>OZ024912.1:34297682-34740182 GCA_964017125.1 Flabesymbios commensalis
ATAAAATATATTGCCTACGCTATTCACACATTTATTCACAAGGTGGCTCTAGGAGCCTTACATTGTTATGTTTCTGTTAGAATCCGTTATTTTGGTATGTCTAATGATGAGTAACAATATTTAAATAAGTTGGAGAAGCTTCTTTGTTAAAATGCTAAGATATTGAAATAGCAAAATAGTAATTAACATATACATTTTGTAATAAAAAAGTGGAAGGTATATATATATATATATAGATTCACAAAACAATGTTCAAGTATAATAGGTTTATGGTTTTATGGTAATATTATATTCTCTGCACATTCTATAACACAAACATTGAGAATGTATGCATAATATTACAAGTTGAGCTTACTAAATCATATATACAGTAGAATATCAGCGTCAGGGAAACGAAACAAAACAAAATATGATGTCGTTATAACATAACAGTTTTGCCGATCATGTACTGAAAAGGACACACCTCACCATCTGATGCGTATCGTGCTTTATAGGGCATGGGCTACAACCACCCACCGTGCTCCCCCCCCCCCCATCTCATCCACACCAACTTTTCTTTTAAACCTTAACCCTTTAACCGCCGGTGTCGCATATATTGGGTTTTCTCACTCAATTATTACCACATTCAGTACCGCCTTTTAAGCATGTTAAAGCCATTATGTGACATCAATCAGCACAATTTGAAAAGAGTTGACCTCCATTTTGCCAAATCTGAATAATTTTCACTCAATTGAAGTTGTGGATCGCGTCAGCGAGGCACAATTTCAAGTGGGTGAAAATTCAAATTGAATAATTTGGCGGTTAAAGGGTTAATATGTCTAAAATATGAAATGAGATGTTAACAGCAAAACAATAAGGATGAACTTTATATTTTGACCCCTTATAGGGGAGGGGGGGGGGGGGTACCCCCAAACCTGTCTAAAATAAGGGGGTAGGGTTACGCAAATGTCTCTCATTGATGTTTTGATTAACCAATCTGTACTTGCGATATACCATATAGCAGATAATTATTTTCCCGTTCTTATGATATATCACACATTGCAGTAGAGTAAGTAGTTGTCTCTCCACATACGCTCAAGCATGATTTTTTATTCAAAATGAACAACAAATCAAACGATTCAACATGGTGAAAGAAAACGACTTAAGAAAATGTGATTGTTGGACATATCCATATCTGGCCTATATTTTCTGAGCCCAGATATATGTAAGTTAAAAATGTGTGTTTTTTATAGTTATAAATGCCCTATATTTTTTTAAATGAAAACATATTGAAGTCTTACATGAAAATATTTGTATTTAGCCTGGGCTGATATCTGAAACATGATTTTTTACTCGGAATTTCTGTGTATAATTTTTTATCCACTTGTTATTACATAATTTGTGTGTGCTGAATTCGAATCTGTCGGATAACATTCTATATTTGGTAACCTTCGCCTTCCAATTAGCAAAACACAAAATGGCTGTCAAAATGTAAAGGAACCCCCGCACTTTCTATGTTTTTTCGCACAAGAAAGCACAATTGATGATTTCTGCAAGATTTTTATTATATATTTTTGTTCTAGTGTCTTTGGAAAGAAATAACCTTTTGACCTTTAAATAAAATATGCTCATCGTTTTTTATATATTTACTGTTACTATAATTATACCGCTAAATATTTTGACGATAGTGTGATTTATTTCTGCTAACATAGTTGACCAGAATAAAAGTTACTGACGAGTAAATTTAAATGAAAAAATCCAAAAATGGCGGCGAAATTCACCCTCATATGAACAAGAAACAAAATGACTATCAAAATATGAATTTAACACTTTTTTTTATATGTGGCTCGAAATTGATCATTTTTTTTTGTTTGACTTAGGGGCTGACAAACAATTTTTGGTGTTTATAGTTCATCGTCTGACCTATAGTTCATCGTAAAATCCAAAATGGACGTCATTTTACATATATTAACTATAAAAATAATGACGTCATTTTAAATACTAAGCAAATCAAAGCATGTTATAATAATATACTGTGATTACATACAGTTTCGAATGCCTTGCAACCTTATCTGTCGTATTATAAAGTCTATTTTTTAGTTTTCCTTTAAACAAATGTTGTTTATGATAATATGTTTCACGTGCATAAAACAGCTAGTCCGGGAGCTCATGGGGTCGAAAATGTCCCGAACGGCGCCAAAAGGTTTGAAGGTTGTATCTAACTGAATCTGAAAATCAACGTCTTACAAGCCGTACCTGGGAAGTTTTTTAAATAAGACGTCATTGCTGCCATGGTAAAAAATTCACAAAACACCATAAAATGACATCTACTGGAGCCAGGTATACTTTTAGTTGATGTGTAATTAAGATAATAAAGCCATAATTTTTGTAAACGCCATCCATTATACATAAATAAGATTAATTTTAGTCAGCAAAAATATTATAACATAGTTTTTCGTCTGTAAACAAATACGTTATTATGATCTTTATAATTTCATAGGTGGTATGTATTGCACACATACATATTATTAATTATAAGAACATCACTTTTTTTTAGTTCTTTCTGATCACAAGGGCGGGGGCCCTAGGGTATTGGTTAGCACCACTGCCTTTCACGCCAGAGTTCGGGGTTCGGTTCCCGGTCTCGGCGGTTTGACAGAAACAAACAATGTTTCTTCCCCATCCACGTGGGAAAGTCAGTATTGTGGGAAGCCTCCGTGACCGAGAGGTAGCGTGCTCGGCCTCAGACCGCCAGGGCTTGAATTTCGAATCCTGTGTTTGGCGGACAGTGTCATCTCACCATCCTCAGGAGGTTCTCCTGGCACAGTTTAGCCTATATGTGCACAAAGGTGGCCTAAAGCCCGATTCATTTCATTTCTGATCACAACACACCAAAAATGCACAAATTATCAAATATAGGCCTCTATAACATCGACAAATTTACAACGTCATAATTGATAACGCTGGCCAGCAACGTGAGATTATGACGCCTTTTCTGTGACGTACAAAAATGCCGCCATTGTTGGAAAACAGACTTTCTTTAATATCTTTCTTAAAAAAGATGATGGGCATACGAGCTCAGTGAAATTAGCCTAGAACTATCAGATGAAAAAAGGCATGACATGACAAAGGCATGCAGGACAAGTAACATCGAAATAACATAGAAGCACAAACACGGCATGTAAATTTACGCAACAAAATAAACGTGTGTGCATAAATTCAAGCAATATGTTCGTAATTGTAATCCCAAAATAATTCAACATTGCATTTTTCAAGGAGAAAATATGTGTAATCTAAATGTACACACCTTATAGGGCGCAGCTGGACTATGTATTACTTGTAATAAATTTAAATCTCCCTTTGTGATGCAAGATGTCATATTTACTGAATAAACACAATTTGTAGCATGTTTTTTTTCATTCTCGATAGGCCTATAGTAGGCCATGCCGGACCAATTAACAGTATCGCACTGTCTCATGACGCGATTACGTAGGGGGGCCTAATCATTATCCGCAATTTTGTTGTTATTATTATAGGAATAGAATACCGAACTTAATTGGGTTGATTTTCTGCTGAATTTGCCCATTGTTTTGATATCTAACATAATCTGGGTTTTGACACCAAACGAAGTCATTGGAGCAGGAGAGAGGTGGGGGTTGTAACCGAACAAATTAGGATATTCGGCCTTCACACCTCCTGCCTGAGATAGGTTTGTGTATTTTATATGCTTAATTAACATAGGTATATTGCCTATATATAGTTAAAGGTAAAACTAAACATGGAATAACTAATAAGGTAAGCAATGAGGGATATCATATTTGAGGATAGGTGTATTCCATTGGAAACATCATCCAAGTGATGGTCATACATAGATTTACAAATAAAAACAATACCCAGGCGGCCCACTTGTAATCCAGGAGCAGGGACCCCCCAAAAATGTTGCGTTAAATCGGCACAATATCTAAGATCTGACATGATAGAATGGTAGAATATATATGCAGGAGCAGCTGAAATGGTGGTATCATTTTTTTTTATTTTGACTGCTTTTATGGGGGTGACCCAAACCTGTCTGGAATTAGATGTTATTAGGATTATGTGAACGTCCGCCATTGCTGTACTATTTAACCAACCGTTACATGCGATATATATATATATATACGGAAGTGCATTTAAGACATGAAATTTGATTTCTACCCCGTTATAACGGATACTAATCCGTTATAATGGTCTACTAATCTGCTATAGCGGTCTAGTATTTCGTTATAATGGTCTATTATTTCGCTAAAACGGTTCAGTACTTCGTTTTAACAGTCTAGTTGTTTCGTTATGGCGGTCTACTATTTTGTTATAGCGGTCTACTGCTCCGTTAAATTGGTCTAGTATTTCTTTATAACGGTCTAGTATTACGGTATATAGGTCTAGAATTTCGTTATGGTGGTCTAGTTTTTCGTCTACTAATCTGTTTTAATGATCTACTAGTCTGTTATAACGGTCTACTTCTCATTTATAACGGTATAGTGTTACCTTATAAAGTCTAGTATTTCATTATAACGGTTTAATATTTTTGTTATAACGATCTACTAATCCGTTTTAATGTTTTACTATTTCATTATAGCGGTCTACTATTCTGTTACACTGGTTTAGTATTTCGCTATAAAGGTCTAGTATTTAATTATAACGGTCTAGTATTTATTTATAATGGTCTAGTATTTCGTTATAACTGTCTGGTATTCCGTTATAGCGGTATACCACTCCGTTTTAATGGTCCATTATTCCGTTATAACGGTCTACTATCCCGCTATAATATTTGGTTATAGAGGTCTACTATTTCGCTATAATTGGTCTGCTATTCTGATATAACAGTCTACTAATGCGTTAAAATGGTCTACTATTCGGTTATTATGATCTACTCTTTCATTATAACGGTCCACTAATCTGCTATAGTGGTCTATTATTCCGTTATAACGGTCTGTCAATTCGTTTTAGTGGACTAGAATTTCGTTAGAACGGTCTAATTTTTCGCTATAGCGGTCTATTATTCCCTTATAAAGGTCTACTAATCCGTTTTAGCGGTCCACTATTCCATTATTCCGTTATAATAGTAGTATTTCGTTAGAGCGGTCTAGTATTTTGCTATAGCGGTCTAGTATTTCGTTAACAGTCTACTATCTCGTTATAACGGATTAGTAGACCATTAGTGAACGTGCGACAAACCAAAAAAGGGTTGCCATTTACATCTAGATGACCATTTTGTTTTTCATTCATTTGAAGGTGAATGTCGCGGTCATTTTCATTCTTTTTTCAATTTACTCATCAATAACGATAAAATTATTGCTCAACTAAGTTACCAAAAATAAGTCATTTATCGTAACCATGTTTAGCGTATAGTACCAGTAAGTATAAAAAAACGGAGGACGTATTGAATCCGAAGGTGGTCAGTTCTTTCCAAAAACGGCCCACTAATGTTATAATGGTCTACTAATCCGTTATAACGGTCTACTGTTTTATTATAACGGCCTATTAATCCGTTCTCGCGGTTTACCACCAGATTACTGATTCGTTCTAGCAGTATACTAATTTGTTATCAGTGGTTATGACGGTCTAGTATACTACGCCATTATAGTAGAAATAGTAGACTGTAATAACAGAATAGTAGACCGTCATAATGGATAAATAGACCGTTATAAGGAAATAGTAGACCGTTATAACGAAATACTAGACCATTTCAATGGATTAGTATTAGAACAAATACTAGGCTGTCATGATGAAATAGTACACCGTGATAACGGATTAATAGGCATTTATAACGAAATACTACACTGCTATAGCGAAATACTAGACCGCTATAACGGAGTAGTAGACCATTGTAACGAAATAGGAGACCGCTTAAACGGATTAGTAGTCCGTTATAAGGGAATGATAGACCGTTATAGCGAAATATTAGACCGTTATAGCGAAATGCTAGACCGCTAAAACGAAATAACATACAGTTATAACGGAATAATAGACCGCCATAGCAGATTAGTTGACTATTATTATGGAAGAGTAGATCATAATAGCCGAATAGTAGACCGTTATAACGGATTGTTAGCCCGTTATATCAGAATAGTAGACCATTATAGCGAAACAGTAGACCTTTATAACGAAATATTAGACTGCTATAACCTGATGACGGAATAGTAGACCGTTATAACGAAATAATATACCGTTAAAACGGATTGGTATACCGTTATAACGAAATAGTAGACCGTTATAACGAAATACTAGACCGTTATAAATAAATACTAGACCGTTATAACGAAATACTAGACCATTTTTTAAGCGAAATACTAAACCATTGTAACGGAATAGTAGACCACTATAATGGAATAGTAAACCGTTAAAACGGATTGGTAGATCGTTATAACAAACATACTAAACTGTTATAATGAAATACTAGATGTTATAAAGTAATACGAGACCGTTATAAATGAATAGTAGACCGTTATAACGCAATACTAGACCACCATACCAAAATACTAGACCTTTCCAATGTAATACTAGACCGTTATAAAGAAATACTAGACCGTTATGACGGAATAGTAGACCGTTATAACGAAATAGTAGACCGTTATAGCGAAATAATAGACCGCTAAAATGAACTACTGGACCGCTATAGCGAAATAGTATACCATTATAACAAAATACTAGACCGCTATGGCGGATTAGTAAGAAAACAAACTTCATGATCATGTTCTAAATGCAATTCCATATATATTGCATGTGTCGGTTGGTTAAATGAAACAGCAACGACAGACGTTTACGTAATCCTAATAACATCTAATTCCGGACAGGTTTGGGGAACCCACATAAAAGCGGTCAAAATAAAAAGAAAATGATACCACCATTTCATTGTACATACTACCCGGAGCTGCTCATACATATATATTCTACCATTATATCATGTCAGATCTTACAGGGCCGTAGCCACGGGATACTGATTACTCCAGTGTGTGGAGTTGTCTACGGGGGTGTGGGGGCATGCCCCCCCCCCCACGAAAATAAGAAATTTGACATTTCAAATGGTGCATTCTGCCGGAATGTTGGTCCGGTGAATACCGGACCAATCGGACCGATGGCTACGGCCCTGTCTTAGATATTGTGCCGATTTAACGTAACATTTTGGGGGGTCCCTGCTCTTGGACTACAAGTGGGCCGCCTGGGTATTGTTTTTATGTGTAAATCTATGTATAACTATCACTTGGATGATGTTTCCAATTGAATACACGTATCCTCAAATATGATATCCCTCATTGCTTGCCTTATTAGTTTCCATGTTTAGTTTTACTTTTAACTATATATAGGCAATATACATATAATAAACCTTTCTGAGGCAGAAAGTGTGGAAGCCGAATATCATAATTCGTTCGGTTACTACCCCTGCCCCTCTCATGCTTCAATAAGCATGAGAGGGGCAGGGGTAGTAACCGAACGAATTATGCGATTCGGCTTTCATACTTCCTGCCTGAGAAAGGTTTAATATATGTATATTGCCTATATATAGTTGCCAAAACCCAGATTATGTTAGCTATCAAAACAATGGGAAAAATCAGCAGAAAATCAACCCGATAAAATGTGGTATTATATTACTATAATAATAACAACAAAATTAGGCCCCCTACGTAATCACGTCATGACACACTGCGATACTGTTAATTGGTCCGGCGTGGACTTCTATATTGATAATGAAAAGTTATGCTACAAATTGTGTTTATTCAGTAAATTTGACATCTGGCATCACAAAGGGAAATTTATTAATTATTACAAGTAATAAATAGTCCAGCTGCGCCCTATAAGGTGCTTAAATTACGCATCTTGTTTTCCGAAAAATGCAATGTTGAATTATTTTTGGATTCCAGTTACGATCATATTGTTTGAATTTACGCACACGCGTTTATTTTGTTGTGTAAATTTACATGCCGAGTAATGGTGTTACTTTTCCAGCATGCTTTTGTAATGTCATGTTTTTTTTCATCTGATAGTTCTAGTCTAATTTCACTGAGCTCGTATGCCCATCACATAACATCTTCCAAATATTTAGATTTATAATAATCATACTTGTTTTAGATAAGACGTTGATTGATTTTGTTGGCAGTTCTCAGATATCCTAGTGTACTCTAAGTATAGTCGGTTCACAGATTGTTTCTAAAATGAAGGGTAAATACTCAATGAGACTCAAGGGTTGTCTGCAGCACGGAGTCTATATAGGCAAATGCGCACGGATTGTCACAATCAAGTTTTCTGAAGAATATTCGCCCCCGAGACTTCTATTAGCAGAATCCTTGACCATGAAAACATACTATTAGACATATTAGTCAATATGATACGACCATTTTTAAGAAAGATATTAAAGAAAGTCTGTTTTCCAACAATGGCGGCATTTTTGTACGTCACAGAAAAGGCGCCATAATGTGACGCTGCTGGCTAGCGTTATCAATTATGACGTTGCAAATTTGTCGATGTTATATATATATTTGATAATTTATGCATTTTTGGTGTGTTTGTTAACAGAAAGGACTAAAAAAATTATGTTCTTATAATTCATAATATATATATGTGCAATACATACCACCTATGAAATTATAAAGGTCATAATAACGTATTTGTTTCTATGGTAACAGAAGAAAAACAATGTTATTATACTTTTGCTGACTAAAACTAATCTTATTTATGTATAATGGATGCCATTTACAAAAATTATGGCTTTATTATCTTAATTACACATGAACTGAAAGCATACCTACCTCTAGTAGACGACATTTCTGGTGTTTTGTGAATTTGTTACCATGGCAACAATGACGTCTTATTAAAACAACTTCCTAGGTACGGCATGTAAGACGTTGATTTTCGGATTCAGCGCAAAATTTCCAGTTAGATACAACCTTCAAACCTTTTGGCCCCGTTCGGGACATTTTTGACCCCTGAGCTCCCGGACTAAGCTTTTATGTGTGTGTTGGCGGTAACCATTTTGAACTTGAAGGTCAAACGAAGGTCATTTTGATCGAAAAACTTTAGACGTATATTTATCAACTCTACAAACCAACTTCACAGACCGGAAATCGTGCAATAATATGTAGCAAAAATATAGAACAGAGGGTTCTGGCGGCGATTTTTTGTTTTGCTTATTTGAAGGAGAATGACACCAAAGATAAAATGTTAACCGAGCATCGATTATACAAGCCAGTGGCCCAGTGCAATATCGTCTGATACCTATACGGTATACTACGTCCTATGTAAAGCTATACTGAATCACAGTTTAGTTTTGTTCTTTTATTTTTTTTATTGTGAATGGATAATACACTCATAGCCTGGAGTTTTGACGTAGCTTCCTAATAAAATCGCCGAGCATACTGAATAAACTTGTTTTAAACACGTGTTGATTGTATCATTGGAAACGGCGCTGCTAGAAGTAAAAGGCGGAAGCTTGTCAGGAATTGATTTTAAGGTGTGATGGATGGATAGCCCACAACACCTGTGGCTGTGTTTGCTTAAACAACGCGGCCATAGAACTCTGATTGATCTATTTACCGTGATGCATTCATTTTCACATTTTATGTTTTTAGATAATTGAGTAAAATGTTTTATTTCTCATAAGGGATCACGTATGTGCATGTCTCTATAGCGTTCCCTCGTGCTGTTTGCTGAATTATTGTTTGCCGATAAACTTGATTGTGTGAGCGCCGGAATTTAACGAGTGTGAAGATTTCTTAATGATATAAAGATACCTTTACATTAGTGATCTCGACCGATAACTGTTCAGCTCCCCATGTTTCGAAAACAGAAGTCGGTCAGATATTATATTGTTGTCGCTCTAATCAATTTCGCGCTGTATCAGTTAGGTATATGTCACGAAGATTACAGACTCTAATAAGACCTCACAGGTAAGTTAAATTTGTTATTACTGATCATATGTTAGTGTTGAAAGATGTTTCAGTTTTTAGCTCCCGCCGTCACCGTAGGTGAGACGGAGGGAGCTATGGATTCCGCCTCCGTTCTGTTTTTTACCTCTTCTTTTGCCTAAAACTTTGCAAGAAAATAAGCTAGGATAACAATTTTTGGTATGTGGGTTACTTCCAGGTGGATGATAGACAGGTTAAAATATTTTTAATCGAAATTGAATATGCAAGGTCGCAGAGGAGAAAATGATGATGTTACGGCGTTGGGCCGTGGGGCCGTTGGGCCGTCCGTGAACATTTCGTTTCCGGAGCATATCTCTGGAAGTACTTGTCCGATTGTCTTAACATTTTACACACAACACCTCTAGGGGGTCTAGTTGTGCCTTTTGGGGTACATAAACTTTGACCTACTTTTGGTTCAGAACTATGACCTATTTAGACGTTTTGATACACACTTCGTTTTTCGGAGCAGATCTCGAAAAGTACTGGGCCGATTACAGTCATATTGCACATACATGTTCTCTAAGGTCCCTAGTTGTGCCTTTTCAGGCTTTTGGACTTTGACCTTGAAGTTGACCCAGCACTTTGACCTAATTTATGACATTGGTAAATCCGACTGAAAGAATTTGAGGAATTTCATTAGAACCGCTCAAGATAGCTACACCATTACTTTAAAACAAATTGTGAGGTTTCAGGAGCGGACGCATCTTGAAAAATTTCAAGTCGATAAAATTAAATATGGCCGCCTATCGGCCATTTTTTACCTAGACAGGCCTGATATTGCGGAATATCATGAAAGCCGCTCAAGATAGCTACACCATTACTATTAAACAAATTGTAAGTTTTCAGGAGAGGATGCATCTTGAAAAATTTCAAGTTGATCAAATTCAAAATGGCCGCCTATCGGCCATTATTCACCTCAACAGGCCTGATATTGCGGAATATCATGAAAACCGCTCAAAATAGCTACACCATTACTATAAAACAAATTGTAATGTTTCAGGAGAGGATGCATTTTGAAAAATTTCAACTCGATCAAGTTCAAAATGGCCGCCAATCGGCCATTATTCACTTTCACATGACGGTTATTTGGTAAACCGTACTAGATGGCTAGACCATTACTATAAAACAAAATGTGTGATTTCAGGAGAGGATGCATCTTGAAAAATTTCGACTTGATAAAACTCAAAATGGCCGCTTATCGGCCATTATTCACTTTCACATGGCCGATATTTGGTAAACCGTGCTAGATGGCTAGACCATTACTATAAAACGAAATGTGAGATTTCAGATGAGGATGCATCTTGAAAACAATTGACTTATCAAATTCAAAATGGCCGCCTTTTCGGCCATTACTCATTTTCACATGACCGATATTTGGTAAACCGTGCTAGATAGCTGGACCATTACTATAAAACAAAATGTGAGTTTTCGGGGGAAGATGCACCCTAAAAAAAATTAATTTACGAATTAAAAATGGCCGACAATCAGCATTATTTATCTCGCTAGGCCTGATATCAGGTAAACCGTGCTAGATATTATTCACTTTCACATGGCTGGTATTTGGTAAACCGTGCTAGATGGCTAGACCATTACCATAAAACAATGTGAGATTTCAGCTGAGGATGCATCTTGAAAAATTTAGACTCGATCAAATTCAAAATGGCCGTCTATTGGCCATTATTCACTTTCACATGGCCGATATTTGGTAAACCGTGCTAGTAGCTAGACCATTACTATAGAATGAAATGTGAGATTTCAGCTGAGGATGCATCTTGAAAAATTCCGGCTCGATAAAATTGAAAATGGCCCCCTATCGGCCATTATTTACTTTCACATGCCCAATATTTTGCAAACTGTGTTAGATGCTAGTCCATTACTATAAAACAAAATGTGAGGTTTCGGGGGATGATGCACCCTTAAATTTTTTACCTAGTCTATATAACCCAAAATGACCGTAAATCAGCTATTATTTACCTCGATTGCCCTGATATCGGGTAAACCGTGCCAGATAGGTAGACCATTACTGGGATACTGATTAGGATCATTCATTTCAATGGAGGTTTGCAATCTCTGACAGACTGTCTAGTTCTTATCTTACTCTTAGACTGAGCCTCTTAGACCTAGTTGTCTTGTGTCTTGATTTTTGACCTAGCCTAGGATTACATTAATAACCCTACACAAAATTGCTTAAATCAAATTCTAATTCGGAGCGGGAGCTCCTGGACTTATGTAGTCTTGTTAGATCTCTTGACCACACAACGTGATATGATTAGTAATATATCGAACATTTCGACGAGCACAGGGTATATCGATTTAGTGATAAATTTTCACTTAAGATAGTTTTAGATAAATACAGCAGAAATATATTCATCGTTTGTCATGAACTGTTTTTGATGAACAGGCTTGATGAACCATTGACGAATGTTCATTGATTAAATGACTAGAAGTGGTCTGTCTAAAATCGAGTGATTTCTAATAAACAAGATAGTGCGGTCATCATGAACATCATCAATTTTCTGATAATCGCCATCGGTATATATCTTAAAGGGACTGGCCCAGGCTAAAATCATAAAAAAATCGGTGATTTTATTTTGGGTTCTCAATATGACCATATGATGTAAACATGTACATAGGCTAGAACTGCAAATTTTTATAATTTTTGTGCTGCGCGTTCACCAGTTAGGCTAGATATAGAGACGAAATTCCCGATTTCTAATTATTGACAACCATGTCAAAAATAGGAAATGCGGGAATTTCGTCTCTATATCTAGTCTAACTGGTGAATGCGCAGCACAAAAATTATCAAAATTTGCAGTTCTAGTCTATGTACATGTTTACATCATATGGTCATATTAAGAACCCGAAATAAAATCACCGATTTTTTTATGATTTTAGCCTGGGCCAGTCCCTTTAATCTATCAAGAATTACAAATTAACTCGTTTAGATAATAAAAGCGCAACACATTTATAAGGACACATTTGTCACACAAATTGAAATTCAATGGCAAATCTAACTCATGATTATTACAGTTATAATAATTTATTGATTTTATTCTGAAATCATTAGAGAACACTGTTTATATGAGTAAATCTGCTACATATAATACATGGCTTAGTAAAGAAAAAATATTATTACTACTCTCAATAGATGATAAACGATGTACAATTGGTGTTTTTATTTACTTAAAGAGGGCTTTCGATACCCTTATTAATTCCTGGTTGCTACAAAAACTAAAAAGATTTGATATTAGCTGATGCATGGTTGAGCAGCTATTTAAAAGAAAGATCTCAATTGGTTTCTATAATAATAAAACTCAGCCAATAAATATCTGTTGTGGCGAACCTTGGTCTCAAATTGCCTATTTATATGTAAATGGTATAGCAAATGTATCAACGATTTTAAAATTAATTATGTTTTAGGTGATACAAAATATATTTTGTACAATTAAAGTCAAAATGATTAATAAAAGACTGAGGACCAGGTTTGCTTTACTTATTATCATTGAGCACCTCTAAGACAAATCGGATTTTCTGTCAAAGTAGATGAAAACCTCCATTTAAGTCGGTACATGTAACAAATTGATAAATAAGTTGAATGAAATCACTTTTCAGTGGTTGTATTTGATGATAAATGAAATTGTAAAGCAAATTGCTACAAACTTATGAAATAACTATTATCCTATAAAAAAGGGCTGGTAAATTAGTGTCAACTATGCTATGTAATAGCTATGCTTGTCATACATGCTTTACTGTTGTGAACTTGGGTAGATTGACAATGCTTTTAAATAAAATACTATTGTTCCAAAAAATTATTAGAATTGGTCAAACAATACCATTATTAAAGCTGTGAAATATGTTTTCCAATATGCTAAACTATGCTATGGCCATTGTATTGTTCAATGTTTTTTATAATCTTCTTGTAATCAATATAATATATGATTGATAATAATATGATTTCAACATGTTCAATGTTGCAATTATGGAAACAATGAAAATAGGCCCTTATAACCAGTAGGTGATTGTAATTTTTTTAATAATGTCAATACTGTTTAATAATAAATTAAAGTGGTCTCTTTAACTTTAATAGTGCTAACTTGGAGCATAGTAAATGAATATTATTGAATAATGTTGCTTAAACAGAATTATTCATTTTAATATGCTACTTATGTGCATTTCGTAGTGTAGAAAACTACATTAGTATTAAGGATACATTTAAGGATAGTGCTAAATAAAAGAATCCCACCCACGCTTCACACCAAACTAATTAGTTTTAAAAACAAAAAGTAAGTAACAGGAGTAATCTGTGATATTGATGTTTCTAATACTATAAATGTAATTAATGTTAATGACAATCCTCAACTGATCACTATCGTAGTTTGCCTTTTTAGCGGCATTGGCTTTTCTTCTGTCAATGTTTTTTCCTATGAATAACACAACATCTAACATAACAGTCTAACATTAATGAAATATGTATGGTAAATAAGCATGCCATGTCAAAATATGTTTGGTTTCTACCACTATAAATTAAAGCGATTGGGCTAACTTCTGACAATTTGTTTACGCTGAACTGTCACAGGGGGGATTTCTTACGGAGCAAAATGCAAAATGGCCAATACTGGTAGTCCCTGACTATGCATGTTCCATGCCGTATACTCCTGTCATCAGCAGGTGATCAAGATGTACATGTAACGTTTGTGGTCTCAGAACGCCAGTGCTCCTATCTTGATTGCTGTGTCTGGAGGCCATTCATTCAGCTTAGCATCCGCAGGCTCAGGCCCAGTTTTGCCTGAAAGTGTTCACAATGGCATTAAATTCAACTTATTCATCATGCTCATTTATTCATTCATTCATATATATGCGTCCATTTTAAAACGGCGTTTTATTTTAAACAGATGATAGGACCTAATATTCACCTGTATTATGACACAATATATATATAATTTTGCAGATTATTATAAAACAGTATGGCATCCAAGACGTTTTTGTTACTTATTCTTCTGCTTCTTCTTGTGAACGACGGTAAGTTTTTTAGTTACAGTCAATTACTGAATATATACGCCTCCGCGGTAGTATGTCCGAACATTTTTTTAAATGCATTTGAATTTTCTCATAGTGGCTATCGACAGGACAACTTTGTCAGTGGACCATTACTAGCGATCAATAAAGAACATCACATACGATTCAGAGGTCTAGAGAATATCTCTATATCTATGATTCGATTATTATGTAGATTATATATAATATTGACAGTGGTTAGATATAATTATTGTCAGTTTACCCTGCCATATAATTGTTATTATAAAATAATAATAAAAAAATCAACTCAATTATGCCAGCTACCTTTTAAACCCCCACAACATTTTATGATAGCTCACTCATACCCAGATTAGACCTAATTTTTCCTCGCTCAACTTTCATCTTCACCGGGGACATTGTATCAATATCCCCCATTGTTCTTGTGGTTATAGGCTACACTTGAAACGCCTCATCATTAATTTTTTCCATGTCTACAGTTTACCCATCAACAATAACGCAATCGTCTTTTTTCTACACTCGAAACTATTATACCTGATCAACAACAATTTACTACTCGCTTCTTTTTTTTAACTTGAGATAGTTATTTAAGCATACTTATTTTTCAATATGTGCATGAATATGTAAAGAATACTGTTGTTTTTGCTAAAAGATTAAATAATTATTTAAATAATTTTATTATTATTTAAAAATATATGTATATTATATTTCAATATTATGTAAATAATATTATGTAAATAACGATTTTTTATACTCTTGTATTATGACGTATACCGGAGAGCTTTTGCATCTATTCTCGAGGAATATTGTGAATCAATATGTGGCAGGTTGACTCTGTGTGTCGTCGCTGCAAGCTTTGTGTTGATTTCTTAACAAAACGTTCATTGCGATATGTTTGCTATGCTTTCTCTCCATTTTCCAATGCTTTGAGAAGTATTGTGTTGATTGTATTGGCGACTGCTACATTGGTGAATATGTTGTGAAAGGTAACGGGTGACATAATGATGACAAGTGTTGTCGTGATTTCATAAATTCAAGCATTCGTGCTATACTGTTGCCCAATATCAGGCATTTACTACCAGACAGCTAAATGATTTTGCAGTAGATTTGTAATAGCCACAGTTTCATGATAGAGCAGTTTAACAGTCGATATGTTGCCTGAAACTCCAACAATCACATGACTTCCAGGGCCTTATGAGTTTGTCTGGATGGTCTGCTCAAGCTTCAGATCTGGAGCCACATCATTGCATGAGCCTGGACACTCCTTGACAGTGAACTATCCCATCATGGACCTTGATCCCATAGATAACCGCCTATAAACAGATTTGGATATGTAACCTCCAATACCTGAATTCTCTCATGATGCCAGCTTGCATAACGAAGTTTATGGCATCAAACTCACTTAGACATGACATTGATTCCTTCACAGAAGCAACATGGAGAGGCCAATTTCTCTCACGGTCTGATAAAACAACTTGCTGTATAAGAGAGATTAGTTTTTTACATACTCCGAAGTATGCACATAGCTCCGATTTTCTTCACATTCTTTTTCCCGATCTTTAAATTGTAGCTGAATATTGATAGCCTGATAACGGAGTGCTTCAAAATCTATGGCACTATCTACATTTTCCTTTCTCGCGAAACTCACCTTTTGTTGAAATTGCTACCGAATCCATGGAGAGAGAATTATGCACCATCCAAAATGACTCCCACGCGAGTATAGAGAGCGGACAACATTTCAAACACAATCAACAGTCCTTGTTGTGAGCGCACATATTGGTTCCGGCGGTGAGTATTGAATGAAGAACCTTCTCGCAAAAATACTTCATTTTCGATGAGTAGCCTACATCATCTACACCACTACCTAAGAGATAACGCCCAGAACACTTGAGTAGTCCTTTGTGTAATGAGAGACACCGAGCATTGGAAATGGGTCCTCAAACTGGGTAGGCTCTGCCATCACTATATCTACTGCAGTGAGAAGCACACATTCATCACTGAACACAGGAACACATTATGTTTGAACTGACGACAAACTCTCTGCAGACTCTTCTTAACTGTAGGCCTACAGTAGGCCTACTCTGTTACTGTACGAGGAAGAACTGGGATAAACCCACATCACATCACTGGGAGACTGGGAGCCTATGATATGAGGGCGTGTATTCCCCCCCATGGATGCAGTTGTCCAGCATTGGGTTGAGAGTGAGGAAGACCAACAACAAATAAAACTGATCAATAATTTAACTCTCCTTGATTCTGTCAAAGCTTTCTCTGCTCTATTATGTATCAGCAAATTGTTAACTTTCTCTTACAGAAGCATGTCGGAAGGAAGTGTGTGGGACGAATTACAGTCTTAAAGTATTTTTGGACCTCTTGACAAGATAGTATGTCCTTGTGTGGTCGGTCAGACTTCCTGATATCTGTGCTGGAAACTAGTGGCTTTGGATTTGGGTTCCCTCTTGATAAATCACACTCGCTGTATAATGGCGACTGAATGGTCCTTGTAGTTATCAAAAGCGGCCATTGTCTACCCTTCATTAATTACTAAAATGACTGGGGACTAGGACATCACCTGGTGGATACGATACAGCATATGACTTAAGCAGATTGCTGCTCTCTCGAACCTCTTTGGAGCTTGTTAACACTCCAATGCGGTTGAATGATGTTAGAAGTTCACGTGTTTTTCATAGATTGCTTGACCAATCATTGCGCGAAGAGGTGGTTTCTTTTTACCCCCCCCCCCCCCCATGCATTCTATAACTGAGCATCTGAAAGAGACAGTAGAAGCTGTATATTGAATGTTCTTAATATGTAAATCGTTGTTTTAAGCTTCACCTCGGAACTTTTTTAATTAACAGTCGTTTTTGCTGAGAACGACTGTTAATTACATGCACATTTTATCTGGAATCCACAGATATTTTTAAAATTTTCAATGTAAAATCAAATATTGCAGTGTTTCATAACGGGAAAGTTCTCTGCTAGAGACCAAACTGGAGGTCATCATCAACAGAAATGGGGGCATTGAGGCAGCACTTAAAATTTTGTTGTCACAGTCGAGTGGCGGCTTATCTGTCACGAAATTCTTCAATTATCAAATAATTTCAGAGAGATTATGTATGTTCAGTCAATGAATTGTTGTGAATAACCAAGGGTTCGCCACAAGTTATATGTGGCTAAACTACTGAACCTATCGAACAGAAAATGAAATCATTCCACATGACCTCGTTACCAAACAGTTTGTAGACAAAGAAAAGACAACAATGCTTCTAAATGCTTAATTTATTTTAGAATAAGCGTTTTCTAGAAATTGGTAAAGAATTTCCTGCAACGAAACCAAAAATATGTCTAATAGTGGGTACCTTGATGTATAAAAAAAATTGCCCAACATGACATTGCTAGTCCTGAGGAAATGTGGCAGTAATTGTTTTTGTTTTCGTATAGAACGTTAGGTTTTTTAATAACTTGATGGATTTTGAACCTTTTAAAAGGTAATTTAAAAGGTGTTTCCAGTAGATATTACAGTTTGTTCCAAGAACAGTTCGCATGCTGTATTCGACAGGTACAATTTGTGCAATGCGCTATCCAAAAGAAGGAAGCGGTATACTTACCAAAAACATCTCCTGTCACCGCAACGTGGTACCCAATTCTGCTGGCCAATATATTCGCCCCTTTACCATGTATTGCGTTTTTTATGATCACGCTACAATGTCTAGCATATCTAAAAAACATATCATAGCCATCAAACCATTCATCCATGTCCATTTCAGCAAAATTAAAGCTACATAGGCCTAGATTTCTTTTAGGTCATGACACTGAAGTGGCTATTATGGTCTTACACATATTGATCATCTCTAAAATTATTTTCTGATCATGTAGGGCGAACTACCTGAGAACCCTGTGATAGACTGCAAAATCATCGATTTGTCCTATTTCCGGCGAAGGGTATACACATTTCTTGTACGGTCATGTCTCTATGATAGTTATTTTGCGTATCTTATGGCCGCCATCTCGGTTTTTACTACATCGACCATCTCTAAAGTTGTTTTAAATCACAACATGTTCACATGTCGGACTACTGATCCGAAACCCATATGGTAGACACTAATATATGTTACTTCCAGTTATAGATGTTTCCTACTCTGTTATGAATCTCCTTCTATTCTGTCTAAAAAGAAAAAAAAAGCTTGACACGAACTTTGTGACCGTTACCTTGGCAAATGGCGGGCATCTTAAATTTTATCCACAATAAAATGTTTGAACTTCCCTCTGGTCACACAACTAGATCGGGAATACCTGGAAAACCAACGACATACACTTGAACTAGTCTAGGTCCTGACAAGGTTTTGTATGCACTTTATTTAGGAGAGGCTAACTCAACTGTTTTAGACTAATACATTAAAAATTCAAAAAAAATCTAAATATATTCTATGAACTATGAAACATGGATATTCAGCATAGCACAAGTGTCACAGGACATAAATTGCATGATAAGATTATAATATATAGCTAAATAAGTAAAAACGGCATTCGTGATGAAAAAAAAACGTATTTTTTGTAAAAAAATTCAATTAATACTCCCTCCCGAAAAAAAAAATTCTAAGAAATGACAAACATGGACAATTTACATAATTCAAACGTCTCAGAGCATAAGCTGCAAGATAAAATAAGAATATATAGTTGAATATGTAAAATCAGCATTCGCGATAAATAATACACATTTTTCAAAAAGCGAGAGCATTTTTCAGACTTTTCGTCCCGGATAGAGAATTTGGCATACATCCCATGTTGTTCCTTGGGGTCGAATTAGTCTAAAACAGTTGAGTTAGCCTCTCCTAAATAAAGTGCATACAAAACTTCCTCAGGACCTCCACTAAACGTGATGCTCCTTCTATTTTGTTCAAAATTATACGAATTAATTGTTTTGACCTTGCACAAATGGCGGCCATCTTGGATTTTACTTACAGTGCAATGACTAAAGTACGTTCTGGCCACACCCGTATGTCAGACATATTTGACAACATTATGGTACGCACTAGAATTATGCTTGTGCTTCTATTCTGTCGAAAAAGATATCAAGTCATTGTTTTACCTTGCAGAAATGGGGCCATCTTGGATTTTATTCACAATGCAATGTCTAAAGTAGGCCTACTTTATTACTATATCACTATGTCAGGCATAGCTGAAGCCCGTATGCTAGACATCAAAATCAAGAATCTGCGTCTATTCTGTCGAAAATAATATTATTTTATTGTTCCATCTTGTACAAATGGCGGCCATTTTGGCTTTTGTTACTTTTCGGTGTTTTATGTAGAATATGGTGCTTTTATCTGCCCGATATCGTTTATCCCAAAATTTGATGCTAAGCTACCTGACTATCGCATAAATCACAGCATATGGCTTTTTTCTCCCAGGTAAACAGCTAACTTGCAGTAACCGCATGGAAAAACTGATGACAGGTTGTCAGATGACAGGCCTGTGGCTGAATTACTAGAGTCACTAGGAATAGGGGTAAAGCCAGGGTTACTTTTAACTTGGCCAGGCATCAATAGAATCATGAGTATGCGTTTATAGTTCATTCTACTTTGGTAATGTTTCTGAGAGCAAAACTGAATTCCAGGCTTTTTCTGGAATAGGGTAGCTCCCGCTGTGGACGGGTCTAAGTTTATAGCGTTAAACCAAATAGATACATATGGTAAGTCTAGGAATGATCTTGAGAATGATAGGAAGATGTACTGATGGTAGTAATTCTGTGATGTAAAATTGCTCCAAAGTGGTAGGGTGATCGAGATAATCAAGATGGCTGCCGCCGGCTGAACACATGTGGTGGTGTGGGGGTCAACATGGTCAATGCCGAATGATTACATCGCCATGTCAAATTAGTTGTAATATTTGATAATAACGCTATCCGTCTTATGCCTTTGAAAACACAAACTGCCTAATAATACTGGTTGAAAACGTTTTTTAAGCATGATTAAGATGGTAAAATTCTCCGCTTCGATGAAAAACAATCTGCTCTTGCCCGCGGCTGCACACCAACTGTCTACAGTGTTTGCTATCACATTCAAAGTGCGTGGGACACGCCGCACGCAAAAAATGACAAACACCATTTTATTAATAAGCGTCTAAGAGTATTTTAAAGTTTGGCCGACCAGCCTCCAAACACATCAAAAGATTGAAGACATGGTCATGTACAGATGTGTATCAGCCAGCCAGCAAAGCAAACCTGTGTCAATCGACCTTTACCTTGGTTAAATCCCAAGGTCTAGCTATTGAAAAATACCCAAACGTTTTGACACGGCCATCGTTTTTTTTATTGATGACCTTTTAAACTAGCATGTGCGTAAATATTGAAATAAACATATTATTTTGTTAATCCTATCCAATTTTGCAGCAGGCAGATTTTTTTACAGGTCTCTTTTGACGAGAAAGTGAGAACTAAAAATGTAGATGAAGCCACTCCATAAAATCAATGTTGCGAGGCCTATCGTGATTAAAATGAATATTTGTGACTGTGTTGCAGGAATGGAAAATGTGTGTGGAGCGCCATGGATACATGAGGAAGATGGCGGCCGCCACGTATTCCCGCCATTTGTGGGTGAATGGGGCAGAAGACCATTTGAAGAAGCCTATTAAATTAAATTTCTCTCATAAACATTGGCTTGTTAATGCTGTTCAAAATAATTCGTTTTCATTAATACTACAAAAAAAATTATATAATTATCATGTTTAAATAAATAATCAAGTACAATTTATTTTGAGATCTCTTTTAATGACGATATGATTGCAACACATTGTAACCAAATAACAGTCAAATGGCTACAATGTCTACATTTCGACGTAGCGGCTTAAGTGTTAATGAGAAATCAATCTGCCGCGAATCGGCGACGACAATTTTTTTCATTGACTTGTTGTTCCAGGCAGAGGAAAAGAAGCGCATGTCATTAAGTGTGACGCAAGAAAGCACACTTCAGTGAGTGCGACTCATTCAAGTGTGCGTAGGATCCAACCACAGCCTCTAAAATACTGCTTCTGATCTAGATGAATATTTCACTAGGTCATTATATAATCTTGCTCAGAAAATACTTTCATCGCTCAATTGGAGTATCAGGCAGAGAGTCTAATAATTGTTCACTTGTAACTGGCGATTTATGATGACGTATACTTTTGTACAGCACATATTTAACAAATAATTATGTTACCTCTAATATATTTGACAGATTGACTATGCCCACGATTTCTTTCTTTGCTAGGATTAATATATGGCTCTATCTAAAAGGCCACTGACAGGAACAGCGACTAATCCATTAGTATTATGGGATTTTGCTGTACATAGTACAATATCCTGTCACTATTAACCCTGTATTGACAAACATTTCCTTAAATTATCATTTCAGATCTCTACAGTATAATATTATATGCTCTTATGAAAATGTCAAGTCTTAGAATAATAATATTATGTTATATTATTGTAATGGAACATGCTGCCCTCTTAATGAAAATATTAAAATAATGATGTAATGTCATTATATAAGGTTAGTTGTCTATGTAAATATACTATAAAATCAATTGAAGTGTCATAGTTCAGTTTGTATAACAGTTTTAAGATCCCAATAAATAAATTTGGCGGTAATTTTAATTTTTTGACTTCTATGAACACCAGCATGTTTGGGGATTTTCTGTGTAATATTAGAGAGGTATTCGGGACTACTTTTTAGCTTTGATACCAGAATGTTTACTTTAATAGTGTTTTATATTGCTAAAATCAGTGGACAAAAAGAAGTGTTGCGAATATTTTTGCATCAAGTAGGCTAAATAGCTGTAACATTTTATATCAGTGTGATATCGTCACCGTGGTGTGAAGGAGGTCGTATCTTCACTCTGTATCTGCACTTTAACATTAACTGATTAAGGTTAACTTAACAGATACTGTACCAGTATACTGTTCTAAGGACACACGCGACAATCTTGAACTTCTCAAATATCATATTTAATTAATTTTGTCCAGATGATCATGAGAACAGATCACGATATTTTAAATGCACTACTTTCTTATATTTGTATTCAATTTCAATAATACCAGACTCTACAGGGTAAACCAGTGCTTGATTCTTCTAAGAATGTATTACGACAGTCGGGCGGGCGGGCGTTCGTGCGGGCGGGCAGGTAGACAGGCAGGCAGACAGTGTCTTCTCTGACACCCTGTGTAATAAATATCAAGCCATTTTCTTCAACTCGGCTTCCACTGTAAGACATTATAATTACATTTCACAACTAAAACACAGGACCCATACATATAGGCCCAATAATGATAAGGGTTTGATTTCAAACGCAATAAAATTAATTTATTAAACTACAGTTTTTACTGAACACACATCCATATACAACACTTTGTGCACTGCAGTGCATTGTGGACTAAATTTGAATTAATCGCGCATAATGTTTTTTAATTTTCACTACAGTGTTAAATAAACAAAAAACATGGCCAACGTGACACTGTTGGATGCAGATACCTAACGAAGACTGGATTTTTAACATAGAGCTAATGGTGAAAATGTATCACTTCGGCAGTAAAAATAAATAAAACATACCCTACACTGTGTGATAAGCTTCTCTCGTGGGATGGCGTAAGAATTTGCAATAACAAGAAAAAGGTTTTCGACGCAGCCCACGGGAGGCATGCTCCGCGTCCCACGGGAGGCGTGCTATCCTGCAAAAGCAGATCACAGTAGCTGCTTATTTTATTAGTAAGCTGATTGCTGCTGTTAGCTTTTACTTTACAGCATGCCTTCACAGCAAATAGCACATAAACTCTTATCCTGCTGATCACGACTATTGTCGTTTTTAATCTGTTTTATTTGTTGACCAAAACACTGCGACTTGGAACCAAATGTGTGTTCAAACATCAGGATTTGAAAAGGATAGATCTCAAATTAAACAAATATGAGTAATTTTCACCCACTTGAAGTTGCGGATCGAGGTAGCGAGACACAACTTCAAGTAGGTGAAAATTCAAATAGATTAACTAAAAATCATAGACCTCTGTGCTAAAAATAGATCAACCCAGGATGAGAGTTAACACACTTGTCGCTAGCCAATTTTCGGCCGTTCTCTGCTCTTTGCACGTTTGACAGACGGCTTTTCAGTCTACCCTGGCCTCCAACTAAGTACACCATATGGCAGCCTGCTATTGCACATGAAGATTGTATTCAGTCCCATTTGGCATTTCTCTCTTTCTGCAAAAGCTATGGCGTGATTGTCTTCTCATTGGAGACTGGCCGCTGTGTGTGGGTATACGCGACGCTTCATTACTCAAAAAACTCCAACTAATGGATTGATGCCATAAATGTGACCAGAAGACAATAAACAACCTCGAATGATCAGGGACATCAATTATTCAGAGATACCGATGTTAAATTGTCACAGATTTTAGCACAGTAGGACGTTTGCACTCCTGTCATCTATTGACAGTATGTAAATGGCCCCTATATTCATTAAGTCGTTCGTTAAATGATCTGAAGAGACGAATTGATACATTCATTTAACTAGTGTGGAGTCGTATTGGGACACAGTGATTAATATATCTTGCAACAATATACATTTTCTTATATCACCATTTTAAAGGCACTTAAGTTTATAACAGCTCAGTGTCGTGCTGGTCAACTGCATTTTACATCCTAATGTACATAATTTTATTTACAATTGCATACTATTATTGGACAATTATTGTATATATGTGTTTATATAAATCTGCAAAGGAACAAATAAAGTTAAAAGAAACTGAAAATTAACTTTCCTTTGAAATACTGGTTTAACATACTCGTAAATTGGCATTACAAAAACAAATAATGTCCAAAGTGTTTTCAAACTATGATTTAGGACATTTTACAATAGTACATGTAGTACTCTATACTGGCCTTAGTCAAATATTAACACCTTGGTAACGTAGCCTTCTGCTGGACTTTCACTGCTACAAAAGCAGCACTACTCTAGCCCACAATAGCCAGCAGGATATGACGCACATACGGGGAATTGTCATCAGGATGAAAATGGCTCAGAAAACAGGAAGCTTAACCCTTTAACCGCCGTTGTCGCATATAGTCGGGTTTTCATTTTTTATTAGCACATTAAGTACCACCTTTTAAACATGTGTGACAAAGATAAAATTTGACATCAATCAGCAATATTTCAAAACAGTTGACCTCCATTTTGCCAAATCTGAATAATTTTTACTCACTTGAAGTTGTGGATCGCGTCAGCGAGACACAACTTCAAGTGGGTGGAAATTCAAATTGAATAATGTGGCGGTTAAAGGGTTAAGTGATGCCAGCTGTCTCTTTCTCCACATGATCCCTCCGGGGCCGACTTGCATTTGGCAAGTCTTAGCGACTGTGAATGCGTGAGAAGCTTGTCAATGGAAGGTGGGAATCGCCATCAGAACGGAAATGGCTCGGTAAACAAATAGCCTGAGGCTTAAATGCTGTCGGCTGCTCTTTCTTCAAATGACCCCTCTGGGGTCTTGTCATCACTCAAATTGACACGTATCCCTTACAGAGTTGGCATATTTCTCGCTGTGATTCGTAGGAATAAGCTTGGCAATGACGTGACTTCAAGGAGTGACTTGAGTTTTGTATATTTCGTATTCGTGCCTTCTCTACGGGATTGAGAGAGAAGTCCGATCTGCTGTACTCTGACTTTTTGTGTGTTGGATTAGCCTACACACTGGTGTTTGTATGTTTTTATATTGCCATCAAGCTATATGACCCTATTGTATTCTGACGTCTAAACTCAATCCCCGCACAAAAAGAATTAAAATATTTATAATAGCCGCAGACCCAAATGAGTGTTGAGCAGATAGATGTATTGTTTCATGAGCTGAGCTGCTTTCTTCATTGTCACATTAGGGTGATTTAAAAGTTAATTTTATATCTGGATGCTCGCCTGCTGAATGGTGAAGCGTCTATCGGGCATTGCTCCAATGCTGCATCAGTGTCTCGCGCTGGCTGATTAGCTTACTTCATTGTCCTTCATGTTGCCAAACCATGTGGCTCTCTAATCGTGTTTATGCTGATAAAGAGGTTCATCTTATTAGGGCCTGCACATTACAGGATTTGGAGCCAGTTAATACCTCACAACAATAGTCCCAGAAAATATTAGCAGTGTTCTTTCTCTGTTTAAGCTAATAATTCCATTATTTGACTAATAATTAAAATCTCTAACAGACTAATTTTACTGAACAGTATGCTAGCAAAGTCATTGTGTAAGAACATTTTATACGCTGCACATTAATAATATTGAACGATGAGAGAGTTAATTGAGTGAATGTTAATATAGCACGTACGAACTGAGACAACCCCCGTGTAACAATACCCCACGGTCATAATACGAATAATTACACTTTTCCCTGCTAGTGACGCGTATATGCGCAAAAAAACATGTTTAGCAGATATCAAAGAATCGGTTATACAATAATTCAACACACACAAATCATAGCCACTGCACGGGTGGAGTTAAATGATGGTAATCCTTTCACCGCTAAACACGACTGTAATCGTGTAAAACCCTTTCATCACAGAGACCGTCGTTATATGTCAGAATCTGACGTCCATAGGCTGCTTTCTCAGTCAATTCGAAAGCAATCGTCATGAAATTTTACAAGCCCCATTTTCTAGCGTTGGTTAGAAAAAACCTTCATTTCCGCCCTGTCACCGGTGTATCTACACAGTGAACACAAAACATTTCTATAACATTTATACAATGTTGGACCAACGTCGAAGACGTTGGACCGACGTTGTCTAAATGTTACAAAAATGTTTTGTGTACTGGGTATGCAGATGTGATTGAATCCCACTATTCCAGGTTTAGAAAACGTTTTTTTTTAATTGACAGTGTAAGCATATTATTATATAAATCAAGATTTGAAAACCTATCATATAATAATATCATTATGATGTGCCGGCAGCATGCAAAGTCACCCTCCATTCTCCTCTGAGACCATGGGACATGCAAGTTTTCAGATTTCACGAGGATAATAATTATGGATATGTATTCCATCCTCAACACATTATCATGTTTATGGCTAAACCAGATTTGATCTGTGTATTAACATGAGATTAACGAATAGTTGGCATACGACTAATTATGCTCTACACAGGACCATGCTGTGCATGACATTACCATGATCACTACTTGTCAATCAGTTGTTAGTTAATTTCAAGTAGTTTTCAACACATAACATGAGATATGACATTTTCTGGATTAAACACCCTTTTCAAATTAGACAGTAACATAACCATAGTGTTTTTTTAGAAATTAAATAAGAGAGGGGGTTCTCAAATATCACGCCGTCATCAACTAATCTTCTAAAGATAAGCTCTGAAGGGGAATTTTTTTAAACAAATCAAATACCATATTACCTAAATTTTAAAGCACATTTAAAAAATATAGCACAGAAATGGCCACTCCGTAAATTTAAGGTGTGTTAGAGAACCCTAAACTCACGCTGGACACGCCCCTGCATTGTTTTAGGTAGAAAGTCGAGTTCATAATACATCAGGTCTAACTTGGCTGATGTCGCTTGGTGGACTAAGGCTGGGTTAACGTACCTAGCGTCTGGCATACCAAAGGTCTTAGACTGGTGTTTAGCATAGAGGACAGGCTTAGTTAATTAGGCCTTCTTTATGCCCCTGTCACACCAGGCCACGTTTCCACCACGTCCACCACGTTCACAAAAAATATATAAAAGTTGGCTGAACGTAGTGAGGAAGTGGTCAAAAATGTAAAATAAGCAGTTTTCAAGTTCATACTACGTCCTTTCCGTGTCCTCACTGCGTCCTAACTACGTCCACGCCAGGTTTACAATGCGTCCTACAGGTCCCCACTAACTCCTTACCACGTTCACGGCTTTCAAGTTCTTACTTCGTCTTCACTACGCTATTACTACGTCCAACCAGTTTGCACCAGACACTGACCACGCATTTACCACGTAGGCACTGGTTTTTCCGATCTCCTATAGTACATTTGCAAAGTGGAAAACATTAATTGTTAAATAATTAATTAATTGTTAAATAATTAATTAATTATTAATTAATTGTTAATTAATTAATTAATTATTTGTTATTAAGCCTTATATTTTAATCATTTTAAAATAATTTTTCATAATTAAGTGCTAGAATAATTACGCTTGACATTGACATTTCACGGATTTACCAACCACCGAAAAGCTTAATAAAAGTTGAATCATAATGAAAAAAGGAGAAAAACATTTTAACAAACGACCAATCGAGCAAACGGAAAGACACGATGAAGTTCTGGGTAGAAATATTAGTTAAGAATATAATACTGTGTATTTGCGTATATTTCACTACTTCAAATAAAAGTAATTTTAACATGTCAGCCTATGGAACAGATCTGACAAAAACACACCAAAATAAAAAAACTTCAATTTTATTTTACAATGAGCATAATGAGTAATATTTTAGAACATAAATAACTATTATATACAACTAGGCCTCCCTATGTAAAAAATGTAACATGTTCGTTTTTCAGATTTATTATTCATTTTACTGATAAAATTTCATCATAATATTATTCTTTAGAAAATATTACAGCATTAGTCATACTACTTGTACCGGGTAATAATCCTAATGATACATGACTATCTAAAGTGATTGTCTGAAGAATTAGGTCCAGCATTTATACTTAATTATCTGTCCGCTATGTGGACGCGGTGACAACCTGATACAGACGTGGCCAAGACGTAATAAGCACCGTTAGAACGTAATAAAGACGTAATACAGTCTTCTAGAACGTGGTATGGACGTACAGTGGTCGTAGTAAAAGCGTGGGTTGGTCTCGGTTGACGTAGAAAGAACGTAGTGACAACCTGGTAACAACTCCGTGGATTTGGAAAGAACGCAGTGATAACGCTGTAAGAACGTCATCAGAAGGGCATGCAATGTTTCCCGTTCATGCCACGCTTGTACTACGTCAATCAAGTTGCCACGAGGTTTTGCTTACGTCGTTACTGCATCAATGGCGTTGTTACTACGTCCTTATGAAGACCCCACATCGTTCTGACTCCACTACGTAAATTTTGAACATGTTCAATGTTCCTCCACGTCCTCTGCGTCCATGGAGACCACATCACGTCCTTATCGGTTTCTACTGCGTTCCCACGGCGTTGTGCAAATCCTTACTGCGCCCTGTCGTTTTTTTGTGGACGTGGTGGGAACGTGGTGGGAACGTGGCCTGGTGTGACGGGCATAGCCATGCTTGTGGCATATGGCTGTAAATTTGGGGTTGAATAATAATATGCTTAGAAAAATACGCGCTATACATTGGTAGAGTGCGCTATACCGACAAAGTTTATCTTCATGATAGTCGGGGGGGGGGGGGGGGGCTGGAGCTGAACCTGGTAAGTGGTTCCAAAGTTTTATTCTCGATTTTGTCATATTATATAATAATGCTTTTGGGGAAAAAACTGAATTGTTTTTTCATATATTCACATTACTACCCTCCTATATTATAATTTTGATGTATACTAAAAATAAATATCAGCCGACCAAGCGTAAAGGTTATAACTCAAGGTCAAAAATGTAGTTCAAACATGTCTAATTGAGTATTGTCTGCACGGTACATTCTTCATATCTGTATATGGTTCCCACTCAACCCGTATCCATTGTCTTATGTTCTAGATTTATATTCGAAAGTGCCGTGAGTTCAATATGGATTGCATCATGCACAAGTGGGCTAACCCACATTAAAAAAACACAACAACTTGATCAATATACGAGTTTCACATTCAGTTAGACCATTTTGGTCACTGCTTTGTTACCTTTTTATGTTAATTTGTATTTATTCGTTTTATACTGTACTTCATGTTGCAGCGCGATTTTTTCTCTAAATCGTCAGATGTGGGTTAGTCTACTTGTGCATGATGCCATCCATATCAATCTAGATACCTGTCGCTCATAATGTTCGCTCTATATCACGCTCCAAATATGGCAAATAAGTCAAAAGTGACGTCGCCCCGTATCGTGTTTGCTGAGCTCTATCGTCCCGTATCGTGGTTTGAACGGTGTATCAATACACTATTCATCAATCTATGTTGGACCATCGTTTTCGACTAAATATCTAATTCTGCCTACCAGACTATGAAGTACAGTACCACCAATGGCCGGCCCCGATGGCTCATTCGATCCGGTTATGGCTGGAAACTGAGGTACTGAGGTACTGAGCTCGTATTCCGGTCGGGTCGAATGTTTGTCATCGATGTTGTGCATATACAGTGCTGCAAACTGTTCAAAGGCCTGGAATGTGCAGTGCTGTCTATAGTAATGTGCGCTCGAAGTCATTCGATAGGAGTAGGGCATAGTCCTGACTTCGGGCTTCCTTCTGTCGCGATATTGCCACCAATGTCAAGGTGGTCTGCATAACCAGGACATACATGTTCCTTTCTTGTAGTATAATACATACATTGTATTAACCCTTTAACCGCTGGTGCCGTCCATATTCGTTTTTTACATTTTATATTAGCACAATACATATCAGCTTTTAAACCTGCTGAAGATAAAAAGTAACATTAATCAGCAAGATTTGAAAGTTGTTGACCTCCATTTTGTCAAATATGAATAATTTTCACTCACTTGAAGTTGTGGATCGCGTCAGCGAGACACAACTTCAAGTGGCTGAAAATTAAAATTGAATAATTTGTCGACTAAAGGGTTAAAAAGTTTCATGCTTTATTACATCAGGCTAGAGATCTCCAAGACTCAATATGTGTTATTTGATGGGGTCCAGCATCTTTATAATACAAAAGCATCCAACCACACCTGTATCATCAGTCAACATCAGATGTCGAGAGACGCTGATAAAACTGAGGAAGAGATCATATCACCTAGCCGGGGATAAATCTCTGGAAATTAAGCTGGGGACAAAATCTCTGAAAATGTATCAAGATACACCCAGAGGGCATCTGTCGTAATTTTTAGATAGTTGCGGATCTGATTGTAAATTGCTCAATACATTTGTATAACATTTATACAGTGTTGGACCAACGTTGAAGACGCTGGGCCAACGTTGTCAAAATGCTATAAATAGTTTAGTGCTTACTAGGTTGTCACCAGAGACAGTGGCTGGGCATGGGTAGACTAGGCTGTTCATGTTGTGCATAGAAATAATTATATCTTGTTTCTAACAGGCGAAGGTTGGCCACGGTGCTAGCGACCGACGGTGGTCTCCTGACATTACTATTTTGCGCAAATTTATTATGTACAACTTTATATTTCTATATGTCAAATAAAATTACTGTACTGAACTGAACTGAATTGAAAAAAAAACAGATCCATTTCATTGGTTCTCACTAACATGCGCTCTTGATTTAGATTCAATTCTGATAAAGCGAAACTCGCAGACATGTCAGTTTTTTTTATCATAGTATCTGATAACTTCATCATCATACTTTGTGCTCGTATTGATTCCACTTTGGAAAGGCTTTTAATCTCTGCTTCCTCCCATCAGAATATGATTAGACCATGGACGGGTCATGATATCTTGCCATTCGCTGATGAGCCCTCTTGGTCTAGATTATCACGAACTGAATCCATGACAGACATGCACGAAGCAGCACGAGCTAGCCTACTGGTTTCTCAAATCCCCTAAACTCATTGCACAAGTACATCCAAGTTTAAATGACTGAAAGCAATCTGGATTCACAAATCATAAGACTTGGAGGGGTGTTGTGCAGTTCCGCAATGGTGATGTTACAATTTTACCTATAATCAATAAATTCTGACCACAAATAAAATAAACCACTCAATAATTTGATTGAAAAAAATGTATAAGGAAATTCCTTGTGGGCCTTTATGAAATTTTGTCTCAAAAGAGTTTTCTAGTTACTTTGCGACATCATATTGGTCTGAGGTTCGTAATAAAATGTCCTTCATATTGGAAGGCCTATTATATGTCAACATGGAAATATTATTGTGAAATTTGATCTTTCCACACTGGCAGTTTTGTATATGAAAGAATTTGGGGTCAAAGGGTTCATACCATTGTAACTTCCGGTCCAACCGATCTGTACAATTATGACTTCACTTTTGTGAATACTGAAGAGATACTGGGGTGTCAGCGGGAAGGGAAATAGCCGCCACTGGTATTTTTTTGTACCTATCCTATCCAGGAATGAGAATCTGAATGTTTATCAGGTCAACATGGGGGCTATTCTCGTCATTTTTGTACATGTTTTATGGTGACTTTTACTTTCTATACGGCAATTCCGATATTGATGGGACTAAGCTTAGTTCCTTAGCCAGATACAAACCCTTTTATTCAATTTCATTTGTCTGGGGCCACATGACCGACAGAGAACACATATGTATGTCTACCCTTTTCCTGCTGAGTTGTTTCTATGATAAATACGACATGATCCCCAGGTAGGAAATACATGGTAATTACGATATGACCCCCTGATAAGTAAATACATGGTAAATACGGAATGACCCTCAGGTAATGAAATACATCGTAAATACCACATGACCCCCAGGTAATGAAACACATGGTGAATACGACATGACCCCCAGGTAAGGAAATACATGGTAAATACGGCATGACCCTCAGGTAATGAAATACATGGTAAATACGGCATGACCCCCCGGTAATGAAACACATGGTAAATACGACATGATCCGCAGGTAAGGAAGTACATGGTAAATACGACATGACCCCCAGGTAAGGAAATACATGGTAAATACGACATGACCCCCCGGTAATGAAACACATGGTAAATACGACATGACCCCCAGGTAAGGAAATACATGGTTAATACGGCATGACCCTCAGGTAATGAAATACATGGTAAATACGGCATGACCCCCAGGTAATGGAACACATGGTAAATACGACATGACCCCCAGGTAAGGAAATACATGGTAAATACGGCATGACCCTCAGGTAATGAAATACATGGTAAATACGGCATGACCCCCAGGTAATGGAACACATGGTAAATACGACATGACCCCCAGGTAAGGAAATACATGGCAAATACGGCATGACCTCCGAGTAAGGAAATAGATGGTAAATACGACATGATCCGCAGGTAAGGAAGTACATGGTAAATACGACATGAGCCCCAGGTAAGGAAATACATGGTAAATACGGCATAACCCCCAGGTAATGAAATACATGGTAAATTTATACGGCATGACCCCCAGGTAATGAAATACATGGTAAATACGACATGATCCCTAGGTACGGAAATACATGGTAAATACGGCATGACCCCCAGGTAAGGACATACATGGTAAATAAGGATGAGCCCTAGGTAATACATGGTAAATACGGAAGTAACGAAATACATGTTAAATATGGCACAAACCCCAGGCAATGAAATACATGGTGAATACGGCACAAGCACCAGGTAATGACATAGATGGCAATTACGGCATGACTCCCCGGTAATTTAATACATGGTAAACACAAACTGATGTTTTCGCGTAGAAAATATACACATTCGTTTGATCCAGACGCCGCTGATTTTGTGAGGGTCTGTCGCCCTATAGGCCTACTCCGACATTCTGCTCGTCCTTGAGCTGCAGTAAATTTCTGCCCAACGACCTTCCCTTGTCAACACCATTAATGTGATAAAGCTAATTGTCCGGCTGGTTAGGGAGTTAACATTATCAAGCGGAATTGTTCTGACGGTAACCCTTCCACCGCTAATCACGACTATGGTCATTTTAACCCTTTAACCGCCAAATTATTCAATCTGAATTTTAACCCACTTGAAGTTGTGTCTCGCTGACGCGATCCACAACTTCAAGTGAGTGAAAATTATTCAGATTTGACAAAATAGAGGTCGACTGTGTTCAAATCGTGCTGATTGATATCACCCTGCTTAAAAGGTGGTACTTAATGTGCTAATAAAAAATGAAAACCCGAATATATGCGGCACCGGCGGTTAAAGGGTTAAACATCAAGATTTGCAGATGTTTGGATTCAACACACGAGTCATTTCCACCCACCTGAAATGGGTCGTACAAGCCAGACACAACTAAAAGTGGGCGAGAAACCCGCGGTCAAGCATGCATAACACAGCCTGGTTACAATCTCTTTTTTCTAAGCTAACTTGTACCATTGTATTTGTATGGTTTTATTCTGTGTGTTGTAAAAAACATATCATGCACTACGGAAAAAATAATTACACAAAAGATAAGCAATGTCTTTCTATAACAAAGATCAGGTTACTACCTGACATGAGAAAGACGATTTGATACCTGGAGGAAAATTATTATAAACTTGGCATGTGAAGTATATTAATAGGAATGTTTTAATTTGGCAATGCTCGTTTTATATCTCGCTATTATTTTATTCATTGCTATGCCTTGAATAGTAGCTTTTAAATTTGAATAGGTAAGGTGCCCGCACTTGACAATATGAATAATATCTGAGTGTCTGTAATATTTCAGTATACGTTTTATTATATATATACCCTATATTTTGAAGATGCTGTTTCCAGTAGGTTCATATATCTTTTCGTTCTCCGTCTTGTATCGAACTGAAATGTCGTAGGCAAATATGGGTAATGACCGTCATACAAGTGTTTTAACCTAACTTGAGGGTACTGAATCTGAGTATGCCGGATGCCAGGCTGGATTTTGCCGTTCTCTTGTTGTTAAATAAAAAAAAAATGGCTGCCACCTGAGTTTTATATCATATTTATTTTCTTGGCAAAAGTATATTATTTCACCACTGGGCCACTAATGTGAACACCATGCAAGTATTTTACCCTGATTTGGTGAAGTATAATCCGAATCGATTGTATGCCAGACTGGATTTTGATGATTTTATGAGCTAAAATACAATAAAAGCCCCCATCGAAAAAGGACCAACGACAAGATTTTGAGTTTAGGGTATCATAGGACAAAGATGATCGACTTAGCCTTGATTTTGTCCTGAACAAAATGGCCACTTATGTCATCAAAATTGGGTATTTTCATGATATGTTGAGGTAGACACATGGCACACTGTTTTTTTGTCCTATAGTACCCCAAACTCAAATAGCTGAAAAATTGATTTAGCCTTGGTTTTGTTCTGCCCCCTTCAATTGTAAAGCAAAATATTTTCAAACCCTACATACTTTTGTACATTTTAATAATTTTGCTGGATACAACCTGTCAAAACTTTAGATCCACCCGGGAACATATTTGTAACCGCTGTCAAATTTTCTGATGAGAAGAACAATTTTATATATTATCAGACTGAATAGGCGATTACTGTCGGGGTGTTAAATGTTATTAGAATCAAATGTTGTATTTAATGGAAGTTTAAAGCTTCAATAGGGTACATTATATAAGGTTCATTTGGAAGTGAACGTCATAAATAAAACTCGGCAGCAATCCATTTTAGGGATGTTGAGGTTCAGTGGTAACAATTAATGAGGTCGAGCAACTTGACCCTTTCCCCTTGACTAAATCTTCTGGGCTCTCGCTCTAATACTTATTAGAAATGTCACGATTTTAAATTTAGCGTTATTTAATGATTGTGATCTGTTAAAGTTCATCGAAGGATGACATATCACACTTGATGTATTATTATGTAATAATCGACATTTATTCAAGGATATTGCGCCAAGACAAAATTTAGTTTCAAATGATCCATTGCTTCCCTCACCCCGGGGTCCAGAATCACCAATGACAGCAATTTGAGAAGTGGCTTCACCTCTGACAGCAACCTTGGAGGATGCGTGAGAGAATGTTTTTTAATCAAGGGAAGGGCGCAAAAATTAAAAATTACAGGAAACTATTGCTAGGGACTGAGTAAGTTCAGAATAGTAAACGACATCAATTTTAGGAGTGGCTTTATCTGTGACAGCAACCTGGGAAGGTGATATGCAGATGGCGGAAAAATGTTTTCTTTATGTATGGGAAGTTAAAACAAAATGCAGGAAATTATTCCTAGACATTGAGGGTGTTCAAAATTGTAAACAACAGAAATTCAAATAGTCGCTTTACCTCTGACAGCAACATGGAGAGATGATATCAAAATAGCTAAAAAATTTTTTTTCGCTCAAGGGAAGAGTGCTAATAATAATACTTATAGGACATTATTTCTAGGGACTGAGGCAGCTCAGAATAAATACCTCTAACAGCAACCTCCACAGTTGAAATGATAACGGTGGGGGGAAATTTGTCTTGTTTATCAGGTAAAATGCTCATGTGCCGTTTTTTTTTATATTTCCTCCATGGAGACCTCAACATTGGGAAATAATTCAGTAGTCAGACTCAGTAGTCAGACACTGAAACAGTTCTTCGTTGCTTTGATTTAACTAAATATGCACCGTTTTACATGAAAACTTTTTTTATGGTTTAAGTAGAACTCACAGAAGCTGGAAATTAAATGAATCGGGCTTTATGCCACCTTTGTGCACATATCGGCTAAACTGGGCCAGGAGAACCTCCTGAGGATGGTGAGATGATTGAGATGACACTGTCCTCCAGACACAGGATTCGAAATTCGAGCCCTGGCGGCCTGAGGCCGAGCACCCTACCTCTCAGTTACGGAGGCTCTCCACAATACTGACTTTCACACGTGGATGGGGAAGAAATATTTTTTGTTTCTTTCAAACCGCCGAGACCGGGAACCGAACCCCGAAGTCTGGCGTGAAAGGCAGCGGTGCTAACTACTACCCTACGCCCCCCGCCCCACAGAAGCTGGAGGAGGATGTATTCCATATGTCTGTCAATGGTACCTGTACAAGCAATTTCAGCTACAAATGGATGCAAACGTACTGAATAATAACCCAGCAAACACAAAACAGTTTTATAACATTGGTACAATGTCGAAGCCGTTGGGTCAACGTTGTACAAATGTTACACTTGTAAATGTTTTGTGTTTGCTGGGATTAGATAATGAAGCATTCAACTAGTTTTAAAAAAAGAAGCGTGACAGACGTGCTATGCATGACGTTTTACCATATTAACAACATTAAGTAAATATTAATATAAACCAATCACGCCATTGCGGAGTCCGGCACAACCAAATCAGAGCCGTAAAAAACTACAGTGATGATTGTAAACCATTATGAAACATGTATTGTTCGTAGCTTGTAGTACAACAAACAAAATAAACAATTGAGTTCAGTATCAACAAGAAAGTATGAACGCATATAAACTAGTTTGACAAATAAACGTTTTACTTTTTTGTCGTAACCGAAATGGATTCTATCCAGACGGTCGCAGTATTAAATTAATTATTGGGCATAATGATTAGGCGGCGAGAACAAAATATATATCCAGCGAGAAGGTGTATGGTGAAGGTGAAGGTGTATGAAATATAATTAATTCTGCTCTTGTGAGAATACAACATCGATCAGAAAAACACAATGGACCTTGATATATGAAACAAAACACCAAGGCAATGATACTGTCTGACAGTAACCCACATTCATCACGACCTTGCTCATTTGCTCAGCTTACGACATTTATAGCTTGAATTCATCTCGCATAACATTTCATCACGTTTTAAATGTTTCTCATTGAACCTGAAAAAAGCTATTGCTTCTTGTTTAAAATTCACGTACATAATTTGATGTTTTATATTACTGTTGGATTTAAAGCCACTCTGTGAACAGTTAATTAGGATTTGATGGCTCATAGGCTACTATCAAAACATAATTCTAACCAGCAGGTCATAAGCTACATAGATGATAATGGAATATGTTTTTTCACAATGTATCAACACATCCGAATGCTAAAAGTACATATAAGCCCCTCCTCTCATCTGTACACACATGTCATCTGAGATAGGAGCTATGGCTTTCTAGTGTTGATTTGTGTGGTACCCCACCCGCCCCTGATTATGAAATTAGTGACTGCGGAGAGTGTGGATAATACCATTAGCGACCACACAGTTAAGTCAGAAGGGTCTTACCACACATAACTATTGGACCTCGAGTAAAAAATTCATCCCACTATAACCGTTAGTGATCATGTTTTGACCTTCGTGTGGTGCTTGAGGGTCACATAAGCTTATAGTTGTAATTTGCGTTTCGGAAATGGATAATACACGCCCCAAAATTAGTCAGAAATGACATATCACGTTTAATTATGGGATTATTAGTGAAAAGTCTATTTTTTGCCGTTCTCAGCAAAACGCGACATGCTTATACTAATTTATTAAACTAGTTGCCCTCCATAAATCCATTCTCTAGCTACCTAAAAGCATTCAAAATGAAATCCACTGCGACATGCTTCTATTAACGTATCAACTTTAATAAAATTGCGTTAGCCATGATAGCTGCAAACCCAGCAAACAAAACATTTGTATAATATTTAGACCTATACAATGTAGGGCCAATGTCGAAGACGTTGAGCCGACGTTGTATAAATGTTATACAATTTTTTTGTGTTTGTTGGGAATAAATTTAAAATAGTAACAAACAAAAACAATTTAGCAAGGCAAATTCAACTATTTCATAAATGTGTTTCACATTGAAAATCCAGATGAAACGTCCGTGACGGTGCAAAATTTAGATAACGAGAGGTGTATTTATACAAGGATATATCACATAAACAAATACAAGCAGACTAGAATGGTAAAAAAATTATCAATGTTATTTAAAAAAAATAGATACAGCCAAGAGTAGAAACATAAGTGAACGGAACAACAAATTGTATAATCTCATTTATATTTCGTCAAAGGGGAGCAATTTGAATGTGTATGGTGCTCGTCAAAGAGAGAAATTGGTATTGAGCTTCACAGTCCATAGCTATAGGTTAACCCTTTAACCGCCGGTGGCGCATATATTCGGGTTTTCATTTTTTATTAGCACATTAAGTAACACATTTTAAATATGTTAAAAATAAAATGTGACATCAACCAGCAAGATTTGAAAGGAGTTGACCTCCATTTTGTCAAATCTGAATAATTTTTACTTACTTGAAGTTGTGGATCGCGTCAGCGAGACACAACTTCAAGTGGGTGAAAATTCAAATTGAATAATTTAGCGGTTAAAGGGTTAAAACGCTATGCACCTAGAATTGTCAAAAAGGTCGCACAACACAAAGGTTTCTTTTTCATTCTGAACATTCATTTCAGGAATATTGAAATACCATTCATTAAAATTTGAATAAAACGAAGAATATCAAACTATAAAGTACATTACATTATGTACCTTTTCATCTATGATATGAATACCGACACGATGAAATGTGATCCCAGCAGCCTTGTCACATAATCAAGTTAGTCCTTCAGCTTTAGAATAATATATTATGTAGTATTCAGTTCGACTCAGACTGCGTTATGTTTTTTTGTCAAAACAAACTAACATATTCTTACTGGATAATAAAGTGCTATTGTCACCCTGAAGAATCTCGGGAATCAATTTCATAAACCCCTTTTACTGCTAGTGTCAAATATTTGCATCATTTCATTTTTTTGACATACACACTGACCTTTCAGTTCTATACTACATTAACAGAACCTATGCTTCGTTATTATTTGGTATCATTAACATCTGAAAACCCATATAGCTGGAACTTAAACGTCATTTTTTTTTTTTAGATGTTATCTGGTGATAAACCATTTATTTCGTCATAATTAGAAACATATGTCGATATTAAAGTACTTTCAGTGCAACAATTCATCGCGTAATATGCATAATTGAGTGTGTATAATAACAACGTGGGAATCCTCTTAATTATGCATATTGCACATTGTTGCACACGAGGTACCCCAATGGTGATATATGTTGCGAATGACATGAATCAATGAAGAAATCAATAGTTTAGTACCAGATAACATTTTAATTCATACATCAGTTTCAACAATGTGGGTTTTCAGAGGTTAATGACACCTAGTAGTTAAAGGCAGCATAGGATATGTTAATGTAGTATGGAAATGAAAGGTCAGTGTGTCTGCTACAACCTGATCACCTTATATCGATCCCCAGAAGTATGATTTTTTTGCAAAATAAATTTAAAATATGGTGGGGTATGGTGAGAAAAAAAAGAAAGATACATTTTTTTACATTGTCGCATCTTCCCTTGGCCAGGCTCATGCGAGTGTTTACCGCAGAAGCGTGGCCGTATCGAGTACTACAATCTGTTATTCTGCCTATGTGGTAATCTTGGGGGTGTGTCTGAGATTCAAACCTCATTGGATATTTCAGATTTATAAATATGTCATAAAAGGTCGCGAAGAATTGACCTCTTGTTCATCTCTCGTGCACAGTTACCTGTTTCCGTTGCTAGATGTATTATATAGACAAGTTGGAAATCTCTCATTTTGGACAGGGAGGTGTGCCAAATTCGTCATGGCGGCCAGTAATCATATAGTGGCCGCCATTCAGGGAGCTTATATATCTATCTGATCTAACATACCAACGGCAACATACAAGCAAGCTATGCTCTCAGCCAGCTCTCAAGCGCTTTCTGATTGGCCGGTCTTCAGACACGCGACATTCAAGGTATCCGGCTATTTAAAATAGTTGAACGCTACGCTCGATAAAGCAAGGTATCGCACTGCGTGCTCGTGGGTAAGATAACTTGCTGTGGAAGACGCATTTTCGGTACATAATGATATTGCTTTTCATCTACTATCATATTAAAGGACAACCTAAAGCAGATCATACCGATTTCATCATTGTGAACGCGTTTATTGATTGAAAAATGTAGGTTTTATGATCTCAAATTGTGCAAGATATTGTGAGCCCATTTCAGGGTGGCGCATATGGAAGTGCCTATACACCAGCTGAACTATTGTTTTGCTTTGGTGTTGGGCCACCGCCTACGACGATGGCCCAGCATGAAACCAACAGTGGATCAGTTGCAACGTCACCTGGTAAGGCCTTACCAGTAAGAGAGTGTTTGACATTAGGTATCTCACGTTCTGTCAGCTAAGATGGAGCAAGCCCGTGAACGATCATTAATATATAAAATCAATTTGACCTATAGCGGTGTCCAATTTAGTTCAGCTAATACACGATCTAGTGTGCTTATATGCACATGTACAGGTCAATACAGATCGCCGCTATTACAAAATAACATGACATTCATTTGGTGTCAGAATAAGTAATATTATATCAATATCATATAAAGGTTCTGTACCTTTTAAAGTGCACCACTGTCTAAAACGTACTCACAGTGACCGAGCATGGGATGTCTAGGGCGGTTCTGGTGAATGATATGGTCCAAAATAAATTTAAATTCAAAGCCAACCAAGTGTACCAGTTATAATTTTTTGAGCTGTTATTTACTGAAACAAAATTACGCTAAAATTATTAAATGTGCAGGTGCAGTTCTTCACTCTTTGAAGCTGGCAGTTGGGTCAATAATGCCAGCTTCAAAGTATTTAAACATACGCATGCTTAAGACAGCACCTTAAAATAGGTCATCAGGGATGGGAATTAACCTCGTTCATAACAATTCGTTCATTAATTGAAAATGGTATTCACACTTACAAGGTGAACATAGGTCCGAATGGTGACCAGCGGCCTTTTGGATTTGATCCGTATCATTTTTGAAATCCTCCGACAGATTTGTATGGTGAGCACAATCTCCAAGTTTCAGAACAATCAAATAAAAACACGCTCCGATCGCGCTTGCAAAGAAAATCAATTGTGTTCGAGTGACGGCCATTTTGAATTTGACGCGTACCATTTTCTAGCTTTTGTATGGTGAACAGTTGAGCAGACTTTTCCATAAAATTAATAGAGAAGTTTTGCTGAGCAGGGTTTTTCTTATTATGCAACATTTGTCATTTAAAATCTATATACTATACAAGACATAATCGTCAATAAATAATCAAAAACTAGTCTTGGTTTGTTTGTTTGTTCTGGTTTGTTTGTTTGTTCACATTTTTGCTTGTTGCTGCTTGTTTGAGATAGATAACCTGGAATACAGGTTGCCCGAGCCTTCTCAATTTGTTGGTAAATCCCTATCTCAATTTTGCCATGCCAAAGTGCCCCAAACTTAAAAAAATTTAAATTTTAAATTTGTGTTACTTAGGCTTATTGTAAATCTTTATTATATAAATAATATATATTATTTCCACCTTCCATTTGAAAGAGATATGTAGGCCCTACCCGATCAGTGTGTATTTTGGAATGTTCATACAATTAATAATAACCATGGCAAAAATGCCATTTGTATTAACCATTCACCTGCCTGCTGAGGGTCTAGATGAAGGGTCCCATGTTGATTTTTTTCTTCGAAAGAAAGGTTCAGAACTGAGAGAAATTATTTTCCTTTTGTCACTACATCAGCCACAAACATCCCATGACCATTGCTGGCGTATTGTTGTGATGTTCACAATGCTGCGCAAGGATCTACAACATGTCAATTGGAGCCGTGTGGCCAAATAGGAAATTGGTCATTTGCCGATCACGTTGTAATTAAACTTAAAATTGTCAAGTTTAAACGGTGTCTTATTTTTCAATTTTCCCGTCGATTATCGATATAAAAGACAAAAATATAAAGACCGACATTTTGTCATAATGTTTTTTTTTCTTAACCTAATAATACATTGACAACAGATTTTTCTAAAGGTTGTAATTCATCGGAATGTTGTCTGTCTACTGTAAGCAGAAATAAATTCTCCACACATAAAGGTCATTCAGGTGAACCCTCTATCATCTTTTTCATTTAGATCAACCCTCTATCATCTCTTTTGAATGGCTACGCGGTGAAAACATGTCAAGTCCAGGCTAATGAGTTTCACAGAATTGACTTCAGCTGTGGATTGCGCCGCATGAAACTTAACCCAGCTGCTCCACGCCTACCACATTTTAGCTCACAGTTCAAAACTTCTTCTGTTTATTATAATCTGCAAAATTTATGTTCGCTAATGTGTAATTCAGCATTCCAGGTGCCACATTATAAAAAAATGTGAGACTTCAGGGAAGGATGCACCTCAATAAATTTATGAACTCTAAATGGCCGCCTATTGGCTGGCAAACCATATGCTAGCTAGATGGCAAAATGTGAGGTTTGAGAGAGGGGATATTAGTAGGGGCTTACTTGCTGCACTGGAGGAGGAGACGTCTTTAGTTTTTGTTTACAAAATTTTACATTTTAGCTTACATATAATTTAGTGGGCCATGGATCACGACAGGTGGTTCCTTCGTCATCACAAATGTACCAAGCACCATAGACTTGCTATCGGCTATTGTCAACATTAATATGAACGCACAAAGGTAATTTTGAAAAACCTTTCGAGATCATTGTTAATACTAAAAAAACATTCAATTGAACCCACACCAATCTATAAAATGCAATAACATTATAGTTTTCTTCTGATGCTCCGTGGATAAAATTGAGAATTAAATAGCAAAGTAAGACTTTCTGAGTTAGATCATCGACCACAGAATACACACTATTTTAAAAAAAATAGTTTTTCAGTATTCTGTTAAGTTTTGTGTTAATCTGTAAGGGGGGGGGGGGGGGAATTGTTTTTTCAATTAACAAAGTGATCATGTTTTGAAGCTTATTTAGCTTGCTGTGTTTGGGTAAGAATACCTCAGAGAAATACAATTCCTCAATCAAGACACTATATCTATTTAAAAGAGACTTAGACTTGGAAGTTGATGAACTTTCGTGAGCAATTAGTGAACATACAACATCATGTACGTACTTAGGTCATGAACAACATGAACTTAGTTCCTAAGCATAATAAACTTGGTTAGTGTTGAGGGCTTATCTGGTTCATTAACCATCTGAGTTCCTGGTCGTTCACGAACAACCCCATTTCCATGAGCAAGATTTGGGAACTTCAGGTTGACAGTTCTTGAATTTTATGAATGTCTAATTTGTTGTCAAGAAATGTTCATGAATATTTCGTGAACACATTTTATGAACGTTCATGAATGTTCATTGAATATCTGGTTAAGGGATTATCTGAGTTCATGGCCGTTCAAGCACAAGTAAAGTTCATGAACAAATTGACAATTAAATAAGCACATTTAATTACCGTCTATGAATTTTCATTGACTTCCTGGTTTATGAAATATCTGATTTGATGACCGTTCATAAACAGCACAAGTTCATGAAAAAGGTGACAGTTCATTAAAAAATTAAGTTCATGAACTCATGAATTTCACGAACAGTCCCATTGACAAATTGTTAACAAAAGGTTTATGATTTATTATGGTAGATATGGGTCCCAACTAACATGTCTCAAAATTCCCAAGCAAAACTCCTGTTCAATTTCGATAAATTGACTAAAACTGTTTTCTAATCAGCTAATGGCACGATCGCTAGCAAAAATCGTTTTTTAAAAGTTTTTCTCAATTTTGTAAATGCTAGGTATCGTTACTTGTGTTTTTTGACACCCATAATCGATTGTACCTATCCGTTTGATATTAAAAAAAAAAGATTAATTTAAAGTTGATTTAACGATTTGTCAGATAAAAATATAATTTAAGTGATTTTAATTTTAAAAAGTATATCAGTATATTATGTATTATTGTACTAATTATTCTTATTGGCCTAGATAATAATATGCTCTCGCACCCTATGGGTAGCTTGTGTGACGGGGTGACCACTTACAATATTAGTATTTGGTTGTCTGCCAAGTATTACTATAGATCCCATGAGCCTAGTATGTGTATATTTTAGGGAAAGCCAAAGAGAAAAAAATAAGTTGGGAGCGATCACTAGCCTGGGTTTTTTTTTCTGCTAGATTGTTCTTCAAATGTTTGTTTACGCGTAGATATGAGTATACTCTGCACTAGGCCTACATATATCTTAAATGTGAATCTACACTTCTATCACTTTTGTATTTTTCAAATTGAAATAATCTACAGCTCTACACCCATTAGTTACACATTGCAGATCACAATCGATGGCAGATATCGTGTATATTAACTTGTTCTCCAAGAAAAAAACAGGAAGGCTTCAAATGAGCAATAAAGAAATCTACATATCAAAGCCCTAGAATGCACACCCCCACCAGATATGCGTAGGCCTACTTTGCTGATTCTTTTTCGATTCAATGTGAACTTCGCAAGAATTATGTTGCAGTATGCGGTCGGTCAATTTTTGAATAACTACACTTTTATAATAATGTTGAATCCTAGATTACCTTTAATGTCGACATATTATGCCACTATGGAATAATACCTTAGAAGATATATGTCATAAATACATTGGTCGACATTATAGTGTTATATATACTGACACCATTACGTAATATCATAACAGTTTATCATAATATTTTAACACCTCTGTGACATGTGCTGACATTCATGAACTATCATGTCGATTCTTTAATTGGGCTATCGTATACAAGTAGATCTATTGTACATCAGTCTGTAGTACTTATCATAATTATTATAGCATATGTTTTCATGAGTATGGTAACATTATAGCGCCACAAAATGCTTTCAGACATATCTATATGAAATATAATATCGATAGGCCTATATAATAATTTGTTTATTATTGTAATGTCGAATTATTATAATAATTTAATATCCTGACATCATAATGACATATCCGGCATTTCATGAGTCATGTCCTGATATTATGGTGGCTTATTCTAAAAATATGATTGACAATATAATTGTCTGACATTACCTTTTAAATTGTGTCAAACGTTTTAGTGTTACATCCCGACGTGTGAATTATCATATATTGTAATGACATGTGCTGCAACAAAAAATCTATATCATGATATCCCAATATCCATAATTATGGTTAATTATATGTCTATATTATAATACTATTATTATAAGTCTATATTATAATACTTACTTATTGTAATTCAAAAACCCGACATCATGGTGTCATATTCTTCATCATAATGTAATTCTTGATATTTAATTCATCATACGGCTTTAAGCTGACAATCCAATGATACATATAACAATGACACACAGCAAAATAGCATCATAAACTCTCTTATGGTAATGTCTTGTATTAACACAATGGTGTCAGTATATAAAACATTATATTAAGCAAAAAAAATATAAGCATAGTTTTCGATACATAACTTTAGAAAATCGTAAAAACCAAATTTCAAATATTCTCTAGCGATTGTGACTTTGCGCTGGAAAATAGCTCGCCCAATTTCTTGAAGTGGACAGTAGTTTTGCTTGGGATATCTAGCTCATCTCATCACACAAACTGTCCATTAACACAAGAGTATTTGATATAGAAGTATGATAATAGACAATGATACACTTTCTTTGACAAGAAACACTTGAAATATACGGTTTTTTTTATCAAAATCGCTAAACGACTCTAAATCGAGCACGCTGTCTCGCATGGTCAAACTGATAGCTTAAAGCGATTGCTGATGTCAGGAAATTTGGAAACAATATCTGAGCTACCCATTAAAACGAGAGCATAGTAAATAATTATTCCAACAATCATAATACAAGAATAGATAATAATTTATACTCATATACTTTTTAAAATTTAAATCACTTAAAATAGCATTATTTTTTTCTTAAAATCGCTAAATCGACTTTAAAACAATCATTCGGTGTATTAACCCTTTAAGTCCTCACGATGCCTTAAAGCATCATATCACATCACTGAAAACAGACTTATTATCCCTACAACTAGGGGTTTTAGAACGAAAATTTCCATGAAACTGGTTTACCAATACATGGCAATTTACTTGAATTTTTAAACCACATTAAATCATCTTCATCCACTACAAGTTGAGAATTGCGACAGCAATTCGCAGCTTGTAGTGGATGAAGATGACAATGGTAAATTCAGGCTTGAAAGGGTTAAAAGTCAAACTGATAGCTGCAATCGCTTCCTTTTGTTCAAAAACATAAGTAATCATACATAACATTCGTTAAATGTAGACAAACTTTACAAATTCAATTATCGCTATTGATCGCGAAAATAAAAAATAGTTTTCGTCAATTTCTCGAAATTGAACAGGAGATTCCCTTGGGACTTTTCAGGAGTGCTAGTTGAAATCTACATCTACTATGATAAATCATAAAACCTTTGTTAGCAATTTGTCCAGATTTCCGTGAATTTAGTGCCAGAATGATTACACTGAGAAGATCCGATGCTCTGCAAAGATCCTCTAAAAACGCAAATGGCAGAGAAGGATAGGCTAATGAGTGATATAGCTTATTATGTAGAGAATCGGTTGTGGTTTATGGAAATATTTTTCTGTTGAAATTTTGGATTTTTAATTAAAGAATATGCTATAAAATTAAGGTTTAATATTTATCAATCCATTTGGAATGGTTGCTGTGGCAACGTAGAAAGTGTGCCGAAAGCCCCATTTATCAGTTATTCCCGTATTTCGTATTTCGGACTAAATCTCGTCTTTATTTCTCGTTTCACGTAAGCGCACAACACGAAATTTAAAAAAACGTACACAAATTTTATTCTATTGCTATGTTGATATATTATGGACATATCAAGGTGACAAAATAAGAATGATGATTTGCCTGATTGTATCGCTTTAAACGTTAATCTCTTTAAACATGATTCTAGTAAACGTCGACCTCTATAAACCGTTAACTTAGTTTCAGAATTTCATTACAAATGAATTCAAGTGGTGTAACATTTGAACTAAACACTAAAACTTAGCAAAACTAGAAAATAGTGTGTGTAACATTTCATAAAAATTGGTTGACACATGACTGATTAATCAGATAAATTTATTTACCCTGGTTGATGTTAATACAATCATAATAGCAAATAGATGTAAGACGAAACCAAAGAACTAAAAAAAACATGTGGAATTAGTGACTGAACTGAAATTTGTCTAGTTCTCTTGCATTGTAATTTTCCTGGAATTGACAGATGGAAATGTTTTCAATAATACCTTCTGAGCAAAGGATGTTCTGAATATATATACCTTTTGAAAATAGGACCTTCTGAATGGACTAACACATACGCCAGTCAGCCTCGCTAACACATTACAAAGGACAGCTCTGACAAACAAATGATAGGACGGAGAGACGTCGTCAGGGACAATAGCCAATTTAGATGAGAGCTAAAAAAGAATCGTAACATAATAACTGTTCTTATAAAGTTGTACACACGTGTACGAAAAATGTTGTTTGTAGTCCAATGCCATTATTGTATTTTGAAAGACGCTATCTCCTAAACAATACGTGAATATGCTAATTTTATGATTGCAGCTCTAATTCAAAGAAAACAAATCATTGAAGTGACATTAATAAAATCAGGCTTTGGTACTGGGATAATACACTCTAAAAACTAATTTTATTATAAAATAATTATATTTATAAATCAACGTTAAACCAACGTTGTTTGAACCATCTGGTTTATGTCATTTCGGCTCCGGTTACGTTGATTTATACGTACATGTACCAACTCCTTTGACATTCAATCTGCTGGCCTTCGTATGACCAGCAGATATGATCATATCATTTTATGAGATTACATTAGGGGATCACCATTCAATCTTCAAGGGGGGGGGGGGGCTGTATTATTTGTTGCGGACAAATTATTTATTTCAACACGGCTTGGTTGGGCGCTAGAAATGTAAAATTGTATTACACGTTTATTTTGCACAATTCTTGAAATATAAGGCAAAAATTCTGAATTAATATTATATTTAATTAGCGTAATAATTATAAGGTTCTCTACATTATGTTACTATTTTCATGAAGTTAAATTTGTCCCTTTTCAATTTGTTCCGGGCTCGTCCAGGTTCCCAACTCGTGGGTGGCGGCGTGCACGAAAGAAAAATCATCATCATCATTTATTTTATTATACTGACATGTACATCATATAATTTTGTAAGCACAACATATAAATTGAGTTAGTCGTACTCAGCCAATAAGGGCTTATAAGTCAGCTTAAACTAGGTATCTATTAAACTTAATAGTGTGAGCGATATACCGACCACACATCTCCTCAGCAGAAACGAGAAACCAGCCTAGCGCCGGCAAGCGCTGGCCCAGCATCTACGACACTGATCCATCACTCACCCGGTTCCGGGAAGTGGTCACGCGCCCGCAAGGAGTAGCTGTCAGAAAAGTAAATTAACCATTCTGACCTCAGAGACTATATCTCTGATACCACACGCTCATTCCGCCGTATGCACGCATGGCGATTGAACAGATTTATCAGCCGTTAGTGAGCGTTACCACGTGATTTTATAACCATTCCTATAACCACGGAACTATTTTGGTACTCACTTCGACTCATTACTTATCCTTTTTTCAATATTTAATTTGATCTTAGAGTTTGCTACAGGTAAGGGCTATTTATTCTGTTTAGTAGTGGATAAATTGAACCAGCACAATTCGCATGTCATTCAGTAATTTATATTTGCCAGTGTTTTGAAGCCGATTGTAAATTCTGTCAGAAAAACGTAAACATGGACCTTCTCACAGCAGCGCGTGGGCAGAAAAAGTAATCCATTGAATATTTTCTATTTCTATGTGAATAGAAAATCATATGTGGCGGAGTAGTGGTGTTTTATATTTGCCATATATATTCAGGACACTTAAGCGTGTTTATAAGCCTACAGTTGTTATATCAACAAAACTGCTCAAAATGAGCAGTTTTTGTCCAAACATGGCGTGTGGTTACAGAGAGAGAGCGGGGTTGACCTGAGCGACATCTATGTGTGGAGAATGTAAATTAACCTCTCCTATAACATATTATAAAATAAACAAGCACGGGCAATTAGCATCACCTACCCACATAAAGTGACAGTATATATACAGCTACTCGGGAATGAGCGTACACATATACATGTAAAAATGAGTTCATACAAAACACAATTCTTAATAAATTAATATAACTTTGGTGATATAGATATCACACAAGTACAGTATTATTAACAATAACTGTGATATATATTTATATTGGGAACAGTGGACGATTCATCGTCCCGTCCCCTCGCGACCAAAATGTGTCAGTTTCCACTTCACCGGTGGCAACTAGCACCCCTTGATCCCGAGGCAACAAGATAAAAAGATATGATAACGACTATTTAAACAAAGTGTTTTGTCTTTTGTTCCACGCCGTCCTCACAAAACGATACAATGACCTAGTGAGGTTATCAGAGGACATAATATCGTGAATTAGTCTTCTTCGGTTCTTAATAAAAACCCTGGCATGCATTTTTCAGCATCATTGAATAAATTAATACGGAAATTATCATATAGAGTGCAATTACAGATAAAATGTTGTTCATCTTCTATGGCACCAGAATTTATTAATACTATAACACTCTTTTCAAGCTCATAAAATTAAAAAAAGTTATTCGTTTTCTCCGTTACATTAATATATCTTTTGTTTCGTAAACATATAAGTCACAAATATAATTTTAAAACGACTTAGCGTTACGTCGACTCTAGAGAAAAGTCGAGAAAATGTAAAAAAAGCATATTTCCATTCACCATAATACAGTGCAAAATGCACATACCCCGGAGCCTGTACAAACCGGAATCCTACATGTATCTAAACTGTAACGAATATTTTAAAACATATTCTTTCGAAATAATCAGTTGAATTTATTTGACTGAAATCTCTCGATGTAATGAACTCAAGGGATCTAATAAGGGTATGCATAACGTAGGGCCAACAGCTTACATCACCACAGTCTCTGTGGGAAAAGGAAAACAAAACACATGTAGAACAAATGGAGCTAACTGTTACCGCTGCCTATATCAGCAGGTTAGAATAAAACGCCACGATTTCAGAAACAATTCCAGTGCTTTAATTAGCCATTAGCTTTGGCTATTCTACATTTTTGAATATCTTATTTCAGTTGTCTGACGATTAGTAGCCTTCGGGTGGCTATTAATGACAACTGATATCCTAAGCATGATAATCATAAGGCTAATGCGCAGATTAGTCGGCCTAATTAAATTTACCCCGATCTGAGATCTAGCGGAGTTCATGCCTAATGTGTCTAGGTACATGTCTAATGATAGAGCTTAGGAGTTTTATAGGTTGATTAGTAGACCACCAATTCTCTCAGATTATTTCTAATTGTAGTTTATTAGTATGTTATCTCGTGAACTGCAGACAGCGTCAAGTTAAGCGACAACAAATGACATAATTTTTGTTATTCTACTCACAAACATGTAATATTTAGTAATATTATTATCAACTCGTAAAAAAATTATAATTACCTGTCTCAAGCAATGTCAAGTTTTGTCGCGAACACAGAAAAAACTCAAATACGAACAATTATCTGCTATAGTGTTATGATGGGCCTATTATGAGGAGCAGTACATTGTTGACGGCTTCTGAATGAAGCATATTTTGCTGGTGGACCTTGAATATCACACCTCAAGTGTATAAAGGTGATAGCAAAAGAGCTGAAAACCTTCCATAATGATATTTGATGCATTTTCTTGATTTGCAGAGGAAATATTATTAAAGTCAATGGGTCTTAAATACCAAATCTGGGATTGGGTGCGAGGATGGGTCGTGATCCCATTCGGATAAAAAATGGAAATAACAAAAAGCCTAATACAAAATTCTACACCATGGGTCTGCCAAATACAAATTATCACGAATACACAGGAAAACATAAAGGCGGAACCTCGTGATTCACCACTTCGCATAATATATAGTCCTATCTGTGTACATATACCAGCCACAATCGGGTATTAATATTCCAGCGAACAAGAGATGCTTTATGAAGGTGGAAACGAAGGGAGTGTGCTGACTAATAATTAAAATTGTAATCAAAACTGTAATCAATATTAAAACGCCTAATTGGACAGCCGCTGTCCACGATCATAAGTTGACATTGAGTGTCATTGGAAATAAAATCAGTTTATGTAAACCTGTTGTTTCCATTCTCGTGTGGTGATCAACAATGAGAAATCAGCAAACACGCCCTGGGAGCGGATAAAATCAGCCAATAAAATCAGGCAAGTGGGTATCTGGCTATAGAAAAATATGTTTTGAATGTTTTTTTGCTGGATTTTTAACCTGCTTTTATTTGCATACAAAACATATCGTCGCCTCGGAGCTAAAAGATCCTATCTGCCACTCTAACGAGTGTCAGATAGGATCCTTTAGCTCCGAGGCGACGATATAACAATACAATAATGTGCTGCAAAGCTAGCATGCAGTATCTGCTAACAGATACCGCATCCTTGCCCCGCACGACATAAGCGGACGCTACACAGGACAGACAGACAGACAGACAAATACATTACATTGATAGAGTCTTCCCTTTCAAAAAAACAGGGCACACTTATCGGCTTGTTAGAAATGAACGGGTGCAAGTGCCACTTCGTAAAGTGTTAAATCCACACTTTCACACCCGAGGAGGAGAAAATAAAATAATCAGTGTAAATCAATGTACAAAATGTGTAAAGCGTAACAATTTTTGCGCCGCTAAACATGTTTATGATCAATAGAAGTATAACTAAAACGGATAAACTAGTTTTTTTTTAAATATCTACACATATTTGTCATTCGAAGCTGGGAATTGCTTTATAAAATCCAGCTTCGAATGAGCGAAACAAAGTTACAAACAATTTCGCAGCACGAAGGTTAATTTAATATATCGGGTGCAACATTTAAAATATTATATTTTTCCCACTTCTGTATAAATTTTTCGTAGGTGTTATACTCTGAGACACTATAGAGCTATAGATGTTTTGAAAATTTATTAATAGAGTTTCATATTTTTTTCTTAGATTATATATATATATTTCAAATTGACTTTTTGATGTTACTGATAGAATGGCAACTGAAATGTAATATACGACCTATAAAATAAATTTATTTTAAAATAAGGATAAACACAAATTAATTATATATGATTAGTTGTTCATTCAAACTTGAATCATTTGGCCGAAAATATATTTTTTAGCAAAATTTGTCTACAAGTTATTATACATGTATCTTCCTTATAATCGGTAGAAATCCCCTCTAACAATAGTAGGGCAGATTCAGCAAGAGCAAGAGCGAGATTCTAAGAGCAAACATCACACAATATTCTTTCGTCGTATTTAGTGATGTTTGCAGATCTTCAGGTGATTCAATCTCGCTTTACCTGTATGTCTCGCTCTTGCATAATCTACCATAAAAAAAACCGAATCTGATGCTACAAATGCTACAAATTATAAATAATAAAAAACATTAAAAATTGAACATACTCATGATTATGATAGATTGACATTTTATTGATATGACATTCTTAATCATAGCTATCACCATATAAACTAGTCAGTTTATTTTTCCTATTTTGAATCACGACATAGAGATGTAATCAGTGCTAACACGACAAAAGACGTTTTGAACAGAAAACAAACATGGGATGTTAACCGAACGCTGACCTAATTTGGTCCACCACCAGCGACGCTGATTCATCAATAAACATACATTGGGTCAACGTATGATATTTGTTGAGCTGTTGCTAAAACTAAAATAAACTTGCAGAGTGTCATTTATGGACATTATATACTCTTGACATTTTCAGCAATGTTTCTTATAATTAATTAGTTGATAAAAAACAATCAGTAGTTTTTTTTCCAGGTGTGACGTCCCACCAGTCCACAAAGGAACCAGGTACGATTGGTCATGATTACACAACATAGCAGGACTACCAGTAATAGTCGCGACCTAATCGTTTTCCTGATTGGATAAGGTGGTTATTCATTATTCATGTATACCGATATATATTTGGCTTTTATCGTGCAACTGACGTTAGAAGGCCTATATTTCCAATAAACTAGACCTCAATTGGTCCACTGTTTTTGACGGCCGATGGCTCAGCATTGGGTCAACGACATGTATTTGCTGGGTTGACTTGTATTTCTGTGCTATCGAAACATCTAAGGATACACTGGGTATTTTTTTAAACACGCACTGCGAATCATTTCAGCTTTACACGAGTAGAAAAGAACCGTTTTTACTTCGCGAACACATACTTTTGTATTTGTGCCAACATAAGAACTAAAGGGAGATGATGTAACTGACTGTACTTTCCGTGCTGACGGTTTGCAATCCGTGCTGACGGTTTTCAATCCGTGCTGACAGCTTACAATAATTACTGACGGTTTACAGTCAGTGATAACGGTTTACAATGCGCGCTGACGGTTTGCAATCATACTGACGGTTTACAATCTGTGCTGACGGCTTACAATTCGCGCTGACGGTTTACAATCCGTGTTGACGGTTCTCGGTGCACAATGACGATTCACAATCCGTGTTTACGGTTTTCGGTGCATAATGACGATTTACAATCCGTGTTGACGGTTTTCGGTGCACAATGACGGTTTACAATCTGTGTTGACGGTTCTCGGTGCACAGTGACGGTTTACAATCCGCGTTGAGGGTTTTCGGTGCACAATGACAGTTTACAATCCGTGTTGACGGTTTTCGGTGCACAATGACAGTTTACAATCCGTGTTGACGGTTCTCGGTGCACAATGACGGTTTACAATCCGTGTTGACGGTTTTCGGTGCACAATGACGGTTTACAATCCGTGTTGACGGTTCTCGGTGCACAATGACGGTTTACAATCCGTGTTGACGGTTTTCGGTGCACAAGGACGGTTTACAAACCGTGTTGACGGTTAACAATCCACGGTCATGGTTTACAATCCGTGCTGACGACGTTTAATGCGTGCTCACGGCTTACATTCGTGTTGACGGTTTACAATTCGTGTTGGCGGTTTGCAGTCTTTGCTGGTGGTTTTCAAACCGTGCTGACGGTTAACAATCCGTGCTGACGATTTTCAATGCGCGCTGACAGTTTACAATGCGTGCTGACTGTTTGATGACTATGCTGATGCTTTTTAAACCGTGCTGACGGCTTACAATATGTGTTGACGGTTTACAATCCGTGCTGACGATTTTCAATTTGTGCTGACGGTTCACAATTCGCGCTGACGGCTTACAATACGTGCTGATGGTTTGCAATCCGTGCTGACGGTTTACAATCCATGCTGATGGTTTACAATCCGTGCTGACGGTTTACAATCTGTGCGGTCGGTTTACAATCCGTCCTGACGGTTTACAATCTATGCTGACGGTTTACACTCCCTGCTGACGGTTTACAACGCGCGCTGACGGTTTACACTCCGTGCTGACGGTTTACAACGCGCGCTGACGGTTTACAATACGTGCTGACGGTTTACACTCCGTGCTGACGGCTCACAATTCTTGCTGCCTGCTTATAATCTGTGCTGACGGTTTAAAATTTGTGCTGACGGCTTACAATTCTGCTGATTGTTTACAATCCGTGCTGACGGTTTAAAATGATGAAGATGGTTTACAATCCGTGCTGACGGTTTGCAATCTGTGCTGACGGTTTACAACTCGTGCTGACGGCTTACAAACTGTGCCCACGGCTTACAATCTGTGCTGATGGCTTACAATCCGTGCTGATGGCTTACAATCTGTGCTGACGGTTTACAATCCGTGTTGACGGTTTACAATCCGTGCTGATGTTTACAATCTGCGCTGATGTTATACTAGTCGTTCTGATGGTTTACCATCGTGCTGACGGCTTACAATCCGTGCTTATGTTTTACAAGCCGTGCTGATGTTTTTCAATCCGTGCTGGTGTTTTACAATCCGTGTTGATGTTTTGCAATCCGTGCTGATGTTTTACAATCAGTGGTAATAGTTTACAATCTGTACTGATGTTTTATAAGCCGTGCTGATGTTTTACAATCCGTGCTGACGGTTTACAATCCGTGTTGATGTTTTACAATCCGTGCTGATGTTTTACAATCAGTGGTGATAGTTTACAATCCGTGCTGACGGTTTACAATCCGTGTTGATGTTTTACAATCCGTGCTGATGTTTTATAATCCGTGCTGGACGTTATAACCGATTAATTAGCTATGAAAAAGTATGATGAGCCATTAAAACCATCATTCTATGTGGATTAATAGCCAAGAAATGATCGATAATTATTATGTATTTAAGGAGAATCCGTGCTGATGGCTTACAATCCGTGCTGATGGCTTACAATCCGTGCTGACGGTTTACAATCCGTGTTGACGGTTTACAATCCGTGCTGATGTTTACAATCCGCGCTGATGTTATACTAGTCGTTCTGATGGTTTACCATCGTGCTGACGGCTTACAATCCGTGCTTATGTTTTACAAGCCGTGCTGATGTTTTTCAATCCGTGCTGGTGTTTTACAATCCGTGTTGATGTTTTACAATCCGTGCTGATGTTTTACAATCATTGGTGATAGTTTACAATCCGTGCTGATGTTTTATAAGCCGTGCTGATGTTTTACAATCCGTGCTGACGGTTTACAATCCGTGTTGATGTTTTACAATCCGTGCTGATGTTTTACAATCAGTGGTGATAGTTTACAAACCGTGCTGATGGTTTACAATCCGTGCTGATGTTTTACAAGCCGTGCTGATGTTTTACAATCCGTGCTGACGGTTTACAATCCGTGTTGATGTTTTTCAATCCGTGCTGATATTTTACAATCAGTGGTGATAGTTTACAATCCGTGCTGACGGTTTACAATCCGTGCTGGACGTTATAACCGATTAATTAGCTATGAAAAAGTATGATTAGCCATTGAAACCATCTTTCCATGTGGATTAATAGCCAAGAAATGATCGATAATTAGTATGTATTTAAGGAGAATTCAGCCTGTAATTTTGATCGCGGCCATTTTGAAAATCGGCCATATTGGAAATTTAGTCACCCAGCCCTAAGAACTCACCACCCTAATTAAGTCATCATGACACAAAATATTGTTAATGTTTCTGTTCTAACCTCTGGTAAATTAAAAAAAAATTATGTGAATATTTAATAAGCATATGTCGTTTCCATCATGAAGGATATCGGATATAACTGTTTCATGAAAATCTCGCATGGGAACAGTGGGATAAAATTATGTGTTTGGTCAGTAAAAAATAGAGCTAATTCTGAGCTTTTCTGAAGTTTATACACAACATGGATGTTAGCTCAAAATCTTTCTCGCTACCAAACATAATATCGGACCCGTTTTTGAAAAGGGACAGATTAGGTTTTGTCATGATATGCAACACTATTAGATATTGTTGAAAAGAGGTGATATCGAGGTAAAGAGGTGATAGAATTGAGGCAGTTTACTTGTATTTCAATAGGAGCGGCATTTGAGGTGATGAGACTTTATTTTAATGGGGGCGATTTTGAAAATCGGCCATATTGGAAATTTTGTCTCTACAGATCACGTGTTAATAGGATGATTCTCACCCAGGAAAGGTCACTGCACAAAATGTTACCACTCATGAAGTGTTTAGATGGTATATTACCATTAAATTCATTAGTTTAGTGGGTTATAGTGGTAAAATATGTCATTTTTCGTTATTGTTTTGGTGGCTATCTTTTCTACGTAAATTGTAGGCCAAGATATTATCAATTATGTATGTCAGGATATTTCGGTACTTTTGATACGTTTGTCAAAAATGCCTATAAATTTCAGTGTGTGGATTTCTGAGCGGGGTGGCAACCCTAGTGTACTCAAAAAAATCACACGAGTTTTATACATCGCCGTTCTCATATATAGCTCGTGGCGCTGTACAGTATTAAAAATACTGTGCAAGCACTCAAACACCCCTGGGCTGATGCAGTGACTAAAAATGTTCACAAATCTGACATAATTGCTTCCAATAAATTATGCCAATAATCGAAGATCAATTATAAAATGTAGATGGCCGCTATAGCCTCGGTTTAGATCGCACATGAAAACGGACAATGTCAATAGACTCGCAGAACCCAAAACCTATATATGCCAGGTTTCAAGGCATTTAACCGAAGAAAAACACGATTTATTAAAATTGAGTAAACCAAAATGGCCGTCGTAGACTCGTTTTCGGTCTCACACGAAAACGGACGATGCCAATAGACTCATAATAAAAACCTATATACCAGGTTTCAACATGTTCAAGGGAATTCTGAAAAAAATAAGCTTCCAAAAAAACTAGTCGCCAAGTGGCGGCCATTTTGTTTATCGGTGGAAAGCTGAAGATCTAATCAGGTCATCTCCATACGCGTGGGTGAATCCACATAACAAATTGGAGAGATCCATTAATTATTTTTCAAGTTATCACATTAACAAAAAAATGTTTATCCTTGACCTTTGACCTTGTTGCACCATGTTGGTGGAGTAGTAGCGAAGAGGCAGCGTACAGCGGCGGAGACGGAGACGGCGGCGCACGAAGGCGCCGAGGGGTAGGCATAAAAACAATTAAAATTCCATGATCAGAGACCATTATTAAAAATTCCGCGGAAATAACATTAATTTCTCCATGCGTGTGCACAGTGTCTGGTATAAAGAGCAGTTTTCAGATGTTTTTTTTAAACTACATAATTAGTTTGTTTTTTGATCGTATTGACAATGGGATCTCGTTCCAAAGTCGAGCGGCTGCCGCAGAGAATGGTGCATCACTGTTTATCTTCTTAGTCTTCGCCAAGGACAGGAAAGTTTCATCGAGTGCGGATCAAAGGCAACGAGCAGGCCTATTAGTGTCCAATAGTTTAGACAAGTAGACAGGTTGTTCAAAGCATTATGAAGTTATATGAGCTCTCTTATATGCATTTGACGGCATATGTTGCTCCTGGGGTACTATATAAACATCCTGACTCGCCACGTGGGCGTTTAGAGACCTTTTTAATGACAGAGACACTGCGTTTCCATAAAACACTTATCGACTAAATTTGTTTTAAATCAAATTCATTTTTTATTCAGGGTTGTCTATAGTGACCTCTGCCGATACACAATGCTATATAGCCTAACACAGCGAACAATGAGATGTATCACAAAACACGAGGTAATGTAACCACTACAACGCACAATGCAATGAACTACAAATAAAAGCACAATGTATCAAAAAGAACAATGCAATGTACCCCAAAAAGCACAATGCAATGTACCACAAAGCACAATGCAATGTACCACAAAGCACAATGCAATGTACCCCGAAGCACAATACAATGTACCACAAAGCAAAATGCAATGTACCCTAAAGCACAAAGTATGATGATATTTACAACTAAAAAGATTGATTTGTTTACGCTGATTGGATTCCCTACTTATACGTTCTAAAATTGCTTATTTGTCATCCCTTTGGATATGAAAGGGTGCATGTGTATCTGCCACTTGGTAAAGTGGCAGATACACCCTTTCATATCCAAGGGGAAGATATAATGCTAGAATCTGGGTCTGAATTCCCCAATTTTTGCACCTGATTAATATATAACACGTTGACCATACATTTTCAACTCGCTGGCTTCAGGGCCGGTACATGCTGGAAAGCGACGCACTGATCTCATTTTGTATGCATCGTCTGTGCGTCTTATGTGTTTGACTATGGTATAGTGGTACCGTTAAGTGTTCATTCTGGCTCGAACCTTGCACTTTGGGTTAAAAGTTTGACATTTATACTGAGTGTTCAGTGATATCGTGGGCTCACTTTTTGATATAAAACGCCAGTTTTCTGTGGAGCTTGTACTGAGGGAAAACCTCCTGAAAACCTCCTGAATATTGATTTTTTTCGGGAGAGAATGGCTAACAACACTGTTTTATATCAAGACAATGCACCGAATATGAATATGAAAATGTTCATAAAAATCAACTACTAGTATATTTTTATCCATTTTTAATATCATTTCCATTATTATCCCAATAAATTATTTTTGCTTGTAGCAGCTCTCGTCACACATACAATACGCTGTGCACCTCAAATTGTTATTGAAACATTTGCACAGTTCCAGTTAAAACTACTGGTCATGAATTTATAGAATTTATAAAAATGCGTCTTCTGGTCTCTAGGGAGCACTTATATAAAGTGTTCTATATCTAAAATTGTTCAGTGCAGATCACTCTTTATGTATACCCTTTAAACCTAAAGTTCGTGTTTTTTGGGTTAACTGCCTCACTAGTATGACAGGGCTTCTCAATGTAAATTGATCAGAGGTACAATATTATACAGGTCGCGCGTTAAAAAAGGATAAACGGTACTGTTTATCCAAGGAGGTTATATAGCAGGGGCTACACTGCAAGCTGCGCCGCGCCGCGAAATGAAAGCTGGGAAGAGTTCATCTTTCACAGCGCCGCGTTTTTCGGCGTTGCTCTGTGGCCAACGCAATCACAATAGCAAAAGAGTCACGTGTCGCAAAAAAACCCTTCATGCCTAATCAGCATCCAAAAACAGAATGTTCACGCGCCGCGCTGCTCTTGGTGAGGCCAATTTGCTGAATTTTGCTGCGCCGCGCGGCGCAGCGCGGGGCGGTTTTTGGTAGGGCCGTAGATTAGACGTAGAACAAATTCATCAGACCAGCATAATTTCAGGTCATTTGGGCTGCTATTATCAAAAAGCTTAACCTCCACAGAGAGGTCAGCCTATTTGAGAACACCCGCACAAGGGGCAGGACGTGTCAAGCAAAATTCATGCACAATCAATTCTACACGCATTGTAGGAAAATCCGGTATATTATAATTCAAGTTAATCAACTAGGCCGTATAATGTACACTAATTAATAGGCCATCAGTACTATATAGGCCTGCATATGTAGGCCTACTATGTACACACTTTTGGATGATTAAAATGTTTTGTTTAATAATTCTTCTTGTAGTTTTATGTCCAGTTTACACGTATATATGTATATAAGATTGTGATTTAGCTCAGCCTATTAGACAAAGATTGTAGAATAGAAAGTAACAAGATTAAAAGTGGCAGTCAAAAAAAAACACGTTCAAAAAGTAACAAGGATAAAAAGTAACAGTTGATAAAAAGTAGTAAAATTATGGTGTAGTTCAGCTTGAATAGTATATATTGCATTCTTGAATATAAAATAAAAGTGATAATTAAAATATGATTTTAAAATAATGATGGCAGGCCTAAAAATATTACGGAAATATGAATTTATGTGGATATATTTTGATTAAAAAAGCTTAACAGTTCCTTTAGGGTATTAAAATAATGGTTAAATTAATAAAATAATACGTATTATATTCCTGAACATACACGAAAAGTTTTGCGTCTAAATGAAATAGTAAACTATAAAAATATATTACGGGACTATTTTCACGTAGACCTATATTGATATATTGTGTTTCGAAAAGGACACTATCGTTTTAAAATACTAAAATAATGGCTTATTTCAATATTAGTAATAAATATTACATTCGTTAACATACATTAAAAGTTTATTACACTAAAAGTGATACATGCTCAAATAGAAGAAACATATTTTAAGGGATAATCATGTTCTATTGATTCAGTGGTGAAGCGGGTTTGTTTCAAGGCTATAATACTGACTTTGTTTTTTAGGGAATTAACTAAAATAACGAAATTATATGTATTTAATTTGATTTATTCATATACAGTCTCGCAGATACTTTGTAAAAAATATTTTTCAAATAATATATTAACCAAAAAAATCCTTTATTTCTTATAGTGCATTTATAGTGCATCAAGTTAATTAAAATGGTATTATTTTCATATAAATGTGTTTATTTTTACCGAACAAATGGAAAGTGTCTATTTTTCTTTATTTTTAAAGGACGCATTCATAGCGCATCAAGTAAATATAAATTGTATTATTTTTATTTAAATGTGTATACTTTATGTGAACTTACTTGATGCGTGCATAGAGTTAAGAACTGATGCGTGTAGGCATTATTAAGGTCATCATATGACTTCTCAATGTGTGTACTATAAATGATCAAGTATATATACATTTTGTATCGACCACTTTTCCAACAAAATAAAAGTACGTGTGTTAGTCGCTCAAAAAGTGTTACTTTGTAATCTCGTCTACACTGTTGACATAGAAGAAGTGTGATTTTGTAAAAATAAAATTATTCATGACATATGTGTCACTGAATGTCATTATTTAATTGTTTTAACTTACGACAAAACCTTTTTAAACTCATCTCAAGAATATGATCTATAATTCGTGCGGAACATAATTTGCGCAAATGTTATTAACGAGAAAAAATAATTCCACACGAAATATATTAGTATTACAGTAATATTGCATTCGTTATACAGTGTATAATTTATCAAATAAAACTATATGAGGATATACAAGTTGTACATGTATTAACCTAAAATTGTGTGTCCACCTTATTTATTAGGCGTAACTACAACTCGATATAATCATTGTTCTGAAAAAGAAACCGCTCGAAAATGTTGAGTGTAAAAGGGCAGTGACTATCTCGATCAAGGTGTGCTTATATAACTCAAAGTAGAAGCAGTTAGCCATAACACCCTTAGCGTGCCATAGTGCAACGAATAGATTAAAGTAGGAAGAGATCGCTTGTCCCTAGATAATTTTACCCAATAAACATACAAAATATTAATCATTATTATAAAGATATATCATTATAATGTAAAATCGTACATACAGTATACAACATAGAAAATTACTCATACAGATTTCGTGTTTAAACTACAATATTGCCGTCGTAATATGGAGTGTACATTTCTAGAAAAAAATTGTAAATAAGTTAAGACCATTTAAATGACCGTGAAGTAAGAAGTTAGAGCTTTGTTTATACTTAAGAAAGGGAAGCAAGGTGAGCCTAGAAATAACTCCTATAAGGAAATCAAAAATACGTTCAAATATCATTCTGTATTTTTTATGAGCTGAACCGGTAAATTGTTGGCAATAACGTTTACATTAATAGGTCGTATGTTTATTCATACTTCGCAAAGGTAGGTCTATGCTCCATGTACTATTTTTTCGAACTGTGCTCTTGTTATTAACGCTATTCTCTCCAAATTTGAAACGATAATGTGTTTGTTAATGACGTTACGTTGAAAATGTGCGATATAATGATCTGCTCCTGGTAGAAAAGGACGGGTGCCATACCCAGCAAACACGAAACATGTGTATAACATTTGTACAATGTTGGATCAGCGTCGAAGACGTTGGGCCGACGTTGTACACATGTTTTGTGTGTGCTGGGTGGTACGCTGCCAACTTGGAAAGGAGATCGCGGGATTTTAAAATGTAAACATAATAAGAGTATGTTTGAAATACATATAAACAGATAATAATTGTATGAAGTACAGTAGTTTTTCATTGTAGTTAAATACATATTCAGCCTGAAATACACGTCAAATGATATTTTTCAATTTGTTTACAATTAAGATATTCTAACAGGGCAGAAACACATTCAAGCCAAGTATTAGGATAAGTTACATTCAAACCAGACAAATAAAAAAATCAGACAAATCTAAACATAATAGGAATAGGTCGATATGCCTGTAACCAGATAATAATGAGAATACATTTATTGTACTTTTTTAGTTAAATGTATATATTATGAACCCTTTGACATACTCATTTATGCCGTTTCTTATAACTAATATATATCTCTGCATTTCGAAACAGATTGAAACAATGTGTTAGAACAAATTACGACCAGGACAACATGATAGTAGTAAATCGATGTACCTGTAAACAGGTAGTTTCTTCTCCGCTCACAAATTGTCATTATTGTGGAGGGCCTCTGTGCCCGACAGGTAATATGCTCGTCCTCAGACTGGCAGGGCTCGAATTTCGAATCCTGTGTCTGTAGGGCAGTGTCATATCATTCATCTCCCCATCCCAGGAGGTTCTCGTGACTCAATTTAGCCTAATGTATATGCACAAAGGTGGCATAAAACCCCAATCGTTCTTTTTTTTATCGCAGCGTGACACACGTCGTTCAATCGGGCGGTATAATTTCACCGGTTAATAAATATTCTATCGTACGTCCATGTGGTGGACAAAACTGTCGTTTATATTCAGCACCGGATGCTGATATCTACCCTTGACCCGCGGCCAGGGAACTGCATCTATATGTAGAGTTGGGCCAAGAGGCCGCTTTTTGAGAAATACATTGTTGATATACATGTGCAGCATAACAAACAATTTTCAAATTGTGTCGCGTTGTCTGAATATAATAATTATGTATTATAATTACGTTATATAATCTATATAATAGAAAGGTTACGTCATGTATAGGCTGGTAATAACCAGCCAAGCATAAAAACAACTATTCTAATAACGTCAGAAACAGTCTAAAATCGCCTACTAATTTTGAACAAGAAAAAAATAAACACAGTGTGTAAAAATGATTTAGGCTCCTTTAGATCTGATGCATCGGTGCTTATATTAGGCTACAACGTTGTCACAACCATACACTGACCCAGCAATAAAATATACAATAATTTTTTGCACACTCACTCACAACGATCTACTTGTTTAATTCACCAGGCTAGATATGGAGACGAAATTCCTGATTTCTAATTATTGACAACCATGTCAAAAATAAGAAATACGTGAATTTCGTCTCTATATCTAGTCTAGCTGGTAAGTGTGCAGCACAAAAATTAAAACACTTTTGCAGTTCTAGTCTATGGACATGTTTACATCATATGGTAATATTAAGAAGCCTAATAAAATCACCGATTTTTTTATGATTTTAGACCTGGGCATGTCCCTTTAACGCTCAGTTGCGTTATAGTGTAGTCAGATGATAAATGAAGTGAACATTTAAAATAAATACACATTATAGCTAGTAGGCCTATTCCATTGTTCTAGAGTTGCTAAAATATATACAGTTTTTCTGACAAGAACAAAAACCTGGCTGTAGTATCTTGTAAAATACAACGGCCACACCCTTTTGAAATCATAGATCATGGGCCAGAAATATAGTGTCAATTCTAATATTATGATGACATGACATTCCGATGGCAATATGCTACCATAAAAACAGTATAACATGATACCTTAGTATACTGTTGTTGTATTATAAATACATAATCAGTCATTATAAAGTCACATAATCCCAATTCTTGATCCTGACAAGATACTGTGATATCCTGATAGGGGACCAACTGTAGTGTTGGGTTCTATCGTGTTAACCTCATTTTTTTATATGATTATGCCATATTCAAACACTATCCTAGTCTTTTGACAGATCCTGCTTTTTTAGCATTATATCCTAAAATAATAGCTTTATATCAAGAACTGATAATGTGATTTTCTGACACTATAATGTAATACACGTATCATGATATTCAACTCCCATATATTCTAACACAATTATGTTTTATTTTGTAAACATGTTGACACAATCATGATTTTCGAGATCGTATTTATGTTATTATTGCGTTTGCAATTCCAGCTTCATTTGACGAAAAAGAAGAAGCAAACAATTCAGCAGGCCAATGGTCAAATATGTGGACTATGGTCACATAGGCCTAATGATCTCAAACCCCACATATACGTGCGTAGAAGTATATATCATATTAAATTGAATGGCTACTAGTTTATGCACAATAGTCGAATGTCTGCCTTTTTCTTTATGAGCACAAAATAATTAGATGACACAATTATCGTTCTCTAAACTTATTGAACACTGTTAAACTGGTACACAAGTCATTGCTATTTTCATTTGTGGAATAAATGACTACATATACAGACATTTGAGTTTCTCACATTCTAAAACCCCTATTTTAATGTACTAAGTGCCACTCTTACATAATTAGAGGACACTAGGGCTGACAGTAGAATTATAAATTATACAAGTTAGCTTGTGGTTTTGTTTTGGTGGCGCAATGCCAAAGACGTTGAATATACGACCAGCTTGAAATATGCATGTGAAAACAAATCAATTAAAAACCTTGAACTAGAAAGAAAATCCCGGTCGACTATGAATAATGGAAGCTGTCAACTGGGCTAATATCTACATACACAAAATATATATAACCAGCATAAAGCGCATAACAGATAAACGCGATTTCGCATTCTTAAACTGTTAAAAGTGGTTCATTTCTGTCACGCGTCGTGCCAGTGTTGCGCCGGTTTTGGCGTCACCACCACAATCTCACTTTGCAATAGAGAATAACGCTTCACATGTGGCGATGTTATTCGTGTTGGTTTGTGGAGTCTGTCGCGTGCTTTTTTTTATTCGCGCTCCAGTTTGTGTGTTTTGCAGTTTACATGGCCTGTAACTCTAAAAAAAACAATTAACAGTTTTCTAGTATAAAAATGCCAATAAATCACCCCCCCCCAACCCATATTTTGATGTATATCACATGCCTCTCCAGCATAATTAGAGGACACTATAGTATAATTTATATAGCGAAAGTCATTTTGGCGGCCATCTTGAATTTATAAAAATTTCCCAAGGGTGAGCGTTTCACACCCACCCTGGAGTGTTCAAGTTGACCTCAAACAACAATAATCCACAGAGAAAAAACTTTATCAGAGACTCTGAGGTTAGGGTAAAATGTGCAGTTTGAGACTAAATAATTGTTAGAACATATTCTCTGTGCTTCCTTTGTTACGTTGCGCTAGGTGTACTTAATTTTAAAATACATTACTCGACTATAATTTTATATCTTGTCATTTACAGTTCGGTTTCGAATTAGTGGATGCATTTTGTAAATGTCCCCCATCGATTCCACAATAAAATACCGATACGAATATTCTAAAATATGTCAGTAGATTTAGTTATACATTGAGAAAATAGTAGTCATCGTAGATGACCAAATTAATAGTTTCGTTGGCCGGAAATGTTTTTTTTCGCCGTGAAAGGCAAACAACAGAAACCAATTGCGTTATAAGTAAGGGGTCTTACTAAGGGGTTACAAGTTGTAAAAAATCCTAAAATCAGAGAAAAGTCGGATTGGCTAGACCCCACTGACCCACTCCCCTATCCATTTTTTTAAACATGTACAACAACATAAAACAACACAAAAAACCCACTTCCGAGTTTTTCTCGGATTTTTTTATTTAACATGATAAAACCCCCAAGCAGCCACTGTAGATCGCGTTTGCACCACAGTATTGTAGGCTATGTCATTCATTTTTCATGCCTCAGACTACAGATTGTTCCAATGACTAGAGCTGAGCGAGGGTCTATCACGCCTAGTTACCAGAGGTCAATAGCCAGAATTAACGGCCGGGAAAATCAGGAGCAAGCAACAAAGAAAAATCCATCGCTTCATTGAGCTTAGTCAGGCACCTATCAATGCTCAGAATAATTGCCAATGAAGTATTCAGAGAGACACGAAAACATTTAGCCATCGCTGCCTTTTTCTCACAGTCTCCCAGTGTCACTGACATTGCTTGATCCAGTAGTGCCATTTAGTGATGCCGACGGTGAGCAAAGCGAGGGAATTTTTTTTCAGGGCCATTACCCAACAAAATGTCTTTGAGACAATTATATATGCTATAATAATGTCGCCCTGAGCTGTCATTTGAGATGGTGTATTTATACATGGGTACTTTATCAAATCAGGATATTTTCATTTGCCTTGAAATGGGGATTGCGTCAATAATTGACGGGTAAATGTGAATAAAAATGAGAAGAAATAACTGGGCACAAGGAGGGTTAACCCTTGTGCTGCTAAGACCGTATATAATTATATACGGTTTCACGCAAATTTCAGAATAAATGAAATACCACTAATATTTGTGACATATATTGTGGTAGATGTTCATTTAATCAAATAATTAAATTTGGGAGAGTCTATTTTTCATTGATAATTTTTCATTCATTTGAAGCTGGAAATTGCGTTAGCAATTCCAGCTTCAAATGAAAAATACTTATAAACAAAGGGTTGATACATCTATTCCAATATACACCTATGCTTTTCTGTTTCGTCCATTCATTTTCAATAACCGCATAATTCTAGTCGCTGTGGCAAACACGATCCCAGCGAACACAATGCTGTGATATGGTTGAGCAGGCGTTAAAGACGGTGGGCTAACAATAGGGTCAATAGGGTCAATAGCCAATTGTGGGGATATAACGCTCATTATTCCACGACATGGCAAGACTCCAGCGTCGCGGGGAGCTTAAAAAAATGTGATCCATTGTTTTCTCCTCTTCCGCACCAGCGCAACATCTCACGTCAAACAGCCTGGTGCGATTTTAACGCTTTCAAAAAAAGATTGAAAGCAATGTCACACCAACAGAATGCTACGTCCGGATGGGCTGAACAAAAATATGACATTGTGTCACGTCTTTGAAAAAGAATATACATTTGTTTAACTTTGTTGATGTTTATCGCAGCGACGGGCGGGGGGCCTCGTGCAGTGGTTAAAGCTACCTGCTTGGAATATGCATACGGCATCGTTGGGAAGGCGAGATGGGCTCATCTCAGCACAAAACACCACATCAAGCCCGAGCCTTTAGGCGAGGGCTTCATGTGGTGGCGAGTGCTGAGATCAGCCATCTCGCCGTACTAGCGATGCAGTATGCATTTTCTCGTACGAATACCAGGCGCTGTAAGCCCCCTAATTTCTGTGATTCAGTGTTGTCTGAGAGCTTCTCAGATTAATTATAAAGCACATTACATAGTTTTCGTGAAATCTTGAATAGCTTCGTTTTTGTATGGGTTATTCAGGTAACTCACAATTGGAAAAAGGAAATTAAATGCTTAAATGCATATTACCACACACTTCGGCCCATCCCATCATCCTCAAAATAGCATGCATTGCCCTAATTGTAGCAGGGAGCTCAGATCATTTTTCCAGCAGTATTGTTGAACAGTATGCAGTATTGTTCTCTCGAACATTTACCAAAAAACAAGTCTTTCTTTTTTTAAAATATGAGTTTTTTTGAAGAAAAAGTTGTTTTGGAAATGTTTTTTTTTCGAACAGGGGTTAGCTCTGTTATTTGGCCTGCTAAATTGTGCAGATAGGCTGACGTTACATTCTCCCCACTATCCTTTCAGCCTATCGTAGTACGCTTGTGATTGGTCGGTTTGCAAAACGCTGTCCTGCTAAACGTTCTCTGATTGTCTGGTGTCTATGCGTCATATTCCCCCCACTTCCCTTTTCGGCCTATCGTAGTACGCTTGTGATTGGGCGGTTTACAAAACGCTATCCTGCTAAAGGTTCTCTGATTGGCTGAAAATTAGGTCGGTTAATGGGGGGTTGTACCTCGTGCACAATTTGAACTGCCTGGTTTCAGTGTGTGGTTTGAGACAAAACACTGAGAATGAGAGTTGAAAAGATAGTAAAACACAGAAATTTCGACTGACTAATAGTCACTTTTATGTTGCATTTGCGAAACGTTGTTAGGCCTACTACTTGAAACACTATTGAGAGCGGTCAACTGACATTATGTTACTCTTAGATTAATCTATAGACCTATCACTATCAGTGAAAGATTTCAATTTTTATGTGATCACTTTCACAAACGACTACTCTCAACATAAGTCAAAGAATAAAGCGTAATAAGCCAAATAAATTTGTTTTACGTGATGACAAATTGACTTTTTCCATCAATCAAAAGAAGTGCATCACTGAAATTAATATTCATGGTGATAGGTTAATGTCAACTCCGGTTCTGACGCCACTGCGTATAGGGGAGAGGGCGAGATGGGCTGATCCCAACAGCATGAGTGCGAGAAAGTAGGAGATCGCGGGCTCGTCTCCCGTCTCTGGCATTCAGGTTTCAAAGCTCCGCCTCAGACCGCCAGTTCTCGAATTTCTGTGTCTGGAGGGCAGTGTCATCTTATCCATCTTACCATTGCCATGAGGCTCATGACCCAATTGAGCCTATAGATGTATACACATCGGCCTAAAACCCCTTCCAATCATTACTTTTTATCGCAGCGAAATGAAATGAAATCAATCGGGCTTTAGGCCACCTTTGTGCACATATAGGCTAAACTGGGTCAGGAGAACCTCCTGAGGATGGTGAGATGAATGAGATGACACTGTCCTCCAGACACAGAATACGAAATTCGAGCCCTGGCGGTCCGAGGCCGAGCACGCTACCTCTCGGTCACGGAGGCTCCCCACAATTCTGAGTTTTACACGTGGATGGGGAAGAAACATTTTTGTTTCTTTTAAACCGCTGAGACCGGGAACCGAACCCCGAACTCTAGCGTGAAAGGCAGCGGTGCTAACCACTTCCCTAGGGCCCCCGCCCTTATCGCAGCGAGGCACACGTTCAATCAGACGTAAATATAGGCCTACCTTTACCGGTTAATGATAAATGATCTATCGTACTTCTATGTGGCGGACAAAACTGGTCGTTTATATTCAGCACCGTATGCTTATCTATAACCTTGACCCAGGGAGCCGCGGAATAAATGACCTGTACAGTACGTACGTGGGTAGACAAGAATAATGGGTTGACATTAGCCTACCACAATGACTAATAATTTCAGTGATGCTGTCTGAAATGAACATACGCAGATGATTAATAATAACAGAGGATGAGCTAGCAAGGAAACGTCCTTGGAGCTATAGGCAGCTTGGAAACAAAAATGGCAGTGCTTCTCCGCAGACGTTAAAGCAGCTCCTTGGGATGACATCAATTTTCGTTTTTAATCCCGTACTGAAGTGGTGTATCCCACGGATCCCAGAATTTTCATATTTTTACAAATATTTTTAATCGACATTTCTATGAATCCAGAAGTAATCCAAACAAACTATTTGTATACCTGAAGGACGATTGAATGTTTTCACAGCATTGGGCCACATGCTGATGGCATCGGCCCAGCGTTGGGTAGACAGGCTGCAGGTGTGTCCTCCCGTGTCCTGACTAAAAAACACCAATTAGCGGCGACTGCTTTGATTTTACCGTCTGACACGTGGGAATATGGGATGTAAAGTGCTGAATATTGCTGACTTGTTTTGTTTATATGACAATATACGACCTTGAAATACAACAATTTCACTCTTTTTCGGTGCTTTAAAATTGTTTTTTGACTTTTTCGTATTTTTAGTTAAGATCAGTAGGCTATATAGCTTCATATAAATTAAATTTTCAAAATTGACAACATTGAAAATGTCTCATCCCAAGGGGTCCCTTTAAGTGATAATGCCTCTCTTGTGAAGGCCACGCTCTAACCCTCCTCTTCCCCATCTGCAAAATTGGTCTCATTCTGAGCAGGATAACTGACAATACCCCCGAAACAGTACTGGTGAATATCGCGGGTTTTTTCGTGAATATCTCCGGGGGTAAGCTAGCGGTGGCAAAGACTAATTTATATTCATTAAATAGTTTAGGCTGCCTGTCGCGAGGCTGAGAGGCGTCGTTGTGTTGGATGAGGTGGCAGCACCACATTATCTGACCTCTAAACATGCAAACACGACAAGATGATCAAATGTTGGTTTACTATTGGGCCGCCGTTGCAGACGATGGGCCAACATTAAATCGACATTAGATTACCGTCTTTTGTTTGTTGTGTGGTCTTATTGGTTTTCACACCTCATTCCTACGTGACAGAAAATATTAATCAGGTTATCTATCCATGCTCCAAGCTCAATGTCAGTGCGATAAATATAATGGTAAAAACTGATCAAGAATCTCAGAGATCATCAGGCCTAATAATTGTTCGTTGTCTTTTATAATTTACTTAATAACTGTTATTGTACCACAATTCAACTACTGCGAATTGAATTTCATTAACCCTTTAACCAAAATGGAGGTCAACTCTTTTCAAATCCTGCTGATTTACGTCTCGATTTATCTTCAACATATTGAAAATGTGGTACATGATGTGCTAATAAAAAATGAAAACTCGAATATATGCGGCACCGGCGGTTAAAGGGTTAATGAAATGACGTAATATACATGCTCAGCCTTATATAAAATCCACGTGAAAACAACACGGATCCTTAGTAACAGATTAAGAATCAGATCTTGCTGACGGTGATCTGGCTATATATATATATATTATATATGCAGAAAAATCGTTCACCGACATACAGGTTGATCTGAATCTACAAACAAATGTTTGATACGTTTCTAACTCGTGGCAAACATGTTTCTTTTATTAAAAAGTAAAACTTGTACGTCTAATTATCAGCTCACTTCTGTCCTGTGCTAGATTTATAAGCATCTCGAATGTGTTGGTTCCCTTTTTGGGGTACTTGGGAAACTAACTAAGATATATTTAACATGGGATCGTTTATCTTACGAGGAGAAGTCTGTATAAGAATACAGTTCCAAGCTTCTTTATAGATGGTTCATATTTCACAGGATTCAGTCATGTATATAGATGGTGAACATGATAATGATAGTCTTAGTGAGAACGTGGTAGTCTTATTTGATAAAAACTATTGTAAAAGTTATATGTATCAATATCTGTGAGTAGCCGTTTCTGACAGCGGCCGGGTCGACGGCTCGCACAACGGCCATCACTTGCCTTTTTCTGTCCGCGTCCAATACCAGGCAAATCGCCCGAGGGCCGCGTGCCCACATTCCAGTGCCTCGCGGATCCGGCCTCTCTGCCACTGTCAGTACGGCGTTGGTACAACGCTAAAACTCAAGCCAAGCTCCGATTCATTAGCTGAAAATTAGCATAGCACACTCTACTTATTATTCTACGATTTCGAACTTTAACAGTCACCACAAGTTTAAATAAGAAATCCTCCTGGATTTTGGTTAATTTAATAAACAAAATATCGTGGTGTAGTAATTTTACGATCAATGTGATCAAACTTGAACCAATTTGCATAAATTTATTATGCTACACGAAGTATTAAAGTCCACTAAAACATTTCTATCGAAATACATTACACTTTACACAAAAATGCGGTAACTTTATCCAAATAGATGTAATTGATCTTGTCTACTTGGTACTAATCACACTAATATTTCAACCTTATCTATACAATACATAGAGTGGCATAACTTATGATATCTTTTATCCATATATCTATTCTAAAACCAAAATGCTAACTAATGTTTTTGATAACTGCAGCTTTATCTGTTTTAAATATATATATAGGCCTATATTATTGATACAACGGGTGAGTGAACGGTGAAATGTTTCACTTTTCATCTAAGTAAAATATACATTTTGTGAATTCTATAATGCTTCACCTAAATCATATAACTAAAATATACTTTCATCATGAACGATATATTCGGTTACATATACCATCAACATATAAAAAATAAGTCTTTGTATATAGTGAACAATATTTTTCTTCACATATGTGACCCATCTGCACGGAATGAGTCGCATGTCGGATCCATACAAGTTGAGAAAATGGGCAATATGCATGCTATGGGCTAATAATAGCTAATTTTGTTTTTTTTGTCAATTTTTGATGCTTTAAAGCCAAGAATTACCATTTTAAGGCCAGAAATGGGTTCAACACCCTAATATTAGTCAGAAATGACATATCGCATGATTGTGATTATCAGATTTTTTGTTACTTTTTTTTCAAAATAGCCGCTGGCGGCCATCTTGGATTTTACTTGTTGAATTTCATGTTCTTGGTGTCATATTAAAGCTCCGATGATGTGCTATCCATATTTTATTTTTCCGACATGAGACGCGTTATGTACAGATGGGTCACATATCATCTAAAATAAAATATACCCACAGTGAACGCTATAATGTTTCTAACCAAACATACATATCGTCGCCTCGGAGCTAAATAATCCTATCTGCCACTCTGACGAGTGTCAGATAGGATCATTTAGCTCCGAGGCGACGATATAGTAAGTAATATTTTGTTTCACATCCCATCACATATCATTAAAAAACACAATTTTTTCACTCGTCCTCTATTCCAATTATAACTGGATTTGTCTTTACAACGTGAGCCACATTTATCAAGGATATTTGATCTGTTAGTAACGCCTGTAAAATAAAAATAACAAATGCAATTAGGCATGTACTATCAAGCACTATCATGCTTTATCCCATACAAGGATAATCATGTAATTAGATATATACGGTAACTGTCGCTGTGCCAACTTGATGGCAGCACTTATAATACGAACTCCAGTCCTCATTCACGTCTATCTCTTGATCAGTCTTTTTTCGGTTATCTCACTTGACACGTTCCTGTTTCGATTCTATAAGCTCATTTTGCTGATTAAGTTTATGAGTCTCAATGTCAATACCTTATACAAAACCAACATCGCATACATGTATCTATGTTTATTCAACCTGTTTCCTTCAATTTTCACATTTTCTTGTGAAATATTTGTATAATATCCATTTTGTCAACACTTTCGTTACAGTACGATTCAACAGTCCTCACATTTTCGATCAAATACATCAACCAGCGCAAACTCATCGCTGAAATAATACGTTTATTTTATTTGCACATCATAGTCATCAACCAACGCACACTCGTCTTTTACGAGTTGATCTCTAACAAATGGGGCCTGTCAGTCTAGTCCAATACTGTCTAACCGAGAGGAACCTTGTATTTCAATTAAATTGTATTGTTTCAATTGTACACTTTACACACTACTCAATTGAAGCTAAAATAGTATGTGATTAGTCAAATATTCGGATAAGGACAATTCAAAATGGTCGCCAACATTATCATATTCAAAAAATAATTCAAGCTATAATCTTCCTGATAACAGTTTATTAGACTGTACAAACTACTCAATTAAAGCTGAAATATTATGTAATTAGTCAAATATCCGCCAATTCGGATAAGGACAATTCAAAATGGTCGCCAACATAATCATATTCAAAAACATAATTCAAGCTATAATCTTCATGATAACAGTTTATTGGACTGTATACACTACTCAATTTGAAGCTAAATGTTATGTAAAAAATCTCCGCGATATTTGTGTTATGTTTATGTAAAGCGTTAACTGCATTTTCTGACACGAATACATAAAGGTACATGTTTTTCAATATAAGATGTACGCACAAAAAGCTCATAAACTGTGTGTAGGATTTCATTTAAATTTGCAATTAGAGTTACTTGAATTCCACCTACACCGACCTCTACAAATATGAATCCACCTCGCCAATGAAATTTATGTACTGTGCTTCTATTATTCACGGACACTTCTTTTCAAAAATGGTCACTCATTAGAAAAAAATATCAAGTATTCTGTATTGCTGATCTATAACGCTTTCAGAAAGTATATATTTTGACATTTTGTGCAAAATTATCAAGACTTGGATCCATACATGCTTAGCCTATGGTGAAAATAAGTAATCAGACACATGTGTTGGGAGGAACGAAAATACTTCTCGATGATCAACGCTGCACGGGATGTGTAGTGTGTAGTGTGTGCACAACCCCACAAACTCTTAGTCACAGGCACGTCAGAGGCCACTGGGATTGGATGTAACTTGTACAGTGAGAAAATAGCACGAGCTGAGTCTAAAGCTAGTAGCGCCTATCTCACCGGGCTTGCGACCGATTGGCGACTGAGACGAATGGAAATTCGTCTGATTCTGTTTTTAATCTTTATTTAGTCTGAAGCTAATCGCTAAGAAGTCAGAATCAGTATTTCATTCGTAAATAGGTTGCTCACCGCGATTTCAGTCGCCGCCAGATTTTGAATCTGGCGGCGATTGATCGACGAATTATTTGCGTTAATTGGTCGTTAATTGGTTTGTAACAACTCTCTAATTGTCTAACGACTGTCTAATAATCTTTAGCGAACGTCCACAGCCTCAGCGACGCCGGCCTCTACAAACTGTGACGAATTTATTTTAATTACTGGTGTGAAGCGACTGATAACCGACAACAACAACTGCTTAACGACACAGATTCGATTGGAAGACGACGGACATTTTAGCGGTTGGTAAAAGAACATTTAATTATATGGTATATGGAGAGTTAGGAGTATTTCCTTCAAACATTAAAATTAAAATCAGAGCTGTTACATACTGGGCAAGGTTACTAAATACTGATTATAACAAGTTATCATCTAACATATATAAATTGTTGTATCATCTAGCGATTAAAAACTCATATGTATCACCATGGATATTGTACATACGTGGGATTTTAAATGATTGTGGATTTCCTCATTTGTGGCTTAACCAAGATCTAAACTGTAGTGTAGATTGGTTTAAATCTGTTATTTCCAATCGGTTAAAAGACCAGTTTATTCAGTTATGGAATGAAACTATTAATTGGAGTCGAAAATGTATTAATTACAGAATGTTCAAATCCGAATTTAAGTTAGAGAACTATCTTATCAATTTACCATTTCCAAGCAGGAAATTATTAGCTAAATTTTGCTGCCGTAATCACAAACTGCCTATTGAAAAAGATTGCCATCTTGGTCTTCCATGAGAATAGCGAGTATGTAAAAAATGTGACTTGAGTGAAATTGGCGACGAATTTCATTACCTATTTAGATGTAATTATTTTGTAAAAGAGAGAAGGAAATATATTAAATGTAAATACTATAATTTTCCTTCAACATTAAAGTTTGAAGAGCTTATGTGTAAGCAAGACATGCCTAGTATGCTTAACCTGTGTAGATTTATTAAATGTCTTATGTGTGTGTAACATTGCTGTTCTATTACAATTATATTATATTATGTTATGTTATGTTATGTTATGTTATGTTATGTTATGTTATGTTATGTTATGTTATGTTATGTTATGTTATGTTATGTTATGTTATGTTATGTTATGTTATGTTATGTTATGTTATAATTATTGTATTGTATTGTATTTACCTGGCATCTGCATGTCTCTTAAATGAGACCATCAGAATAAATTCACTTGTTCACTTGTTTACTTGACTATCGACTGACATGCGAATGATTAGTGTCTAGTAACGAATGTGACGAGTCTGTAAGGACTCGACAGACTGTGTGACGACTGTTTAGCAAATGCATAATGAGCAGATAGCGACATGTTATTTGGTCGTCAGGAGGTTGTTTGTTGTTAGTTGTTAGTCAGTCGGTGATTGGTAGATTCGTTGTTCGATTGTGACATACATGTACGTCAAAATTGAGACAACATAACGACATATACAGACAAGTCAGCGAGTGAAAGACAACTCAGCGAAAATTAGGCCCTATTACCAATCATAATATCATAATAGGTCCTGAACCTGACCAATCTGCACAAACTCCATCCAGTGACCAGACTGATTCTGACAACACTGCAGCTACCACCCATAATACTGGAAAGAGGACGAAGAAAGGCGAGATGGAAGATGCATAGGGCCTACATGGAGTGATACAGAGAAAGACCGATTGGCGTCATTTCTGGAAGCTGACCCTGCCCTCCATGTGCATCTTGGATTGCAGTTCAGCTCGAAATGAATGATGTAGGACTGAGGAACCTTTCTACATGCCCAACATGATGATTCGTCTAGTTCGTCAACAGATTGTTCAGGATTCGCTCAGAATTCGTCAATGGATTGCTCAATAATGGTAAACAAGTCTGAAAGCAATTGCCAAATTTGCTTCATTTGCTACAAGGTCGGACCAAGGTCAAAATACTGTCGCTGCATGATAACGATGAATTAAAGAATATACGACGAAAGACATGCGCCCCTTTAGCGAACATTCGTCAAAAGTATTCAAACATACGGCAAGTTGTCGTCTGATTGGCTAAGCGGTCTCAAGCATGTCGCCCCCTCTTGTTGATCAGTCGCTATAGACCACAATCGCTAAATATTTTGACAAATTCGTGCAGTCGTTTGAAAACACAGTCGTCAGAGTCGCTAACAGTTGCCAAGCAGTCGTTTCTTGATGAGATACTAGGTTTAGATAATTTCAATTACTGCCAAAGACATATCATAGGAATCCTCGGATGCGGCAAGGGTGCTCTACACAAAAATTAAAAAAAAAATATACCGATAAACAGGATATATTAAAGATAAGTCTGGTAGAGGGGACCCCGTGTCAAAATTGCTCACAGTCGCAGCTATCACAATGTCATTTGAAGACCAGAGGATCCAGGTTATTCTCTAGCATCCAAGTAGTCCAGATATGAATCTTATAGAGCCTGTCTTGGAACATGTGATGAAATAACTCAGTATCAACCCTCTAACAACTTTACGAGAGCTACGAATGAGGGCCCACCAGATCTGGAATGAAATACATAAGGATTCCCTGGAGCGACTATATGTCGGAATGACCTGTCGCGACGATGTCTTAATGATAACAAGAATGTATTCAACTAAATCTTATATATGTTCAGTAAATTATCTTATTCACAATCAAATTTAAGAATAATTAGGACATTTTTGACAGTGCAACAGTGATTTAAAAACAATATTTTAAAGAAATAATGATTATTTATAAAATAGATGATAATAATTAAAGTATCAAAACACGTTTTATTGCTATTTTTGTTAGTCATTTTTACTCAGGAGGATTGTTTGAGAGTTTTACATATTATTTCTACATTTCCACAACGATGCCATCCCCACAGATTTTTTTAAAAAATGATTCAAATATTCTGTTTTTCAATTTCATTTTTTGCTTACCAATTTTTTTAATTTTTTCTAAATATTCTCCCGGAATTTTCCTTCACGATAATGATGACGGATACCAGTTACATACTGTTGCCAAATTTCAGGCGAATAGCTTCATAAGTAACAGAGTAAATTGATCAGAGGCTAATTGCAACTGCAGTATGTATAATGCGTTTGATGGATCCATATTTTTAGAGGGCGATGTATTTGATCTGGCTTTACCACCCCAGCTTCTCGGTAGCCCGGCTCCCTGTTGACGAACCTGATGTGGCCTGGATTATGACACATGATCACGATGTGCGCCTCCGAGCTCGGTCCGCAGATAATATAGGCGCTATAGAAGTTTTATTGATTGATTGATTGAACAGCGCACAATGCCGTGGTCTGTATGTCGCCTGTCAATTAAAAGTGAGCTCCCCAGTTTACTATTAGTGACATCGGAAGCACTTGATCAGAGATTACTTCCTTGCAACCAGGGAATACGGTGGTGGTTGTGGCAGACCAAAGAACAGCAATCAGCTAGTCCTGGCAAGGTCATCACTCATCACGAAATAACAATACAACCAGGAGACCGGACGCACGCGACTCACAGAACAACATACGCTCATCCGAAGTTGGGTCAATGGTGAGCCAGCGTCGAGGACGATGTTCCAACATTAACCAAACATAGGGTAGATATATTGCGTTGGCTGGGAGTTGAGCCACAATAACGCTGACCCACTAAAATGCCAGCTTTCGGCATCACTGTAGGGTAATGAACTTCAGCACAAAGTCATTGAAGAATTGACCTTCAATGCTAGCAGCTGTGAGACAATGGCCACAGTACCCCTCATTGTCCTAAATTGTCAGCGAGCTCATAAATTCAAAAAGATGGTTGATTTTCAATCAATATTAAGAATAATTAATGTTGTAGGCTATAAAAGCCTATCATATATGTGAAATGGTAAATAGTATAAAGAAAGTTCTTGATATCATTATGCCCCTTTAACATATACTATTTCGCTTTATTGTAAAAGATTGTTAATGGTTATTTCATCTGTAGTACATAAAGTTCTGAGCATGTGTCATTTATATTGTTAATCGGGTTTTCTGTAATACAAGTTTTAATAATTTAATTCTAACAATATAATACATGTACAAGCTGCCTATTTTAGTTTATAATTTAGGGCGTTTTGTATCGAGCAATAGCATATATACTTTATATATTGGGCACTACAACTCGACGTGGATGACCAGTTACGGATATTTACAGACAAATCTCGATTCTGAAGGAGATGTAGGTGTCATGTCATGTCTTTGATGTGTTTAAAATTATTATTATATATATAATACATATTATTGGGTATTAGCCTGTCTGTAGCCGAGCTTGGCTTCATCATCGGTTGTGTAAACTGTTTGACTACCCGTCATGATTACTGATTATATGTCGGAAGCTTATATTCCAGCAGCGTCATGTAAATAGTAACTGCTTAGTTAAAAGGGTTGCTGCTACTGCTGTTTACCTTTCTATTCCAGGATGCTTTTCAGTGGACAATTAGCTGATCAGCACTACTGACTCCAAGCAATTACTTCGTATTAATACAAGTGACCACACATCAATGCAATTTGAACAATCGATATAGACCTATATCCTAGATATCACCACCTGGTCAATTTAATGAATGTGCATTTACCATATGTCACCATGATGGTGCTAAGTAATTTACGCTGCTGTTGTACAACACACTTTATTTACACATGTTCACAATTGTCAACATAAAAGTAGGATCTTCATTGCAAACCCTCTAACCCAAGTAACACAAAACATTTTGAGAAAGTCACAGAAAAATGTTATAAAATATGTCGCAGGGTTGTTGGACAATTTAAAATATTTTCAAATGTTTTTGAAAACATTGGTGAACACTGTTTATGACGCTATAATAAAAACGTGCTTAACTCTTACAGTGCGAGGATCGACTTTGGACGTCATTATCGGGCGTCTATAGACGTCAGATTCTGACGTCTAAAGTCTAAAGTCGATACCCGCACTAAAAGAGTAAAATATTTATCATGGCCGCAGACACATAACATAGATATTCAAATGAAGAGGAAGGGCTATCTGTTTTATCTGTTTTAGGCCACCAGTGTGTACATAGTATAAAATGGCCCAAGATAGCAAAATACCTCGACTTTAACAGTATACCGATTTGGCTCAATATGTCTTTCGTTAAATTTTAAGAAATGTTAGAGTCTGCTAAGAGACTCCCGTGTGATCCACATAATCATAAACACATTAATTTAAACAAAATTTATGATGTTACAGTGTCAAATGTGTTGCACTATGATGCGAATAATTTATTCGGTTTCACAGTTGTTATAATAAATAAAGATAATCTCTATATAAATTACTTGCAAATGGTAGCCTAATTGGATTTGCCCGTCGGTAATGGATACACAAATTTAAATTATCTGGTAATCTAGCCTTGGCGTGTGGGCGGATTTGTATCTCATTTTATCTGTGAACAAAACATTGTACCATGTTGAATTAACATTAACCCTTGTGCTACTTAACCGTTTTTATATATAATGTTTCAAACATGTCTTAAATCAAAAGAGCTATCACTAAATTTGATAAAATAGTTTTTGGTAGATGGTTAGTCAATCCAATAATTTAATATTGGAGATGTATATTTTTTCATAAATGTAAATATTTTTCGTCACTTGAACGCAATTTCAAGCTTCGAATGAATGAAAAATAGAAACAAACAATTCAGTAGCACAAATGTTAACAGGTTAAGACCAGCGGACCTGATATACCTGATATAGACAAATACGCAGGTGAACAATTGTTAACATAGACCATGTACATTCATTCATTCATTCATTCATTCATTCATTCATTCATTCATTCATTCATTCATTCATTCATTCATTCATTCATTCATTCATTTATTCATTCATTCATTCATTCATTCATTCATTCATTCATTATTTATTCATTTTTTTACATCATGTCGGACAGCAAGAAAAGAAATACAAAAATATTGCAGTTGCACTTACTGTTCAATCGTTTAATCTAAGCTGGAACATCTTTTATGGAGTTCAGTTTACAAACCTACTGGCAAATTTCACGACTGGCTACTTAGAACTTTCTATATGACTCAAAGCAATGTTTATGTTTCAGCTGTGTTCATTCACCATCACGTTGATTCAAAGTGGACACAACGTTTGTTTGACCCATTTGATGTGTATCCCCATGAACACAAACCTCATTCTGGAAGTCGGATTGTCACGTCGCCATCTTGTTTCTGGATGGACTCGCCCCCTCCCACATATTAAAGAACAAATAAACAAAGTATTTCAACATAATTGATAATTAAAAGATGCATATTGTTTAGTATTATAATTAGAGTTTACCGAAAGTTGTTTCAAAATCTGAAATAGGGTACTTTTTTGTCCCATGTTTTTTGCATGTCGCATGGTTTTCACTTTTTTTTCGCCCACCTGTGACTTCACGCCGACTGCAAGATTATAGTGGGAATTCCAGCATAGGCCTAATTCACGACCTACCGGCATGCTGATATGATAAATGTCAAATTATGGGATGTAATTATGTGCGTGATAGTGATTTAATCCCAAGGTCAATTCGGCCTAGATAATTTTTTGAGGTTATTACATGACATTATTCACGACATTAAACATTCTAATTTTCAAAACAAATTATAAAATTATTTGAAAAACCTATACTATTACTTTGAAATTCTATCATTCACACCTAGAAAAGGGCATTTATTTCAATGTCATACTGATAATTAAATGTTCATAATTAACTATGATTAGATATGCCACTATATCTGCATATGGTGTTCGCTGATAACTATATATATGCCGTACATATATCTACATAGTACGGGGTAAACTATCAAATTGTGTTAATAAAGTTTCACAGTTGATCTACATCACATACATATTATATCCTAGTAAGTATATTTCTTCGATTTTTTTCAGCTAGTGAAGCTGTCATGTTCTTCACAATTAGGATACAGCTGACAATTGTTACGACAAGTTCAATAGTGTACACTTACAAAGCAAAAAAGTACATTTATTACAAATGATTGATTAAGAATGTACAGTGTTTTGCAAAACGAGATGATTTCGGCCCAAAAATGCCGGTATTTTATGTATATGAAATATTTTCAAAAAGTAGCCGTCACTAGATAAGACAATGTCCCCCGCCCGCAGCTTTGTCAGCGACAAATGAAATGAAATGAATCGGGCTTTAGGCCACCTATGTGCACATATAGGCTCAGCTGGGCAGGATAACCTCTTGAGATGAAAGAGATGACACTGTCCCGCAGACACAGGTTTCGAGCCCTGGCTATCTGAGGCCGAGCACGCTACCTCTCGGTCACAGAGGCTCCCCACAATGTCTTGAGGGCAGTGTCATCTCACTCATCTCACCATCCTCAGGAGGTTTTCCTGGCCCAATTTAGCCGATATGTGCACAAAAGTGGCCGATTGATTTTATCTTCCACCTGGCCTGAGCATTGGAGCAGCACCATTTGGATTCGTAAAACAGGCGATAATGGTACCACCCAATGACACAAAATCAATCTACATTTTGAATGTGCTCATCAGGATTGTTAAGAGATCGAAAAAGTATTTATTTTCATTCTTGAAAGGAAATGTTACATCCCTCTCCCCTCACCCAATGAAAATATTCCATCAAAAATGTTTCTAAAAGCCTGCAATAATTTTACAATGTCCTTATCTTTGAAGTTATCATCGATTGAAAGAGTAAAGTCCTAACTCACCCCGTGGGACAAAATAAATTCAAAAAATGTTTATGATCGACCAATGGGGAGATGGACCCATGAAAAAATAGAGCAATTGGTGCAATCGGTTTAATATTAGGAGGGTTTTTTTCACCTATCAATGTTGGATTTTTTTGCCTTGACAAGACCCCTTAGTAATAATGCGCGCATCGTGCTTACAATGAATACAAGTGGCTGTGGTGACCCCAATTATTATGGGGATGGGCCTATGTGAACAACCAGTTCAATGTTAAGGACAATGGTGTGCTTATAAGAAATGTCTATGTTTTTTTATTATGTAACATACATCATCTTCAAACTTGACCGAGCTATAGAATATAACGAGGAAGGGCGGAAACAAGCACTCAAGAAGAGAAAATCTTTGGAATTAATTCTGGTACAGTGAATGAGACAAACAATGCGCACAATTCTGGACAGTTTAATGAGGGCGACAAAATAAAAAACACATTGGACTATTTTCTGAAAAAGTAAATGCGGGCAATGAAAAAAAAAAATAATAAAAACATGGCTGGAACAATTCGTCGCCTCGGAGCTAAATGATCCTATCTGCCACTCTGACGAGTGTCAGATAGGATCCTTTAGCTCCGAGGCGACGAATTTTTTTATGTCTTTAAATGACCTTTTTTTCTGAAATTGGCATATTACTAATGCGTGCCATGAGCTGAAAAAATGTTTTTCTGTAATGCGTGGCTTTAATCTATAATATGCGTGCTCGTCTAAAACAACAAAACACATAGTGGCCTTGAAGAGTGTAACGTGCTTACATGAAATGTCTATGTTTTTAAACGGCTGTGGTGACCCAGATTAATTATGCAACAGCCCTCGTCTTGGAACTAGACCGACCGAGCTGTTAAAAGGTGTTAGTCCGAAATGACGCTTTCACTGTTGGTTTGGCGTCAGAACTTGTTCCAGTAGCTATTATTGTGGTTTGGTCATGAGCAATGTATGAACTATAACACACTTACATATAAGCTCAGTACTTTTTACTTGGCCCCTTGATAAGACTTGTAGCCATGTGAATGCTTAATAATTATTGTAATACATATTCTGTAACATGAAGTGATATTTCATTCACAATTTATTTAGCTCAGTTTGAATTCTGGGTCAAGGCTAGATCATACTCATAAACACGAATGAAAATGATAACACAATAAATTGTTTTTTTCAACAGTTCAAGTTTGCTCACATCAGAAGTCTCTGGTTCACATGGATATATGCATACACAACCATGTACAAATATAAAATGACCCAAAGCATAGGGGTCAGAATCTGTCTTGTTGCTGATATATATTATCTTTGAAATGCCGATAACGCAGTTTTTTAATCACAGATAAGAGCTCTCTATTTTTTTCAATTGCATTATAGGACAAAAACAAGTCAAATGCGAATAAACAGATCTTTTCTTTGTATGCGTCCCTCAGGACATTTTTCTATGGTTTTCTCCAATTTGAAATCATCATTAATGGCTTAGCTAGCTCTTTCCGCTTCATTTGAGTATAGGTCTATATCTTATAGGTTCACATTCATTATAAATGGTTTACTCTTTCTTTTTCGATGTAAAATCTGACGTCTGTAGACGTCAGATTCTGACGTCTTAAGTCGGTCCCCGCCTAGAAAGAGTTAACGCATACTGAAAAGGTGGTTTTCAAATCACCAACCTTATTTTACATCTAAATTACTAAAACTATACCATATAATGATATTAATCTGCAAAATTAACTAATAACATTAATAATCTTAAAATTAAACTATACAGCTCCCTGGTATTGTATATTATTTTGACGCAAGAGAAGGAGGTATTCAGATGAAAGCTATATCAAATTAAGTAAAGTTATTTATTCGAATGCGAAACACATGCCGACTATAAAACATACAAATATAAGAAAACCGAATAGATTACTAATTCAATCATCATATTGAGAACATGGTAATGATCTACATGTATTATAACACAATTAACACGTATAATAATATTAATAATATTCTAAACAACATAAAATTACAGAAACAATATACTAAAAAAAACTGGAGAAAAGGAGTTTTTGACAAAAAATGTCATGGATTAAATACATAAATAGAGTCATTGAGCAATTCGGAACATTGGCGAGCATCGACGATGAATCACCAAACCATCGGCGATATTATCACATCCATTATCCATCACCGATGTTTACACCAACATGTTGAAAACATCGCCGATATGTCGCCGATGTGTCTGCGCATTATGAACCTTTGTGTACCTCGCCGAATGGTCGCCAACTATTCTGCGCTGCTCGGCGCTGTTCGGCGATAATACGCCTATGGTTCTTAGCGACGAAATATCAAGAGAAAGTTTCAATGCATGCATCGAAATTTTTCTGGATGTCCCGATGCCTTGGTGAAGAATGACGATTACTCGCTCACGTCACCGATCATTTTCAGAAGTACTGGTATTGACAGGGTGCAATGGACGTTGTCATACCACATGCAGGTGGCACCACCCGCATTAACTGTGAAACGAAGTATACAACAAAGGTATGTAACCGATGTCACACACAGATAAATTATCCATTGTTCAGATAGCTTATAGTCCAGGAATTTTAGGTTTTAAAATGGAAAAAAATAATATAAAGCTGAAAATTTCAGAAAATGTGTTCATCGTGTCCTCCTTATTTCCTGTAAAAAGTCCCAAAGTTTCCCCTGAGCGGAACAGCCTTTTCCTTGACAAAATTCAAAATGGCCGCTAAGCGCCATGTTGAAGTTGTGATGCATGAACTATTCGACATATATTTTAATGTAATACCTCATTTCCACATGATTTTTAATGCTGGATTCTTTTCTGAAGCTAGTAGTGACTTTGAGGATTTCGTTAATGAATAAATCCAAGATGGCTGCCATTTGATGTTTAATTGGGAGTAAGTCTAATGTCATTAGTATTTGAGATACATATAAGTTTTTTTTAGACTACCAGTATGTCCTCCTTTAATACCTGTTTTTTCCCGGAGCGGAACACATTTTTTTTACAAAATTCAAAATGGCCGCCAAGCGCTATGTTGAAGTTATAATGTTATAATTCCTGAACTATTAGACAAATATTTAAATGTAATACCTCATTTCCACATGATTTTTAATGCTGAATTCATTTCTGAAGTTATTAGTAACTTTTAAGGTTTCGCTAAAGAATAAATCCAAGATGGCCGCCATTTAAGGTCTCATTGGGAGCAATTGTCATTCGTATTCGATATACATATGAGCTTTTAAATCTATAAATTACCAATAATTAATGACCAGTAACAAATGACGTTATATCCAATATGCAGTATACGTTTTAGTGCATTTATTTCATAATACATGGTAGCTAATACATCATATTCAATCAATATTCAATCTTGGAGAGTTGTGTGCCATATTTTTCCTAATCATCAACCTGAATTTTATTAATTCGAGATCACTTACTGTACTCAGTTTCCATTCAGCTTGTGTACCTCGCAGACCTGCTGCATCGTAACATGCAACCAACTTTGGCAACCACACCTAATCATTTTCATTTATTTTGGAGGTGCTGCATCAAGCTCCGTGAAAACTGGTTACAGGTTGTTATTTTAAATTTGACTTCCTCAGCCTGTTGGTGGTAATCTGTTGCCATGGGATTCTTGTACATTTAGATATGTCAGTGATGAATGTTATTTACTACTGCTTCAGCTGGGGTCTTAAGCAAATGTCCGAGGCAAGGGCTCACACTCGAGTCCACATGGTCATAGGCAAGGTCTCACACACAAAGCTGCATTGTCCTAGATAAAGACTCGCACCCGAGCCTACATGTCCTAGACAAGGTCTCACAACCGATCCCCCAGTGACTAGGCAAGGACTCACACACGCACATGTATGGTTCATGGGCAAGGAATCACACCCGAGCTCGTAGTGCCCTGAGCACGAACTCACACTCGAGTCTACAAGGTCCTGGGCAAGGTATCACATCTGACCCTACAGGTCCTAGGTACGCACTCACATCCGAGGCTAGAGGTCATAGGCAAGGATTATCCCAGGCGCGCATGGTATTAGGCAAGGACTAACACTCGAGCCCGCAGCGTCCTGGGCATGGTCTCAAACGCAAGCTTTCAAGTGCTAGGCAAGGATTTAGCGTGAGCCCGCATGGTCTTAGGCAAGGACTTACACTCGAGCCGCCAAGGTCCTAGGCAAGGACTCACACCCGAGCCCGCAGCGTCCTAGGCAAGGTCTCAAACCCGAGTCTACAAGTCATAGGCAAGGTTTTACCATGAGCCCGCATGGTCTTAGGCTGGAACTCAAAGGTCAGGGTCCTAGGCAAGCACTCACACCTACGCCCTTATGGTCCTAGGCAAGATCTCACATGCGGGCATAAGGGTCAAATGCAAGGTATCACACCCGAGCCCACAAGACACTAGGGAAGGTCCCATACCCTATTTATCATGCTTATATATTTGATGCAAATAGGAACCCGAATAAGTTTGTTTGTGTTTCAAATACGAGGCCGTCTCGATTACCCATTCGATCCTGCTGTGGCTCGAAACTCACAGCTACTGGGTTCAAATCCTGGTCATAGTCCCTTCTCTCGCGATATTGCCATGATTGTGCAGAAAGCAACGTAAAGCAATATTCTCTTGAAATAACGACACGCGTATAGATGACAGATATTTTGTAGTGTGGTTTAGCTGGGTAGGTCTATATCCTTAAACCTCAATGGGGCATATAAACGTGTAATATCAATTTATCAATGGTGATAACGGCACCAAAATTGGTCTGTGTATACGCACCTGAGGGTACTGTGAGAACAGCGTGTTAGCCAAACCTTAAATCAAATAGATCGTGATTTTTCAATATGACCACCATAATATATAATAATAGGCCTACCTGAATCATTTTATTGACGTTACATTTTTGTTTCTATATTTTGACAAATAATCAACAAACCTGTCAAACTGAAAAATAACCACCACAAAAAATAATATTGATTATTAATTATATTATGAACGTTATTTTGGTGCATCTAAACACATATGGCAGTTCTTCGTTAGATAAGCCTGACTGTGTTTATGCATTATAACATAGTATTTTTCTCCATACAAAAAATTACAATGCCCGCTATTTTTTCAGATGTCTGCTATTAAACTGACCCGGTCAACAGTCACCACACTGAACACCTGCCCGCAAAAATGCATTCCAATTTCTTGCTTCTAATCTCAATGTTTTTTTTTTATTCGTTTTTTATATCTGATTGATGTCTGCTTTGGATGTAATTGATTTGTCTCGTTAGATATTATTTTTTGGCTGCATTATGTTTATTGTGTTCCTGCTTCCCGTGTATCTGTTATGAATGACAAAATCATATTATATTGAGTAATAACAGATACAAATTTACATACATTTTTAATGTATTAAATCTTACCTTTGAAAATATACTGAATTGTTAAAGAATGTTTAGTGCTGACAAATAAAATTAGTAGTACCAGAAACACGTTGAGCTATCTTAGTGTGGTAAGTTCTTGTGCCATGCACAATGGCACAACGCACGCTGTTGTCACCGTAATAATTCCATGAATTTTAATTTATAATTATTATTATCACATGAAAGACTGGAGCAACACCGAGGACAATTTACTGGGCTAAACCACATAGCATAACCAACCTTGATTCCAGAAATTCGTTTTATTGCCACTATGATTCCAAATAAAGAAATATGTAGACAAAAAATGACGGCCATTTTGAACTGTGGAATGACATAAGCTTTACAATGTTAAATCCAAAATTAAGTTTCTCATGGAAAATATGCAGAAAAAAGATGTTATAAAGGAATATATTTGAATTTCTCCATAAGTTACAATTTCAGTATTGTATCAGGCGGCCATTTTGGATTTTTTCGAACAAAACACGATTTAGACTTTAAAACTTAAAAAAAAGACTTAAAATGAGTTTCCCGTAAAAAATTACCCGAAAAAGAGGTATTACAAGGGAATATATGTCAACTTCTTCGTATGTTACAATTTTTGAATAGCCTCTGGCGGCCATTTGGGATTTTCGCGAAAAAAACATGTTCCGCTCCTGGGATACTTTGGGACTTTTTACAGGTCATTAAAGATGACCATCTGAGCGAACAACTCCTGAAATTTTCAGCTTTATATTATTTTTTTCCATCTTCACCCCTCAAAATGCCTAAAATTCCTGGGCTATTAGCCGAGGTCACAGCTCAGCAACACAAAGTTAATCTGAAAAATGGATAATCTATCTGTCGGTCACTGTCGCGTCTTACTGCAAACAATCTTAATAATGACATTAACTTGTGTTTATTTAAACGTATTATTGAGGTAGAAATATAACAAACTCATTCGTTTAGGGGTGAGTAGTCTATTTTCAGTTCTGCTAAATATGTGTGATATCATACCTTTATCAATTTACACTCAATTACAGTTTATGCGAGTGGTGCCACCTGTGGTCAGACAGCTCATAAGTCATAAAAGTTGTGCGCTGCTATTTACACTGGAGGTGAACTCGGTCACGGTTTCTCACGGTATCTCAAATATTCAGGGAATACGCAAACTTTAACCTGTGGTGGCTCAATGCTAGTATAGTGTTGGAGGCGGCGGCTATTGATCTACCACAGGGCCTATATAGTGGCTCAATGCGGGCCACCGTCTGACTATAGTGACATGTGTTTATTGAGGAATGACCTGGCATGTGGGTCACAATCACGAAGTCGTGCAGCTGTGTTTACAAGCGGGTGTTGGAATTGCCGAAAAGGGTGTGCATGCAGACGATTGGTAAAATACCGGGACATTCAAAGATCATTTTTCATACCTCAATTATTGAAACAATTGATTAAATTGTACTTAATTCTGTTTACTCCTTAGATGTCAACAGCGGCATACTAATATTTCAATTATGTTATGAATCCTGAATCCTACCAAAATATGTAACGGTACTCGGGCAATATTTTAATCTTGGATACAAACCCCGTCCTCTGAAAGGGGCTTGAATTAGTGAAATATGCACTACCTTGGCTTGGCGTTCAATGTTTAAAACAGTGTAAACTGCACTACTGTATTTAAGTCCGACAAAATGGCCAGAAGAACAGCTTTAAATATGGACATCCAACACCATGATGTTTATCTGCTGACACCAAGTATATTAAAAACACAGTAGAGCGTGTGTCATTTATCACGATGGTAATTTTTTGTGTGAATCATACAACTGAAAAATCAGAACTGGTTCATCGCTCTTATTTGAAGCGCAAGTCTATTCGTACTACAAAGGTATCAGTAACGTTATTCTGCATTACATCAAATCAATCAGCCGCAAACGACAAAAAGAAAAACGCAAATGTACTTCCAAAATTGGGAAGATGTTTCTTACATATGGATAAAAAAATCGCTGGTTACAGCACAACTTATCTGGGAATATATTCAAGTGGGTGTGTGACCTGGTCAGCAGATATGTCGTGGCTATCAGCCACTTGAGTAACAAGATTTTTTTCAAAGTATGGTATGTACGACAGATTCGGGTATTTTTTAGAAGGACAATTTTCTAGCCCTGTTTGTTTTCACCCATATATATGAAAGGATATTATATTTGTATCTATTTATTATTTATTGACAAATGGGTGATCCGCATTGCAATAAAATGACCGTAAAATCAGTCATGTATGGTATTAACTAATTAGCATCTGGAGAAATGACACATAATCTGGCGTGCTTTTCCTACACTGGATGTATTATAGTGTTTTTGTGAAGAAACGTGTATAAGTGTACAAGTCTTTTAAAAACTTTGAGACACACCTATAGGTCACACAGAACGACCATGAGCCATTTGAATACACCCGTATTAGTAGATTAACTATATGACAAATTGATGATTTGATGATCATTAGAATTGTACGATAATCACATACTCACCGGTGATTTATTTCACGGAGCCATATTCACCATTATATCCCAAATACATTATATTTATTAATGCAGCAGCAGCCGACGGATTCAACAGTGTAATAATTATTCACTTTTATGGCATTAACGTCAATATTTCAAACAGAAAATAAACGGGTAAGTAAAAATATACATTTTTGAGTACAATAAAGCAAGCATGACTATTAATTTGTCATATTGACAAAGTCACTCGATTTATATTGTCAACTCTCTGTCGGGAGATGCATATCGAACGACAGAGCTTGATCTATTTCCCAACAAAATAATATTTAACTGTCTAACGATCACTCGTTGAACGTCATCTTTAAAATCACAGATTATGACCTAAAGATCTTTACTGAATTGGCCAAAACTGCGAGTGTGTAGCAGCTGTAACACTGCTTGTACACTCCGGCAAAATAATTTCTCTAATATTAGTATGGAAGGAAAAAGGGTGGATTAACTTTTGTAACCTGCATTTTTAAAACCCTTATGGTTTCTAGAAAACATATCTTGATGTTAACAGTACGCAATTTAGCCCCGCGGGTGTTTTTGATCGCTTATATGGGGGTGCCTCCGAACCTGTCCAAAATCAGGGGGTAGGATTACGCATGTCATTGATGTTATGATTATTACCCAATCTACACTTGCGATATACCATAGTAACATATAATTAGATTACCGTGCCAACGATTATTATATCACACATTGCAGTAGAATAAGTAGTCGTATGTCCACATACGCTCAAGCATGATTTTTAGGCCTGACTGTAGGCTGTTAGCCTATTTAGTTTATTTTGCCTGAGTTTGTGTCTTACTTAGGAGAAAGAGGGGTGCTGTGTGTGGCAAACCGTTGACATTTCTGTACACCAGTCCTTATGAACATGTCCAATATAGCTTAACGGGTTTTGGTTGGAATACTGTTGGCCTAGCGTCGCAGACAGTGGTCCAGCATTACTTCAGCATTGGGCCAATGTATTGTGTTATCTGGTGTTTCTGGCGCCGGGATAGAAAGCGTCACCAGTATAGTCGACCCCATGCAGCAGTCAGAAACCCGGTACAATCAACCAATGCTGTTTCATTGTCAGGTCAGTATCGAAGATTGTGGGTCAACATTGAAACAGCATTGGGTGAATGGTACGTGTTTGCGCGAAGTATACAGCAAACCCAGTAATGGATTAGTGCTGGGTCAACGTCGTAGACGATTGACCAGCATTGAACCAGCAGTGGGCTGCGACGCTGGCCCAACACCCTCTGTACGATCTACATAGTAGGCAAATATTGAATAGATGTTGACCAGCACTGGCCATGGTGGTGGAAGGAATGCACGTTGAAGATATATTTTAACTTGTCTCCTTGGTTCTCTCTATAATTAAATCAGAGATTTTGCTAATGAGCAATCTCTGATTATATCCTGAACATTTAGGGTTATTCTGGACCATGAGGAAGACCATAACACTGTTATGTTTAGGAAATATCAAGTCGATTTTTTATCTATAACACGCAAACAGACTAAAGCCGGGCCTCGGAGTTCGGGAACCCCTGTTTTAGTTTGTTATAAAATAATTAAAATGAACAACAAAACAAACGATTCAACATGGTCAAAGGAAACGGCTTAATAAAAAGTAATCAATAGACATATCCATATCTGGCCTATATTTTCTGAACCCAGATGTGTATTCTTAAAAATGAGGCGGACCAACGTTAAACCAACATTGATTTAACGTCTTGTATCTGCTGGGAAACTTGTTTGTTTATGGTTGATCTGTTGATAGGGCAGCTGTGCAGTGCGTGCTTGCTGTGTTGGTGTGGTGATGGTGGCTGCAGACACCAGCACAGGGCTGGCTGCAGAGACGGAAACCTAGTCATTCTGTAGCCAGCTGAAGCAGAGAGACAGACTGTCACCTGCAACGCTCTGTCTGGCGACCGCTCCCTCTGCTATTACCAGGATTACCAATACACTCTGCAAGCATGGGTTCAGAATGACTGACCGAGTGACACAACCTGCTCTATCGCATGTAAAGATCTGTGGCATAGGAGAAACTGCTTGATTCAACAGTTGCCTCTCCGGCCTCTCGGTTTCGTAATGCACAAATGACGGATACACCGCACTGATCTGATATTTTTCGTTGACAAACTCCAGTCCCGCCCAGACTAAACATAGGTGAGTGAACACATGGTAGAAAGATCCGCCACGGCGCTAAAAGGGTCGTATTTGCCATTCTTATAAGTGGTATATATGACCCTTTAGCTCCGAGGCTCACATTACCTGAGCTCGAATTTCGAATTCTTTGTCTGGAGGACAGGATTAAATACACATGATGTCAGAAATGCATAACAAAATTGTATGCATTTCTGATGATATACGTCTAGGCATTAACCCTTTCACCGCTGGGTACGCATATATTCGGGTTTTCATTTTTATTAGCAGATTAAGTACCACCTTTTAAACATGTTAAAGATAAAATGTGATATCAATCAACAATATTTGAGATTAGTTGACCCCATTTTGTCAAATCTGAATAATTTTCACTCACTTAAAGTTGTGGATCGCGTCAGCGAGACAGAACTTCAAGTGGGTGAAAATTCAGATTAAATAATTTAGCGGTTAAAGGGTTAATAAATTTAGCTCTAGGGAGGTATATCAGCTTTTGTTTTACATATATACTATTCTGTATCGTATACATAGCTATTGTATCTGCGTAATAGTGTCTCATATAGTGTCTCATATCCTCAATAATGTGCATTGAATATACGGAGTGGCCCTCCGTACGGTACATATGTGCGACTGATTAATATATTAATATTAAATATAATATTACATCTATGAATGAACAGATGAACAGCATGGTAATTAAATCTCAGATTTAACTAAATGATTTTCTTATAAAGTACGATTTAGGACATCCATTTGGGTGATGACATACATATCTATACATTGTCATTTTTTATTATGTAGGACTCGAGTATTAACCCTTTGACTTCCAGGCCGGGGTGCATGCCAGGATTCAGATATACTGGTGTAGGAGTTCTATTTTTCGTCTTTGAAGCTGGAATTGCTAACGCAATTTCCAGCTTCAAATGACGAAAAATACATAAATGTAGTATATATTTGACGAAAATTTGTGTCATTTTATGGTTACGTTCATTGACGAATGACGACGGAAATTTCCGTCATGTATGGTAGTGAAAAGGTTAAATACTATTTCCGTGTTATTTATCTGCAGGCTGCACTGTTTCCATTATATTATGTCAGTGAAGCTTACTGCGGAGCACGCGTCCAAGCTAGTATACTAATTACTCACTTAGTAATTATATAATATTACTTCTTTACTATTACTATAAATGACTAATTTTGAATTATATTGCTGACGTCTTCTCCGCACTATCTTTACTCATATGAACACAGTAGATCTCCGAACTACCCATCATCTAAAAATTGTAATTTTAGATGAGACTTTCCATTTATTTTGACCTAACAGCTGACAGACGATAAGTTGCATTTATTCACCCGCACGCGGCACCAGTTGTCCGTTGGCTGTGTCAGTGAGTGGTGGGTGGGTTTTAACAACTTATCAATCACGACATGGACATTGCCACATATTCAGCATTTACACTGGGAACGAAGACCTCCCAGAGTCAGTTGACAAAGCAGCTCTGACAATTTCCTTAGGGTCCCACCCGGTCCAATAACACAGGCGACGGGAAGCGTTCACTAATTTAAAATAATAAAACAAGCCCTTAAATTAATAGAATAAACCCAAGTGCAATGTCATACAGTATATATACCGATGCCCAACGTCTGATCATGAAAAGTGTTCTTAAGTTTATCAAAGTGAGATACCTATGTTACAGATCATCTTTAACTGCTTAAAGAGTGACCAGTCTGCAAAACTTATCCTAACTAAATATCTTTAGTGAAACTGCGAAACTTTAATTACGTTTCGTGACACTTCAGCTCTTTCTAAGGAAAAAAACTGATTATTTGAAAAAAAATCCACAAAAAGATATTTCAGCCTACAGATAGCTTAGAGAAACTGCACAGTTCCGAGGCCTCGCACACAACGACGACTATTAGATGGCCGTATCCATCTTACTCTGTAAAAACAGTCATAATATTAATCCCATAATGCATTCTGCACGCATAGCACATCTTCCACAACAAGTTATCTTACCCACGAGCACGCAGTGCGATACCTTGCTTTATCGAGCAAAGGGTCCAACTATTTTAAATAGCCAGATACCTTGAATATCGCGCGTCGCAAGACCGGCCAATCAGAGAGCCCTTGACCAGGCGTTGACAGTTGGCTGAAAACATAGCTTGCTTGCTTCCGTTGGTATGATAGACAGACGCCCGGAATCTCACACTGATGTCATTGTGTTCACGTCTCTGCCCAAATGAGAGATTCCCAACTTGTCTATATAATACATCTAGCAACGGAAACATGTGACTGTGTATGAGAGATTAACAAGAGGTCAATTCTTCGCGACCTTCTATGACATATTTATAAATCTGAAACATCCAATGAGGTTTGAATCTCAGACACCCCCCCAAGATGACCATGTAGACAGAATAACTGATTGTAGTACTCGATACGGCCAGGCTCCTGCGGTATGCACTCGCGTGAGAGTGGCCAAGGGAAGATGGCATAGCAGCGCCCACGTGGACACGTGATTAATGCTAATTTATAAACAGAAAAGGCCAAACAGGCCAAAACACTTGAAAGGGTAATAAACTCGGATATCATATGCGTGTTTTGTTACATTAATATCGTATTCTTACGAGCAAGGTTTATCAGGCCCCTCGGTCCACCATCGTGACATTATCATGTCGACCACAGCTTACATTACCTGGTTCAGGGATAACCACACCGGTCGTTTTCAAAACATATTTTAAACTATATAAACACGATTGACCTTACTTATTTGTAGATCCTTAAAGTGACTTTGTAATATGTATAAGCTTGTGCAATAAAGACTGATACAGGTGATGATATGAGGGTGGGGTGATTGGACATAGTGGATAATTGAGAGTGCTTTCTTAGCTAACGGTAAGGGGTTCTCAGAATTCCAAGGAGATTAACCTACTCTACAGGCATGCCCAAACGACCGCAGTGCGATTTAATGCTGAAACGTCATGCCTTTTTTCACAGCTCCGCTATATATACCGGGGTGAGTAATCCCAGGAGTAAGAGTATAGGCCAGGTGAGGGTAACTTCATTCAGCGGAACCTGTCCAGACGCCATTAATTAATGTTATTCATGGCCTCAAAATCGAAGGTAAAAAGTTAGATCAAAGGTCATAACCCCCAAAAGGCATATCTACACCCCCCTGAGGAATGTGTGTGCAACATGAAAACAATCCAGCGACCGCTTTCCGATATATTGTCCGGAAACTGATTGAATCATCCGCCATCAATTAAACAATAATGGGCACAAAATCGAAGTAAAAAATTAGATCAAATGTCATAACCTCCAAAAGGCACATCTACACCCCCCGAAGGATGAGTGTATGCATTATGAAAATAATCCGGCTAACGGTCTCCGAGATATCTGGAAACTATACACGGACGTACGATCGGACGGCCAGACATGCTGCTGACATATCCCTCGTCCTACTACTCGAGCGGGGATAAAAACGTAGTAAAAAAAACACATCAAAAATGTAAATGAAATTGACGTCAAAATCATAACATCAATTTGACGTAAAACATTGATGTGAATTCCATGTAAAAGCATTGATGTCGAGCAATTTGACGTATAAAATGAGGTAGAAAAACACTACAACCAACATAATAAAAGAAAAATGTTTTATTAATATTATTCTGCACAGAAAATGCTCAGCATCCGATTTATTCCGGAACCAGCAAGATCTATATTTCTGTATGCAGATGGATCTTGTAAAATAGCAGAAAATTTAATTGTGAAATTGCATTACTCCATATTCATGGTTTACTGGGACATGATAATTATCTACATGATCTAAGTAATTAGATATGTTTTCTATATTGTTCTTATATAATCCAGAATATATATATATTGACATGACATTTATGGCTCATAAAAAAATATCAGCCTAATTTAGATAGGTGAACTTCGTGTTCTATATATAAATATATAAAATAGATTTAGAAAAAATTGCTATAAGGGTCGAACAAAAAAGCGAAAATACATCTACAGACAATATTTAAGTTAGGCGCAAAACATAAGAATAATAATTATACAACATAAGTGACACTGACGAGGGAAAAAGTGTCGTGAATGCAGATAATACTGACCTTTAACACTGTTTAAACTTCTGCATGTTTTAAAATGTATGTAAATGATAAGAAAGGTTAGCTATGAGGAATTGTATTCACCACACTAATATCACAAAACAATATTAGTTTAGCTATGAAAGATTGTGTCAACCACACTCATATCACTAATTAATATTTTATTTAATAATAATTAATATTAGGCCGGCCCCGACGGCTCATTCGTATCGACTGGGGCTTGTAACCAGGAGGTACCAGGCTCGAATCCCGGTCGGGTCGGATATTTGTCGTCGTGGTTGTGCATATACAGTGCTCCAAACTGTTCAAAGGCCTGGAGTGTACAGTGCTGGCTATGGTACTGTGCGCTATAAAGAACCCTTGAAGTCATTCGAAATAAGAGTAGGGAATAGTCCCGACTTCGGGCTTCCTTTAGGCCACAATGTAAGCTAAACTGGTGAGATGAATGAGATGACACTGCCCTCCAGACACAGAATTCGAAATTTGAGCCCTGGCAGTTTTGTCGTATAATTGCATCTTAGTACATGCTTTATACCGTCTTTATATATAACGTGTGTCCCACTGCAGTTAAAACAATATTGTTGAATAATTTATATTTCTACATAATTTGGTGATTATGATTGTGCTTGATTCAACTGTTCATCGTTATGTACATTTTTAAAAATAAAAAGTTAATATTTGATTTATATTTCTAATACTTTATTTTGAATATCATTAATCTAAGCTGAAATATGGCAGTCACACAATGCGGAAGTTTTAGAACCATTTTCTGACAAGACAAACTCTAATTAGTATAGCTCATTTTATTACAACACTAACCATTTTTGTATTTATATTCACATAATTTATATACATGGAAACTGTCATGTTTTATTATAGCCTAAATCAAATAATAAAAATATGTCGTGGAAGGTAATGGTAAAAAATCAATTGATAAATACATGTTTAACAATCTCTATATCTATGTGTTAAACAACGTTAGAGAAAATACTGATGACGTAGCTGTGGAAAAGCTTGACTATTTCGATCTTAGACTTAAGCATGGTAAATACCGTTGTCTTGTCTTGTCTATGTTCTTGCATTAAAAATTATTAAAAAAACAAAACAAGTATTATGCATCTATATGTACGTAGGCATATATATATTAAGGCTCACCTAAAATTGATTTTCATTTTCAAAGTAGCCCAAGAAAACCAATTTATTAGCAACTTGACTGACGCAACAAAAACACTTCTCATTGAATACATCAAATACATTATTGTGATTTGATTATAAATGACGTAATCAATAAAAATACAGTATTATAAAATATATCAAACAGTAACAATTGTTTGCAAACACAAGAAAGGGGCGGCGTACACAAACCGCACAACTTCCGTTTAAAACAATTGTCTTTCTGTCTGTACGCCGTGGGCATATGGTTTAGTGAATCAACAAAGTAGTATGAGTGTGCAAGTATGTCTAGAAATAAGCAAAAAGGTTTTCTATTGTGCTCCTAAAAAACACGTACATTTGGTACGGCCGTTCATAAATACAAAAATTAGTCTCGAAAATTGTATATGGGCAAGTGTTTGTTATAATCATACCCGGATATCCTGAATATCCCGTTCCGAAAGAAAGTAGACATCCGGACAGTTTATCACGCCTGGCTCCAGGGGATTTGATTACAAAACGTAGTGGTGCACTCATCTGCACAAATGTGTCACAAATGTAGACTGTGTCATTGTGACAACAATAACCACTATCTAAAATGTATGTAGTACATTGGCGCTGACAAGAAAACGCCGCAGTGACGATGTTATAGTGACGATTGGTTTTCTGAAAAGCTCAACAGTGTCCATTGTATGACCGGCGTTGTCATTGAATTGTAATCAATTTCTTATGCAGAATAACTCCTTTTTTTGTCCGCAATCTCGGTGCCAAATAACACCAATAAATCGTCCCATTGAATTAAAAAGGTGTATCAACCGCCTAACTCTTTAAACGCCGGTCCCGATTGTATACTTTCCGTTTTTTATTAGTACAATAAATACCAGATTTTAAACATGGTAAAAATAAAACGTGACATCAATGAACAAGATTTCAATATTGTTAACCTCCATTTTGTCAAATCTGAATGATTGCCACTCACTTGAAGTTGTGGATCGCGTCAGCGACACACAAATTTAAGTGGGTAAAAATTCCAATTAAATATGTTTTTTATTGCGGCCAAGTACCTTAATAACTAGTTACAAACACATAACTTCACATTTGTGTTTACTTACAAGACGTTTATGAGGGAGTGTGTTTCAAAACGTGTCAGACAAAGTAGAACTATGCCTCCGCTGTCGAGCTATATGGTCACATGTTACATAAATATCAACAACAATACAATTATTTCGGCAACAAAACTCTACGTTCCCATGCATACAGATTAATATTACTGTCAAAGGTCATCAATACATTTGGTTTTGCACTCCTTTATTTTGTGAATGCAATAATTGATAGGCCTACATGTAGGGGAGACCGGGGGACCATGCACATCGGGGCACCATGAACATCAATCTTTTTGGTCTGTCATTGTCCAATTTTGACAATGGAACCCTCTTTGAACTGTTCTTTTTCAGCAAACAAATGGGTGGTGATGCATAAGGAAGGTGTAAACTGTGGCGAAATATGTGGGTTTTTTTGGTTTAATTAATTTTCTTGAGATACACGGATTTTGTTAATACATCAAACACTCTTTGGAACTAAGTAAAAACACGAATCACATAGTAACTAGAGAAGATCCTGTATCCTGTATAACAATCGTCATGCTGGGACAACAGAGACTGGGTACAATACACATGCTCTGAAGCACAACATGCACGTGTCCATGGTACCACATTATTGGCATCCATGTCCATGGTGCCCGCACTTCCCCTTCATCAAATATATATATGTTTTAAATTTCATTATCCCTAAAGATGTGTACAATTAAATAAATTTTTTTTTTATTTGTCTTTTCACTATTATAATGTGTTGATTGACAGAGGAAGTCCCTCCAACATGCTCAGTAGACATGTTCATTGTACCCCACCCAGTGTCAATAGTGCCCCAAGCTCGGGGTACCATGGACTTTTGCTGGATTTTATTTAAATTGATTTTTAAGCAACATCCAACATGAATGCAGGTATTATATTCCAGTCAAACGTGAGATAGTCTAGCATTACCTATTAATCGATAATACGTTAATGTGTTTCAAGAATATTTAAGCTAATCCTAAGTGCCCCGATTTCCCTACACAGATTGGGGGCTACAATATTATATCGATTATTTGTACAAGTGCATAATAATACTCAATCACGGAACAACCTCTTGAGTCAATATTCTGCCGGCACTGCACGAATGCCTATTGGAAATCCGGATTTAACCTGTGCACTGACTATTCTCTTAACAAGAATGCACTACGGTCGTGGGTGAATTTCCCAAGAGAAATGAGTTTCAACATATTTAGAGCATTCCAAAATGTGGTGAATGGTGGCATCGTTAATTATATCTAGTCAGGGGGTTACCTGGTTACTGCTGCTAATTGGCCGACGTGAGGTGCAAATAAACTAAGCATCATTATATCACCAAATATCTAAAATGAATATTCGCTTCTTGACACTATCGACTTTCCACAGTTCGCTCTCTGTTCTGCTCCAGACCCGGCCCCTTTTTGAATGTAAACATTCACTAACTTGTTCCTCTCTTTAACCCTTACAGCGCGGGGATGGAATTTAGTCATCAGAATCTGACGTCTTTAGACGTCAGATTCTGTAATCTGATGACTAAACTCTATCCCCGCACTGTAAGACTCAACATATTTATAACGGCCGTAGACCCATAGAATAGGTATTCAAATGTAGCGGAAAAAGCTAACTAATACATTTAAAAACCCTTTGGTCGCGATGTTTTTTACAAATCAATTCAGCGTTTTAAGGGTTAATGGTGTTAAAGCCACATTAGCCTGATCTATTGAACTAATCCCGGGATAACATGCCCCTCGCCCAAGCCTTACACTCCTCGTGGTCACTCATGAGGACGCTCTTACATCGCCAGTTTTGTCATTTATAAAATAGATCTTTAAACATGAGTGATCCTTAACTCATTGCCTTTTCACCGGTGATCCTTAACTCCTTGCTTTGTCATGAGTGATCCTTAACTCATTGCCTTGTCATGAGTGATTCTTAGCTCCTTGCCTTGTCATGAGTGATTCTTAACCACTTGCCTTGTCATGAGTGATCCTTAACTCCTTGCCTTGTCACGAGTGATCCCTAACTCCCACTCATATGGACGCTCTTACATCGCCAGTTTTGTCATTTATAAAATAGATCTTCAAACATGAGTGATCCTTAACTCATTGCCTTTTCACCGGTGATCCTTAACTCCTTGCTTTGTCATGAGTGATCCTTAACTCATTGCCTTGTCATGAGTGATTCTTAGCTCCTTGCCTTGTCATGAGTGATTCTTAACCACTTGCCTTGTCATGAGTGATCCTTAACTCCTTGCCTTGTCACGAGTGATCCCTAACTCCCTGCCGTGTCATGAATGATTCTTAGCTCCTTGCCTTGCCATGCGTGGTCCTTAACTCCTTGCCTTGTCATGAGTGATTCTTAACTCCTTGTCGTATCATGGGGGATTTTTAACTCCTTGTCTTGCTCGAGTGATCCTTAACTCCTTGCTTTGTCATGAGTGATTCTTAGCTTCTTGTCTTGTCATGAGTGATTCTTAGCTCCTTGCCTTGTCATGAGTGATTCTTAACCACTTGCCTTGTCATGAGTGATCCTTAACTCCTTGCCTTGTCATGAGTGATCCCTAACTCCCTGCCGTGTCATGAATGATTCTTAGCTCCTTGCCTTGCCATGCGTGGTCCTTAACTCCTTGCCTTGTCATGAGTGATTCTTAACTCCTTGTCGTATCATGGGGGATTTTTAACTCCTTGCCTTGCTCGAGTGATCCTTAACTCCTTGCTTTGTCATGAGTGATTCTTAGCTTCTTGTCTTGTCATGAGTGATTCTCAACTGCTTGCCGTATCATGGGTGATTTTTAACTCCTTGCCTTGCCATGAGTGATCCTTAACTCCTTGCCTTGTCATGAGTGATCCTTACCTCCTTGTCTTCTCATGAGCGACCCCTAACTCCCTGTCGTGTCATTAGTGAGTGATTCTTAGCTCCTTGCCTTGTCATGAGTGATTCTTAACTCCTTGCCTTGTCATGAGTGATCCTTAACTCTTTGCCTAATGTCATGAGTGATTCTTAACTCCTTGCCTTGCATGAGCGATCCTTAGCTCCTTGCCTTGCCATAGGTGGTCCTTAGCTCCTTGCCTTGTCATGAGTGATTCTTAGCTTCTTGTCTTGTCATGAGTGATTCTTAACTCCTTGCCGTATCATAGGTGATTTTCAACTCCTTGCCTTGCATGAGTGATCCTTAACTTATTGTTTTGTCATGAATGATCCTTAACTCCTTGCCTTGTATCGAATGATCCCTAACTTCCTGCCGTGTCATGAGTGATTCTTAGCTCCTTGCCTTGTCATGAGTGATTCTTAACTCCTTGCCTTGTCATGAGTAATCCTTAACTCTTTGCCTAATGTCATGAGTGATTCTTAACTCTTTGCCTAATGTCATGAGTGATTCTTAACTCCTTGCCTTGTCATGAGTGATTCTTAGCTCCTTGCCTTGTCATGAGTGATTCTTAACTCCTTGCCATGTCATTAGTTATCCTTAACTCTTGCCTTGTCATGGTTATCATCACCTCCTTGCTTGTCATGAGTGATTCTTAATTGCTTGCCGTGTCATGGGTGATCCTTACTCCTTGCCTTGTGATGGGTAATTCTTAACTCCTTGCCTTGTCATGAGCGATCATCAACTCCTTGCCTTGTCATGAGTGGTCCTCAACTCTTTGCCTTGTCGTGACTGATTCTTAACTCCTTGCCTTGTCCTGGGTGATCCTTAACTCATTGCCTTGTCATGAGTGATTCTTAGCTCCTTGCCTTGTCATGGGTGATCCTTAACTCCTTGCCTTGTCCTGAGTGATTCCTAACTCCTTGCCTTGTCCTGAGTGATCCTTAACTCCTTGCCTTGTCATGAGTGATCCTCAACTCTTTGCCTTGTCATGAGTGATTCTTAACTCCTTGCCTTGTCCTGAGTGATTCCTAACTCCTTGCCTTGTCCTGAGTGATCCTTAACTCATTGCCTTGTCATGAGTGATTCTTAGCTCCTTGCCTTGCATGCGTGGTGAATTACTTCTTGCCTTGTCATGAGTGATCCATACCATCTTGCCTTTTCATGAGTAACTCTTAACTCTTTGCCTAATGTCAAGAATGATCATCAACTCTTTGCTTTATCATGAGTGATCCTTTTCTTCTTGCCTTGTCATGAGCGATCATCAACTCCTTGCCCTGTCACGAGTGATCCTTCACTCCTTGCCTTGTAATGAGTGATTCTTAACGCCTTGCCTTGTCATGAATGATCACCAACTCCTTGCCTTGTCATGAGTGATCCCTAACTCCTTGCCTTGTCATGAGTGATACCTAACTCCTTGCCTTGTCATGAGTGATCCTCAACTCCTTGCCTTGTCATAAGTCATCCTTAACTCTTCGCTTTGTCATGAGTAAACCTTATCTCCTTGCCTTGTCATGAGTGATCCCTAACTCCTTGCCTTGTCATGAGTGATGATTAACTCCTCGCGTTGTCATGATTGATCCTTAACGCTTTGTTGTGTCATGGGTGATTCTTAACTCCGTGCCTATTGTCATGAGTGATCCTTAACTCCTTGCCTTGTCATGAGGGATTCTTAACTTCTTGCCTTAACTCCTTGCCTTGTCATGAGTGATTCTTAACTTCTTGCCTTAATTCCTTGCCTTGACATGAGTGATCCTTAGCTCCTTGCCTTGTCATGAGGGATTCTTAACTTCTTGCCTTAACTCCTTGCCTTGACATGAGTGATCCTTAACTCCTTGCCTTGTCATGAGGGATTCTTAACTTCTTGCCTTAACTCCTTGCCTTGACATGAGTGATCATTAACTCCTTGCCTTGTCATGAGGGATTCTTAACTTCTTGCCTTAACTCCTTGCCTTGACATGAGTGATCCTTAACTCCTTGCCTTGTCATGAGTGATTCTTAACTTCTTGCCTTAACCCCTTGCCTTGACATGAGTGATCATTAACTCCTTTGCGCTACCACAAACATCTCCCAGTGTACATCAGTATATAAAGCAACGCTTAGTTTGGATAGTTTGCAGAGGTGGGTTTTGTGTTGACGTTTTTTATATGGAACGTATATACATCGTCAACGTACATTTCATTAAACACTGTTGAGGATTTTGTTTATAATTTCAATTTATTTGAGTTCTCTGATGATGCATAATACAGCACCGCAGTTGACCTATGTAGTGTAGGGTCTTATGACAGTAAATGTGGTTCCGTGGGAATTGCATGTTAATTCTTGACACCTATGTTCAATTTAAAGAAAAATTGATACTGAACAAAATAAAAAAGGGTGTCATTTTTTTCTGAAACTCCAAAGGTTATTTCCGGGGTCTTAAAGGTCATGACCCTAAAAACACACGGGGATTTTTTTAAAACGTTTGTATTACAAGGTAATATAGTCGTGTAATATAGCAAATTGAAGGAAATTGACACGAAATAGTCAACATTTATAATTAAAAAATATTCTGAAGCTTTAAATGTCATTTCCGGTCTCTTGAAGGTCATAACCCTAAACACACATATAGTCCATAGGCCAGAATTGGTCACCGTGCGACCGCCCCCCCCCCCCACTACTCACCCACACCAACTTTTTGTTAAGCTTTGATATCTCCAAAACATGAAATAAGATGTTACCAGTGAAAAAATAAGGACGAAATATATCTTTGAACGCTTATGTGGGGGTACCCCAAACCTAAAATTAGGGGTTAGTGTTACGCAAACATCTGTCGTTGAAGTTGTAGCTGGCCAATCTACACATGCAATATACCATATAAAAGATAACTAGATAAAATTTATCAATTAAAATATTTTCAGAAACCATAATTTGGGCGTTTATGTGCGACAAGCTGTAAAAAATATGGCGTTTTCCTAACATTTTGGTGGCCATTTTGTGTTTTGCTAATTTGTATGTGAAGGTCTCCAAATACAGAGCGTTATCAGACAGATTCACATTCATCACACGCAAATTATGTAAAAACAAGTGAATACAAAAGTATACACTAAAATCTCGAGCAAAGCTTTAGATTTCAACCCAGGCTAAATAGACTTATTTTCATAAAAGGCTACAATATTCTTTCAATAAGAAATATGTATGACTTTTATAAATACAACTACCGCACATTTTTAAGCATACATATATCATGGTTCAGGAAACTTGAGCCACATATGAATATGTTCAATAACTATCATTTATTATGTTGTTTTTAATGACCATGTTGACTAGTTTGTTTTGCTGTTCATTCTGATTACTCTATACTAAAAAAACATATTCGAGCGTATGTGGAGAGACGACTATTTACTCTACTGCAATGGGTGATGTATTGATAGAACGGAAATTTAATTACCTGTTATATGATATATTGCACATGCAGATTGGTTAATCAAAACATCAACGACAGACGCTTACGTAACCCTACCCACTAATATAAAGTTCGTCCTTATTTTTTACTGGTCACATCTCATGTCATGTTTTGGACATATAAAACATTAAAAAAAAATGGTGTGGGTGAGTAGCGGGAGGGAGGGGGGGAGGGGGGGGGGGTGCATGGTGACCGATTCTGTCCCATGGACCAATAGGTATATTTGCTATTGTTGACCTTGAAATGACCTCTAGTGGGCAGAAAATGTTATTTCATTTTTTTTTTCAAATATGATGATATTTCCTAAGCAATTTCGGTCATTTTGATGTGTTACACGACTAGTAAGACATGTGTTTAAATAAATAAATAAATAAATAAATAAATGAAATCTAGGGGTCATGACCTCTAGGGGTCGAAAAATGACCTTAAGCTGATTTAAAAAATGACACCCTATTTTTTTGGAATCAGCATAAAATTCTGAACAAGAAAAACGTAGGTGGCAAGAATCACCATGAAATTCCCACGGGATTACATAAGACCATACACTAATGTTATTCAGGCATTTAAATTGTATTGTCGAATAATATTTTTCTTCTCTTGATCAATAGTTTAAGCCTTCTCTAATTTGTTATTACTAAAATATGGAAAAATTATTTGCATGCTTGTTACTGAAATATAGACCGCACAGACGCCATAATGCACACACGTTCCAGCCCTAAATGAGCGTAAACATAATAAAAACTAACCCTAGCCGTAAAAAAGATATACGGCAATTATATTTTTTTCTAAATCTTCAAGTTGCAGAGACCGTCTATAGACGTCAGAATGTGACTTCTATAGACGGTCCCGCAATAAAAGAGTTAAGCAATTTGATATATCTTTAAGCATTTTCTATTTTAATTATTTTTATTTTTAACAAAAAATATTACCAGGCATGACCAGTCTGCCGAACTGGCTTCGCGCAGATACCCGGCCACACTGACCACCATTTTATGTACACAGCAACCTGTGTAAAAACGAAACTAAAAACTTGGGTGTCATTAAACTGAGACGAATTTTTTGAGTGCCTATCAGAACTAGGCCTTTTTCAGCTGGCGACGTCTAGTGATCGTATTAAAAATAGAGGACTCTGAGCCTTGCTATATCCTCAGGGTAACTTCAAGTAACACATCAAGAACGTGTGTCGTATCAGCACGATCTAAAAAATACTTCACTGACAATTTGACAAATGTAATTGAATTTCACTCACCCGAATGTGTGGATGTTGTGGATTGCGGCAGCGGAACGTAACATCAATTTAACCCTTTAAGTCCTCACGATGCATAAAAGCATCATTTTAGATCCCTGAAAACACACTTAATTTTCCTACAACAAAGGGTTTTAGAATGAATATTTCCATGAAACTGTCGCAATTTTCTTTACTTTTTCACCCACATCAAATCATCTTCATCCACTACAAGTCGAGAATTGCGACAGCAATTCGCGGCTTGTAGTGGATAAAGATGACACTGATAAATTCAGGATGGAAAGGGTTAAGCAAAAATACGATAAGATAAACTCAGCAATTGAATGGTTAAGGTCAAGAAGCGGTGTAGCTGTAGCAACCTAATTATTATATTTATGACATTCATCTAAGATTTATCTCACTAAGGTCGAAATTTTATGAGCTATCATGCTGCTTAGCAAAGCCTAAAGGCAGCATTGGCTTACTTGTGAAGTAGGCAGAGACTGCCTTTTGGCTTTGCTGAGCAGCATGAATCAATATAATTGAACTGGCATGATGCAGATTATTATGATTAAAATCGCACTGTGAGATAGATGGGTTGATCTCCCAGGATAATAATTGTAGACGTTTTGTAATGTCAGCAGTGCTGACATGTGTGGCATTTTTTGTAAAAACAAAACAAGCTTTATATCAATGTTCATGCTGTTATTGAACATTTTTAGTGTAACTGTGTGGAAAAACATGTTATAATGTATAGTTTGTTTCGATTTCAAATTATTAATGCAAAGGTCAACTCGACCGATATATTTTGAGCACCATTATATCATAGTATATTTCGCGCAGTTGTTAACAATGGAGTACCAACCGAGCTTATATTAAAATACTTTGTAATGAAAAGCAAGAGCTAAAAACAAAATTTACTGGCCTACACTTAACAAGTTAAACGGCATTACAATGACATATACATATATGTTTTCTGTTCTAAAAACAACGTTAAGTGCCTGTGAAGTGATGTCACTGGAGCAATATAAGCAAAGTATATATTACAATGAACTGTCCTCTAATTTATCAAATTATTTAGTCCACCAATTATCAGTTATTTTCAAAAATGAAAACTGAAAACGTACACATTCTCTGAGATGGGTGCATCTCACAACTCGTGACTTCACACACAGTAGACGACCGTTATTGAATCTGGTTTAGCATTGAAACTGCATCGGATAAGTGTTTCATGTTTGTTGTATTTGTGAATGGACCTAATTAGATTTCCAATCATTTCAATGGTCCTGCATCGACAGGGTGAACAAGGGGTGAGTCAATGCTAGACGGGCTGGTCAGGAGCGGTCATGGTCAACAATAATAGTGCTGCATTTGTATTAAGGCAGCGTTGGACCGCGTTTCGTGTTGACTTTGGTCAGTTTTGTAAAACTATACAGTACATCATCAGCTGTATGCACATGTAGACAGGACGGGTTTTGAGGAAATCAGAAACCTAGAGGCATTTGTGCGGAAAAATTGTCATACCACTTTTTTAACATAATTAAGGGGCACTGAATCCGATTTTGGTGTATGACAAGCCGACAGAACATTGAAAAACCTTCAAATTGAGAAAAAACAAAATGACCGCCAAAATAATACGTTTTTTTACTATTTCTCCAAACACTACAACTTCAAGCATTGTGATACAAAGTGTAATTCTTCGGAATGTGTTCTAAAACACATACAAAGACTTGGTAATGACAAAAAAACGTTTTCGTGTGTATTGACTGTAGCCAGGTAAGATTATTATGATTATGCGTCAAATTCTAAACTGCAAATTCAATGTTAATTTTTAAGTCTGAAATAATGAAAATCGGTTGATTCTTGTACAGTTTGCTTTTCTCCATTTAAATGTTTTACTTGTTACATTCATCTGTATCAGAAGTAATACTGATGGGAATAATGAATAATGGTCAATAAATAGCACGCGACGAATACTCGAAACTATGCTGATAAAAACAAAGTATTACCAGTGAAACAACACAATTAAACTATATACACAAAGCTATACTAGTCAGTCAACCAATGATCCATAAAATGTTGGCTATTTCTGGTGAATACAGTATGGTGTGAGAAATTAATAATTTCCAATATTCATAAATGTATAATTATTGCGACATAAATGATCGCCAGTTTTACACTTGCATTGCATTGTACATGGTAAGCGTGATTTTCTGCACTTACAGCGTGCGTTGACACACGCGGTGGTGCACCCACATGAAATGAGTTCAAGACAGGCTTCGGAAACTGGGGGCAGAGACATCACTGGCAGTTTCTTCCCATCTTCCTCTTTCCTGGAGCTTGAATTATTGGCATATACCACACTGTTGTTAAAGGTGGATCTACCATACTTTTCACTTTGTTGAAGTTTGTCCATCCTGTTCGAATTCCTTCTTCCAATTGCCGAGAAATAAAAAAGGCCATGTCACATGCTTCTGCATTCCGCACAATTGTAGTGTCAGCTGATTTATTGAACCAGTCCACTTTCATGTTCGGGCTTAGTAGCGGTTCTACACGACCAATTGTAAACTTAGATGATAATACCATTTCCACCACGTCAGGAGCTTTTAGTGTTTTTGTTGATGATGGATGCAGATCCTTGAACACTATATCACTTGCCAAGCAGCAACCTGTGTGGCATGAAAGGTATATTTTCCATTCAGACTGCTATCACTAATATCAATGTTGTCATAGGTGAAATGGACAAATCTGTTGTTTATAAGGTTAGGTGGTATCACAGCTCCTGTATTGATGCTCATGGATTTTTCCGTACTTTTTTGCCAGGGCTGTATCAGCTTGTAGACCACTATCATAACTAATAATATGTCCAGCATTATGGAAAAGCTGCACCAATCCTTTAGATCTTGTAGCCTGGTGTAAAGTACATACAAGCCCTAAATGCTTAGGAGTCCACTTTTTACCTCCACTGACATTGTACACCAAGTCTTGGCCAATGCTCAAAATTATATTTTGCAGTTGACATTCATCCTTCGATGGAATGTTGTCCTCATCTGTAACTGGCTCATCATGAAGGAAAGTCTGTCCTCCAAACAGCAGACGCAGGAACATGTAAACATTTTCTGGAACACATGATATGGCTTCATCTTCATTAACGTTGAACCCTTCATACCTAGGTTGGGCCATTATATCAGATCTTAGCATTAGCCCATCTCCAAAAACATCGTCTTTTGGCTGGAACTGTAATAGTGGAGACTTCAGGTCTTCCGTAGCTAATTTGGAAGTTGGAATATGGGCATATTTGGTGGGAATGAGGAGTGTCTGTCTATCTTCCACTGCTTGGTTATGCAAAGCCATGAATTCTTAGAAATGTATGATATGCGGCTCAAGCTTTTCTCTGAAGGATGATCTTCGGCTAAAGAAGGATGTTGGGATAATAATATTCCCAGTCTCGGCCAGATCACAATAATGTCTCCAAACTTCTGCCAGTTTTAACACCAGACCTTGATCAGCTGTACACCGCAGCTCATCTGTAAGCCATAGCATAGCAACATCAGTTGTTTTTGAGTTCTCCTTTCTTTTGGATGTGTCTCGTATGAACTGTTCGTAGCAAGTACCATGGTATTTTCCTTCTGAAGCTATTAAGTCGATAACTCCAGAAAGATGTATGTTTGCAAGCTGGTCAAATCGTGATGAGTCTAGAATGTGCTGACTCATCTTCTGTGTTGTCACAGATGACATCTTGGACATATCATCGGCATTCTGGCAGAACATGCAAGCTTCCCAGTTCATTGGATGCGTGGAACTTATTGTGGATGGCAATGATGGTGGTGTTGTATCTGGCGCGGTGGTTGTTCTACTGGCAGCAGGTAGTGCAGCTTCATTTGTTTATGCACTCGTGATATATGAGTAGGGCTAGTGAAGTAGAATAACAAGATTTGTGCCAAACCAGTGGAGCTGGATTAGTACCAAACGCAGAAGAATTCTGTCAATGGCCGCTCTATTAGTAACATCTCTGTGCTTTTGTCTCTCTTGTGCAGATTCCTTCAACTTGACTAAACCTTTTCCACTGGCGCATGACACTCTCTCTCGAGTCTTCTCTTGACAAACAATGCACTGCGCAAGATCAGTGGTACTGCCTCTCTTCAGGTTTGAACATAAATTACGTTGATAACATGACGGAATCACAACAATCACCGCCCATCGTTCCGTTGTTATTTAAATAGGGGTAAAACAACACACTTGGGCCAAGCAGTGATTGGAGTAATTCTTCACAGTTTTTTGCGAGTAAATTTAATGTAAAATTATGTCGTCTGATATTATATACTTTCTCTTACATTTATAATGAATATTATTTTTCAAATGCATCCAGGGGCGGATACGAACATTTGAAAAGGGGGAGCTCAGCTACGTTCGAAGCACCACCTGTGAACATTTTGAAATTTTGTGTAGCAAATAACGTTGCATAGACCTTTCTAGATTTTTAAAAGGGGGGTTCAGGACCCCGTGACTCCCCTCCTGGATCCGTACCTGCGCCATCCATCTCAATAGAGACGACACAAGACAATAGATTTTATTAGTTTAAATAGTTTAATTCATTTACAAAATACATGTCGCTGACATGGTGTTTTGATATTTGACTGCAACACGAAAAAAGAGGAGAAAATTATGGATCTGCAGTCTTATATTCTCTAATATTAGTATTGCTGGACTGTTTAGCTTGAGTGAAAATAGGAGAATATAGGACCAGTGTTTGTTCACACGGCAATTACACATATTCTACACATATATAAGAGTTCATTACAATAGTTAATTAGTAACATTGGGTTTTCAACATTTTTGCGTTTTACCATGGCTAGACCATTCATGTGGTTCCAATCGTGAACTTTATTTGACTTAAAGCCTTATAAATGGCTATAAAATACCCTTTAAGAATTTAACATAAACTGAAAATAATTGTTAGTATTAGAAACACTATTTTGGGCCATAACAACATTCATAAGGTGTTTGCTTTGTAGATGTGTGAATAATTTTACCATTTTGGCGGCCATTTTGTTTATTGCAATTTAGGAGCACTTATAGTACCCGTACAGCTTGTCATACACCAGATTTGGATTCAGCACACTCGAATTGTGTAAAAAAAAGGATTTCTGTACTTTTCCGACAAAATGCCTCTAGAATTTTAAGAAAGCACAATTATGAGATTTCCTACCTGTCTAATGTATTATAACCGGCCAGGCATGACTACATCTCATGACGTCAGAAATATGCGCCGCCCCTACTTTTGTATTTGGGAAAATCGATCCTAGTGGGTTTAGAATGGGAGCTGAACACTCTAGTTTGTAAAAAATAAATTTAAAATTGATTGAAAGATGACTTTGTACAGAAAAAGTCCAGGGACTACATGGGGCCTTTTAAATAACTGTATGTTATCTATAAGAACGGAACATGGATGGATGTCATGGTTATGGACTACCTTGCCATTGATGGGCATTTACATTTTGATTAACACTCTCATCGCGGGGACCGACTTTAGACTTCAGGATCCCACGTCACGAGCGTCAGATTCTGACGCCTAAAGTCTGATTCTGACGTCCGATTCAAAGACACCCTGGAAAGCGTTGACGCCTGAGTAAATTATCTGAACAATTGCATTGTTATCATAATACATTATAGATGGACATACACATACTTACACTACTTTACATATTATATGACAATATTAACAACATTTAAACTTATTTTAAAATATTTAACGTAGAAATGAAACATTGCTTAGATTTTTCTTAAAAAATCCCCCCCCCCCCCCGCCTCCCCCCCTTGAACCCATACATTAAGCATGTATACTATTGAACATGCATAGAATATGCTGGTCTGTTAACATATTATGGGCCCGTGTTCTTAAAGCTACAGACCACTCTATGTATGTTTTTGGTTGTAGTTGTACTCCTGTTACCTCTATATCTCTGTAGGCCTAATAAGCGTGGTGTTTTCTGGGTATAAATGTGTCCTGTTGTTCGTTCACAGTAAACTACTCCTTTAATATCAGGCGATGCAATTACTGATATTTTTTGTTAATAAATTTCGTTCAAGCACACCAACATAACGATTTCCACATGAAGATTTATTGGCATGCAAATGTTAAATTTTAGAGTCACACTACTCAAACAAAGCGGCCATCAGAACTCATTAATAGCCTCATTTGACTCAGATTTTTCATACTGCATACTACAGCTACCGTATATACAATGAATGCAACAAATTTGTTTAGTCCATGACTATGATGAACTAAAAATGTTAAAAAAGATATTGTGCGTCTAAAATATATGTATCAAAACAATATAATGTAACACACATTTATTTTTCAATGTTTACAGTCCGCGAGAGAGAGCAACATCAAGCCAAGATGGACAATCTGGAAGCAGATGAGAACGGAGTTTACTACGACACTGGTTTTTGGGATTACATTCACAACTACACCGATTTTTACGATGCTGAGTGGAATGACATTCCCGAGAAAGGAATAGCCGTGAAGGTGGAGATGGTGACATCGCCCATTCTGGTCTGCCTCGGGGTGCCCAGTTGTCTGCTCACTGCTAAGATAATGGGGCGTATGTCAGATCGCTTTCTGCCGTCATCCGGCTACCTCGTCTTCACGTCAATAATGGATGGTATCTTATTACTGTTAGTTTGTGGGAATGCCTGGATAGACTCGTGGACCGGTCATGACATCATCACGGGACTTACCGCCATGTCATCGGGATCTTGTAAATTTTCAGTTTTCCTGCTCCACATGTTTTACCAGGTGTCAAATTGGAGCATGGTGTGTTACGTATTGAGCACACACTGTCACGTGACTGGAGGCTGCTGTGGAATTCGCTGGACGATGCGTCACGTGATAGACATGCTCGTCCTCCTATTGGTGCTCCTCATGTGCCTTAACGCTCAATATTTCTGGACATACGACATCGTGCTATCCGGAATAAACTGGTGGGAAATCCCACCGGACGAAATGGATCCCACCGCTCTGAATTTTGATAAAGAGATAAAGCTCTGTGTGTTTGAAGCTCGGGGGCTTGGTAAAGAGACTCATCCTGAGTACTATTACTTTTCCGCCATACTAGACGGCGTGACTACAGACTTCCTGCCGGCATTGTTAATGATGGTTTATTTGGGCATAATCGCTAGGCGTCGCTATAGAAAGAGACGTGAACCGGAGGAGAACGTGGCCACCATCCGTCTTGTAGGTGGGCGGTCCCGGGACTGCATACGTCAGGGAGAGGACCTATCCCCAGGACTGAAACACAGGACTCCAATAGCCGTGGCCTTAATCCTCATATTAGGATGTATGCCTCTTTTTGCTCACACACTCAGTGAGCAATGCTTCAACCTCTATCACCGTGCCGTATCTGTAGAAACCACAGCTCACGAAGAAGAGCAGATGCGTGAGCGCTGGCGACTCATGTATGTTGTGTTCATGCAGGTGAAACTATCAAGTATGGTCGTACGTTTACCGCTGTACTGCCGTACAAGTCCAAAGTTCTGTTCTGCTTTGAAAGAAATAATAAGTTGGTGGAAAAATTTATGTCTTGGCCGACAAGATGGTAATATACAAGTTGTATAAGTAAAATGTATATTTCGAGTAACAATGCTATAGCTACAACACATCCACATACCTGTGCTTTCACATCTGATGATGATCGTCCAAGTTCATTTGAAATCCTGACATTTCATCCCAGTAAACATAAAACGTTATCCCCGTGTTCATTCAATGTTGAACCACGGTCTGCGACAGTGTACCAACATTGAACCGACATAGTGCAACGTTTCACGTCATCTGGGAGTCTACATTTATGGTGTGGATATGTTAGAAAGTGCTTAAAAGCTTCGCCAGCACTGCGCATATTTACAAACCTTGACCACCATAATAGATTAAAAAGGCTGAGTTCATAGGATATAGACCTTATATTAAAATGACTACATTAACTAGACCAACGCTGAGATGTCTCAGAAAACTTGTCATCAATTATTATCTGATCAACTGATACAGGATGTTGGAAATTAAAATCAATGATCTTTATAATAGCATACTAATAAAGACAAGAATTTACATTATCTGTTATAATATTTTCATATGAAACTATTATTTATCTGACCCTTTTAGTCGGAAATCGACTTTAGACGTCAAGCTCTGACGTTTATATACGTCAGACTCTGAATTCTGAAGTCGACACCCGCACTGAAAGAGTCATCAATATTTATAATGACCGTAGACCCATAACAATAACATTGGTATTCAAAATGGAGCAGATAGAGCTTACTAAGGCATGAATGATGATTTTAAAATGAACAAGAGGACTGAAGTCCTATATCATCCCCCGTCATAAATTAGGTTTTTTTGCGGTCACAAATATTTAAAAAGTCGACTTGTGGTGGCCATTTTAAATATCAGTAAAATCACCTGAACATTAACATCTGACGTCAATTTTTGAGTTTTTGCGCCCACAAAAAATTATGAAGTTCATGCATGGCGGCCATTTTTAATTTCCGTATAACCTCGAAAAATCCCATGCACATCTCCATATCGTGGGGAATGTGATTAAAAAAATTGATTAATTTACGACATTAAGTTTTTGAGTTTTTGCGACCTCAAAGAAAATGAAATTCATCCGTGGCGGTCATTTTGAATTACAACAAAACCTTAACAAAAAAATCACCTGCACGTCTCCATTTTGAGTTTTTGCGCCAACTAAAAAAATGAAGTTGGTCCGTGGCGGCCTTTTTGAATTTCAGTAAAACCTTGAAAATGTCACCGGCACATCTCCATATGGTGGGGAATGTGATAGTAAAATTTGAATATTTTCTGACTTTAAGTTCTAAAGTTTTTGTGCCCCCAAATTTTTTTGGAGTTGACCTCTGGTGACCATTTTGAATTTTGGCAGCATATTTAAAAAATCACTTGCACATCCCCATGTTGCTAGGAATGTCATGTTAAAATTTCAAAAAAATTAACTGATAGTTTTTGAGTTTTTGCGCCCACAAAAAAACCTGACGCCGACGCCGGACAGAATCCCCCTACGGGCGGGGGATAAAACACCCTCTGTTTTCCCGGTTTATATAAAAATATCTCCGCGTTGTAAAGGTTATTGTGTAATCGGGGATTATCAGATTATGTATCATCCCCAGGCAATGCTTCATCCGCACTCTTGGCAGGGAATATGCTGGTAATTATGTTACCGAAGCTACAACAACAGTCACGTTGATCCAATGTTGATTTAGTGTAGGACCGGCGTCGCAGACGGTGGTCCAACATTAAATAAATATTGGATAAACGTCTCGTGTTTGATAAGATTACTTCTGCCAGACAATGTTATAAACGATGGAGCATTTGTCGTCTCTATAGCTCGAGAAAAGTGGATCCAGACATTATTGTAATTTGTTTTTGCCAATTAGTAAATTAGTAGTACACACACCGTAGGTCTATTGTAGTACCAAGGCGATAAATTATCCTTTTTACCCTCAAAAAAGAAAGCGAAATCTACGATTACATTTTAAATAAAATAATTTGAAGAGCTAATAATCTAAGCCCATTGAAAACGAGTTACCCGAACCTGAAAGTAGTGGTCGGAGATTATTTTTGACGTCATGAGGTGACTTATGCCTGACTTTTCAAGCACATGACTGTTGCTGTACAGCACATTTTTTTCAATTATCTCGACACGAACACCGATTAAACCACGGACCAATAGCATGTCTGTGGATCAAATGCTGCCGGAAAAACGATACCACATTACAAATTCTAGTCAATGATTCCAACAGCTCCTGGCCATTGTCGCACTTCAACCTGATTTATGCCTGCGTCACAAATCCAACTCTGTGAAACTCAATAGCCTTGACATCCGATATTTTTATCGAGCTGGCTAATACAATGAAGTATGGGGAGGGGGTGTTATATAACTTTGTTTTCACCGAGTTGGCATTCAAAACGGTTTCCGGTGATGTCACTGCATGCGTTTCACAGAATTCAGCCGCCATCGAATGTTTGGCAGACGTTTTTTTCGCTCATCGGGCCAACGTTCAGCCGATGATGGCACGGCATCTCCCATGTCCATGCGACCATCGGACGACGGCTAAATTGGATTTGTAACGCAGGCATAAATCGTTTGCATACATGCCTTTAAGTGCAAGCATGCAAACAGGATGCGTTGGATCGGTACCGCTTCAATGTTGGGCCACCGCTGTAGATCACCCAGCAAACACTACAGCGTTGTGGATGTAGGGTATGATGGCATGCATGAGTGCAAGTCCACCCAGAAAGATTATGTGTCGATTCTGAGTCCTCATTTTTAAGTGATATAATAATGACAGTCGATTTGTAATTGGATAGCTTAGAGGTAATGTGATCCAAGTCTGCCATTTTAGGATGTTAAATACATGTATGTAGGAAATAATATAATAAAATATCTAAGCCATTCAGTAAAAAATGTTTAACTTATTTATCAACAAATATGTTTTCATTTTTAAAATCGATACTTTTCCTCAATGGTAAATTGATCCTAGTCAGTGGGTTTATATAGGGATATTTTGACTCGGATCAGTTCGAGACATACAGAAAATGGCAGCTGAAATGTTATAAAACACATGGACCAGTCTATATGTCATGCCAATCATTACCAAAATATTACGGGAGCATGACGATGAGACACTAGGCAGTTTTTATACTAGTTTATGACTTTTATGAATAAATTAATATTTTTAAATTTCAAAAGTTTATTTATAAAATAAAATAAAAACGGTCAGAAATGGGTTTTACGACATCAATAAATAAGTACCTGCTAGTTGAGATGAATAGGAAACACAAATGCATAACTTGCCATATGCTTCTATTTTTTGACGTAACAATGTTTAATAGGGGCTTAACCCATATTTACCCCTGCATCGTTCAAGTCGTCCTAAAGGCACCAAATTTGGGCCACGTATGGCCAAGGCCATATACTTTTGATTTTTCGCAGGAGCCAAGCTGAACTATCGCTTTAGTCGCTATATTGGACAAATGCAAGATGGTCGCCACTCAAATTAGGGTCATGTCATAACCTGTAAACTGATAGACTATAGACACATGTAATACCACTTTGATGTGATTTTGGAATATGTGGAATTGATTTATGATGGTAATTCTTAAAAGCACAAAAATATATGTGAAAGGTGGTTCCTTCCAAATATACGTCATGATAACGGTTGATAAAATATTTTTATCAACCAACAACACATCAACACGATCTGATGACTTTTCCATAAGATTTTATACCAGAGCCAGTCTTTGGGGTTCCTGTGTATCAGCCATATTAGACAAATTAAAAATGACCGCTATTAATAAAAAGCTCATGTCATATCTTGCATGCAAGCTAGTAGCAATAGAGACACTTTTCTACGGTTTTCGTAAACGATTTTATATATACTATTTGTTTAATGGCAGCAAATATTCTAATCGTACTAGAAGCATAAGAATATTCTATTAATCCTACTAAAAGCAAAAGAGCTCGTCAAACTCCGAATTTAAGAGCTTATTATTTCATGTGTTTGTAAGAGCCTCTCTCTAGCCAAGACGAACATATTCAAAAATCCAAGATAATAAGTTGTAAACGTAAAAAGCTAGAATCAAGTCAAATATTTTTTATACATTTTTACCATGAGGAATTTATTTATAATTACTTTACATGTAATATTACAGTCATGTATATACTATGTATACATATATTTACAATATACAACAATTTCACATGTGGTCAAATCTGATTATATACTAACAAATACATCACTTCAATTGTTCTATCACTACCAATACATAAATCCTCCTAATTGACAGCAATGTGGATCTGACACATGCCCTATACAGGATTTACAGATCATCTTTGTTCAGCCACAATGTAAGAGGATGACACATGCTTTGATTGAGTCAACAAGGGTTGTCCAAAACGCCACACATATTTTGCTGTGCTCATCCCATACCCACCACGTGTATCAAAGGCAAATTATCCATTTGGTGGTGGTTGAATGCTTCCAAATAAAACAGACTTGCGATACATATCTCTTCTGGTGATCAAAGAGTGAAGCTAGGGTTTGTGGGATATTCTCGGATGAGCAACAGTTGTAGAAGAAAAAGTCAAACATTGTGGATCTTCAGTAAGGGTAATCAATGTCCCAATCAGGCCTGGAGTGTTTTGCAATGCAGTCTTGGTACATTTCTTGTCCCAGATAAGAATGGAGGAAGTTGTAACATAACCTGTTAAGATAAGTAATAACGGTCACGCTATTGACTGATATGAGCCTAGCTGTTGGTTTCAAATATATTCAGGGATGTCCCTATAGCTTTTGCGAAACACCAAACCAGATTCCTCACTCTGAAAGCTAAACTTTTTTTCAAAGAACAACAATGCTAGAACAACAATGTCACTTTTACTCATTCATACAAAAACTTTGGTCACAATATGGTCATTATGTCGATATGGTCCACTATAAATGGTCAGGGATAAAAAATCACCATAAATGTGAAAACTGATAAAATTATGCGTGACATATTTTGCAAATAATTTCAATGCCTTTTGAACCTTTTGACACAACATAATATTCTATCTTGATAGTTTAAACGCATATCTAGAATCTCCCAGAAAATTAGAATGTATTTGTTCTATATTTTGTTTTAATTATATTTTTAGATAGATACAGGGTATTGGAAAATTTAATTCTATAATGTAACTGATATTTGTATAAATAAAACATAATTCTTACCCCTGTGATATGAAACAAGTGACATAAATATACGTAAAATAATGTGTACTTTGTTGACTACTATGAATAAAAAGCTACGATATGAAAAACGTAATATTAAAATTATGTAATCTAATTAAAAAACGGTGATATTCTAAATTGTGAATAGAAAGTTATTTAGGATGTTTTGAACTGGTAAAAGTACACAAGTTTGACTTTTGACACGCATAATGGATATATACTATACCTGACATGTGACATACTATGTGATTGGACATTCTTAAATTTTAAATAATATTGATCGGTTGAATAGCCCATGGCTAATGTGTTATGGTTATACTGCACCATGCCGATTCAAAATAAAAATCATCCCATCAAGCTCTATCGGAGTTTGACGGATTACATTTTAGGATTGATGTACCATCACCCCACTTACTTTTAAAAGTAATATTGTAACGTGGTTTGAAAAATATATCTGATAAATACAATTAGAAATATGCAGTTGCATTTGCTGACAAGTTATTCTGTCACTATTTTGACAAGTTTTTTCGGCTTGCAACATTTAGAAATTGTCCATTATGGCTGCTACACAGGAAAGACTGGCTCTGGTACACAATTGTATGGATAAGTCATTGTTAATACCTGACACCGATGTGTTGCTGATAATGTTTTTATAGAACTCATTTAAATCGCTAGCATATATTGAAAATGTCATAATTTTTACGAACATACCATTATAAACACAAATTATTGTACTATTTACATGTTATGACATGACCGTATTTGAAATTCGAATTTGTCCAATTTGGCGCCCACAGAAAATATATCACCTTGGCTATAAGTGGTCCAAATTTAGTGGTTTTTGAACAATTATATGATTAAGCCCACTGACTAATTAAAAATTAAATATCTGATTTTGAGGTTATTTAGCTATGTGCCAAGTTAAATTATGCTGCGTCTAATTTTAAAAATTCAGGCATTGGTCGTCTGCACCAGTCCAGTCTCTCCCTCTACGCAGAGCGTAGCTCAAGCCTGGACAACTAGTGTGTACGGGAACTGTACATTAGAGAGGGGTTATCTGAACATGAATATTTATTAGTGCCTGTAATTACGTCAGCGGTGACCAATCACAATGCGCAGCACAGATTTCCGATACAGTCACACCTGGGGTCAGGCGATTTGTTAGGTTGCTTACCAATGTGATTGGTCCGAAGATATTTGTATCTGGGAGGATGACAGTATAACGTGAGGTCATGGGATTGCGTGCCGCAAATCACATGACAGAGTGAAGATGGGCATTGGTATATTATCAGTTTTATGACACAGATATAAATGATAATGTGTTGTATAATATCGAGGAATTCAATTGTTATAAAAAATACAAATTTACGGTAACTGTCACTTACAAAAGGATACGCTGGAAGTTCAATGACAAAGTGTAATGTTTAGGGTGGCGTATATCGTTTTTGCCGTACATAGTCGATATTTTTTTACAAACGTACGGTTGTGACGTCATGTCGCTATGGCAATGACATCGTTTTATGAACCAAATTGGCCAGACAAACTACGGAATAGGGGTCATGTTTAAGCCACTGCTCAGTATTAGTATGATGCGGTGTCGATTCTTAAAGGTGTAGTCAACTGTCAAAATTCGCGGGACAAGGGTCCCCCAGAAAGCAATAGTGCCCGTGGGTAAGCCAAGGCCCTATTCCATAATAATACTAAATATGCGTTTCATACCCAAAGCCTCATTAAGAGCAAGTTCTCAAATCACAGCAAGTTCATATATACTTGAGCGACATCTATGAGTTACTAATTCAAAGCCCTTGTCTTTTGCCCCTCCTTGGTCGCCTACTTGCAAACAAACTGACTGTATTACTGCTGGGATTTGGAAACTGCTTGACCCCCAAGCTTGTATTGTCACCCAGTAAACACAAAACATTTGTATGATTTTATGCAATGCTGGACCAACGTCGAAGAAGTTGGGCCGACATTGCATAAATGTCATACAAATGTCTTGCGTTTGCTGGGCAGGAGGACTTTCTCTCAAACATTGTACATTTATCTAATGTTGGTTCAATGTTGGGCCAGCGTCGCAGACGTTGGCCTAACATTAAAACAGCATTGGATCAATCTCTCGTTTGAGTAGTATCTTGTAATCAGTTCAGTGGCTATATTAATGCCGTCAATCTGTACTCAATAGGCTACTGTTGGCCTATACTACACTACTCCCAGGCATGCGCGTTTTGCAGCTGAATGATTCTTTAAAATCTACCTTGTGTCTGTTTTTAATTCAAGATGGCCGTCATCACGGTAACGCTATTTTTCGAAAAACCAAGGGTACACTCCATGCACTTCATCACTTTTACAATTTGAAAATAATTTATTGTGTGTTTTGAGGTACGAGAAGGAATAATATCAGTTATTGCCTTAATATATATCCAAGATCAACCACACGCTCTAACAAAGTGATTCTACACGTAATACTACACATGGGTAGTAGGGGTGGAAACCATGTGTTGCTTGTTATGCGGTCACCATTCTAGGTCATTTTTTTTCAAATTATCAGTTTGAGTGGATTCGTTCAAAAGTACCACGAGTACTATTGAATTCAGAAACCGTACGGTATTTCTAATAGTATTAATGTCTAATTATTCCCTTAGAACATTATATCACTCATATTGTGATAATCCTACCGATTTATTGTGACGCAGTAGAAGTCCCTGACCAGAATATTGTTATTTATTAGTGAAAATGAGTTATCATGGTTATTGTGACACACATATAACATAGCGTTAAAGGTAGCTAGGCATCAACATTTCAATTATAGGGTGGGCGGGGGCCCTAGGGTAGTGGTTAGCACCGCTGCCTTTCATGCCAGAGTTCGGGGTTCGGTTTCCGGTCTCGGCGGTTTGAAAGAAACAAAAAATGTTTCTTCCCCATCCACGTGTGAACGTCAGTATTGTGGGGAGCCTCCGTGAGAGGTAGCGTGCTCTGCCTCAGACCGCCAAGGCTCGAATTTCAAATCCTGTGTCTGGAGGACAGTGTCATCTCAATCATCGCACCATCCTCAGGAGGTTCTCCAGGCCCAGTTTAGCCTATATGTGCACAAAGGTGGCCTAAAGCCCGATTCATTTCATTTCATTTTCAATTGCAGGGTTTGCCGAATTTAACCTGTTGTTAGCGCAGCTTGACCCGTCAAATTTTAAAGTGATGAGTCACACTCACATAATACCATGTCCTAACGATATACGCCATATTATAATGCTGTATACTGACATTAATATGCCACATAACGAAAATAGAATGTCATAGCTTGGTATTAACATGATATCGAAAATGGTATGATCTAATGATATAAGACTATATTGTGACATTAAATGGCATATCCTGATATTACAATGCCATATTCTGACTATGTAGTGCAATCTCCTGCAATATTATTGCCATATCGAGACGTTAAACGGCCATAACCTGATAATATAATTCCACATATTGACTTTATAATATCATAGCCTGACAGTCAAAGGTGATATCCTGACATTAAAATTTCATTTACTTATATTAGAATGTCGTCCCCCGACCATACACTGCCATATAATGTTACATGATGATATTGTAATGCCACATCCTGACATAAAAGCTCCTCTAACCCTTGAATACATTTTAAGTTATAAATTTGCTTTAAAAAACATCTGAAAAAATCGTCGTCTGCGCAGTAGGGCTTATTTTATATGTTTCAGTCCAGTTTAAAAAAAACTGATATATTTAGATCTAAATAGCAGTGGCGTAAACAGAAGTTCTATGTTAATATGGCATTCAAAATTTCTAGGGGGTACGGTCGACGTCATGCCCCCATGAACAACTCCCCCCCCCCCCCCCCACACAGTAACTCCACTACATACTCGTTAGCTCGAGATGATTGATTAGATTGTTTCACCAGTTGAAGTTATTATATGGTCCGCGGGCACGAGATTTCACCTGCGTAAAATGTCATCTATACAATTTGAAGGCGGCGGTAATATTTATTAGAAATAGATCATGTATTTGAATCTGTAAGAAATAATACCCGGCGTGTTTCTCTTCTCTGAAAAATGCATTGATTATTGATATTAAATATTCATCTGTTTATTCAGCTCATACGAAAATTCTATTTTATCATATCATTAAAAATAATAATATTGAGTAAGATTTTCCTAGCACTCGCTGTGCTGATAATTGAGTTTATTTTATCATTCTTTATCTCAGAATTTGTACGTAGGTATAATTCTATAGGCCTATGTTCACATCCTGGTTGGACCATTCTACGGATATCTGGTCCAACATTAAACCAACATTAAACCAACATTAAACCAGTATAGTTATGTTTGCTGGAAGTCGTTCATTTCCACTTAACTCATACCTTTGCAAACGTCACACACCTAACATGGCAGAGACAGAAGCAGACAAATTAATGGGTTTATTTTTCTAGAGGTTGGCAGCCCTAAAGATATTGTTGGCTACCTCTACAGTTAAAACTAATAATTATGTCTAGTCCTGGGGCTGATTCTGAGAACTAGTCTAAATCCAGAGTTTGCTGCACCCCCTCAAAGTGCATAGGTTTCTCCCTTTTTTTTTCTTTATTTGGTATGTATGTAACTAGTTTCAAAACATTACCCCTCTAAGAATGTGTCCGAAAGGAAAAAAATCGCCTTTAAAAAAATTATGATTTCTCATTTTTTTGCTGAATTTTTTTTTTAATTCAATTTATGCCTAGGTAAACACCAATTATTACACTGCAATATTTTATATATATATAGGTATACTGTTAAATACGTACTGGGTGAAATTTGAAATAATTGTTATGGTTTTTGTCAGCTACAAGTGCACAAATGGCAATATTCACATTTTCATCAGAGCACTATGACCGACTGCAGGAAATTGCCCTCAAAGGGTCTTTCGGATACATTTTGAAAGGAAACAAAAAGAAACAAAATATACCATAAAACCTATGTTCTTCTAAGGGTGCAACCAAATCTAAGTTTTCAGAATAAGCCCCAGGACTAGTCATTATACCTGAAGATGACGCAAAACTAAATGACCAGGCGTCATGCTTGAGAGGTTGGAATCCGGGTCCGGCCGGTTTCAACTGAACTGCCGTAACACCAGGTTCAGAAATACTCTTTATGTGATAAAATATACAGACAGATTTTATATTTTTTTCATTTTTATGGAATTTTGAAAATGTTTCATTCCGTTGCAAATATATTTAAAATTGAAATTAAATAGTCATCTATTTATCATATTTGTTGAGCTCATACAGAGCTCATTGTCTAAAGTCGATCCCCGCACTGAAAGAGTAGAATATTTATAATGACCGTAGACCCATAACATGGGTATTCAGATGAAGCGAACAGAGCTAACTAAGACATTGGTCCCAATTCTGTGTGAAGAGCTGTTTATATTTCTGTCATAAACTATTCTATCAATTCAAGGCGAAGTTGAAATGTTTTCTAAAACACGTCAACTGACATTAGTCAAATGTGCAGGTAGCTGTTAAAGACCAGCACTTTACACATGTCGATATTTAGCCCATTTACACAATTTGCGATAAGTCGCAGTGGATTAAGGTTGAGGCAGCATCGCAAATGTGTTTCAATGTGAAATTATTGAGCGTTAAGGTCTCACCTCACAAATTCATTCGCGCATATCATTATAAAGTTTAAGAATAAGAAAGTTAGTTCCTTTTTTAAATTTGTGGCTCTTTGCAGCAGCCTCAGTGGTTCATATTACAGATATATCATTTTGCTACCAATTAGAATCAATTCTGTGCTGATTTGCTGTAGCAAGAGCATCGAAATAAGCAAAGATATGGTAACAGGAAGTCCTTGCGCTACCAGTAACTAGGCTTCCTCAAAACCGCACTCGTTTTTTTGCTAGGTCGCTCAGGGCAGAGTGGGCAAGAGGTTATTTAGTCCTGGCTCAGCCCCATAGGTCCGTAAAAATTTCGAGGGCGAGAGAGTTTCTCGTTTGTTTCGTAATCTAGTCATCCTGGACATCAATACTCCAGCAGGTGATTTTTCAAAATCGGTGGCATAACGCCGCTAGAGCCTAAGATCCAAAATGGCCGCCATCAGCCTTAGCGCCTATATAACTTTTTAACTAATTGACCTAGAAACATGTGTTATACCAATTTTCTATATGATTTTGACCCGACAAACTCATTTCTGGGGTCCATTTACAATTTGGAGGTCTTCCCATCTAAAAAATCCAAGATAGCTTTCATTATCCACTTAAACTTACCATTTTTCAAGCGCGTATCTTATGATATTGCTCACTATACCCAAAGTCACATTAACACTGATCAACCAGGATCGCATGATTCTCGCTCATTTCTCAGTCAATTCTCAACAGATTTTCATGAAATTTTGCAAACACTATTTTTCAAAAGAATCCCAACAGCCCTGAAAATGTCGTATTTTATATTATTATTATATAGCGTATTTCAAAAGATAGACCATTTGACATGTAATAAATTGAAATTACGACGTCCCTCTATAAACCCATTAAACTAATTGTATAGTTTTATTATATGTCGAATAGTCTTACTTTAACGCTGTTTAAATTTGAATAGACAATGGCATCTGCAAAATTTCAAGAAAATCGGTTCAGAATTGACGGAGAAATCGGCGAAAATCATGCGATCCCGGTTTAATGTGATTTTGGGTATATACCCAAAGTCATAATTAGCAGCTCGATTGTATGATTTTCTGCGTCAATTCTGAAATAATTTACTTTCTAGTTTTTTCTTTTACATTTTCTAGTCAAATCCTAACAGCGCAAAACTGCCTTGAATATTTCAAATGTTGGACCAATTGACATGTAATAACATTAGTGTAATGGGTTTGTAGAGGGACGTCAAATGGTCTAACTTTTGAAATAGCTATATAATTTTACAGGGCTGTTAATGGGATTCTTTTGCAAAACAGTGTTCGCAAAAATTATAAATCATGCGATCCTGGTTTATCAGTTTTAATGTGACTTTGGGTATGAAATTGTGCATAAAGAATTATGATTGTAGTGAAAGTCACATTAATTTGTAACGCATGTTTTTCGCCGATTTCTCAGTCAATTCTGAACTGATATTTATGAAATTGTGTACGGATTATCTTCGATTCCCTCGCCAAATACTGTGATATTTTCATTCAAAAACATTATGTTGTTAAAAAAATCGAACTTTTGATATTACAAATTAAGACGTATCTCTATAAACACAATCAACTGATTAAAAAGAAAGCCCTGAATTACATCACATGACAAATGGTCTAGCTTTAAAAATATTCTCTACTATTTCATGGAAGTATCAGACGACTAGCAAATATTGTTTGTAAAATTTACTTTTCCTATAATTATAAAACTTACGATCTGATAGGAAGGGTGTGTATAAAAAATCAAAATATTTAAGAACAAGGTAAGTGCTTCACAAGGTATATTTGAAACAAATGATGTTTGTCACATACATAAAGGACTTCGAATTACTAGGGCTATATGCACATTACCACTCAGTGATGAAGCATTGTAAACTTGTACACTTAGCTACATAATATTCTTACAATAGACACCTTGCGTTTTATGACAGTGGATAACACACTTTACTCCGGATTTTTGCATATGCATCGCCTGCTTTCACTTTTACCTGTACATTTACAAGTGATCGTTATATCAGGTGGCAAGGGAATCAAACATTTAGATGGTTTTAGGCCAATACCAGCATTTTCACATCCAAACTGACAACAGTCTAACTCATTAGCAGTATGCTCAACAATTTTGCGAACCACATAGAATGCTCGTCTGATATGGCCACGAATAACACTCGATGTAGGTGGCATATTCGTCATGCCAGTGGGGGTAGGGGCATTTAAGTGGACATGCAGACGAAGTTCATCAAATGTGTTGGCATTTGGTTTTGATCGGGCACCTGACCAGACCTGTACAATGTACTCTTCAGCTTGTGAAATGTCATCGTGTCCCAGTTCTGGTCTTTCTCCAAACCCGGGTCAGGTAATAAGGTGGATTGCACTGCATTGCTGCAAGCTTTGTGCCAATTCTACTTGTAATGTCATCGCCCGTATGAACGTGTGTTTTAAACAGGACCCTGCATAATGGCTCACCCATTTGGTCAGCAATGATGTGCAGAGGCAGGAACCTTCTCTTTTCGCCTGTCCCAAACTCAATCCATATTTCTTTGCGTCCATTACGCTGTAGACTGTGTACAGAATGTAGTACTGTCTGTGTCACTAGAAATAACCACCAGACGCTCACATCCTTGATGAGCTGTCCAGAATGCATGTGGTACAATCCGCTCATCAGCTTCTTCTTACCAGCTAGTTAGTTCAGGAATCTCAACTGGCTCTGTTTCAGAGCTATAGATAACAGCTGGCACTTGCTCTTGATTCACAACCATGCCACTCACTATGATATCACCAACACGCAGGCCTACTTGAGCAACATCAATTTTTCTAGCAAGTTGAAGCAATTTAATTGTGTTCGAAGAAGAATTCCAGAATTTATCTATTTGCTGTAGGATGGGGTTGCACAAATTTAAGAGAGACAGTTCAATTGCACCAAGGTTGCCAGCCCTACGCAACTCTCCCCTCTTTTGTGGAATGATCGAGGTAGCTATCACAAAGAATATGTATAGGGATTCACTTTGTGGACTTAACTTTATCCCTGCCGTAACCACACTGTTCACAACTGCGCCAAAGCTAATAAAATGAGATAAGTTTGTGTATTGTCTGATTTTCGATATAAAATCAAGAAAGGTAACAGTCTTCAATCCATCAACAGATATATTGCTGGTTCTCGTCATCGCACTGGATATAAGTTATTTCTCTAGTTCCGCAGCAAGTTTGTTTTTGTCATATGTAGCGGTGGTAAAGTCACCATCAAATAAAGGGTTGATAGGGGGAAGGTCATAATTATGTAAATTTTTCATTTAATGAATGACAACGTTCTCTGGCAATTTCAATGTCACGTTGTGCCGCAGCAAGAACCTAATGTTTACCGGTAATGATTCTAGATGCTGAACACGACTCAATTGTGGTGTCAAACTTTGGTAGATTACGCCTGGGAATTGTTACTGATAGTTCTCAAACACATTAAAAAGGCTGGATGTTATTTCATCAGTAACCTCCTGCTTGGTCAACAGATTGTGGAGTCTTAAACAAGGTGCTGTAATGATAAAAGGATTGGCACGGGCTCTGACAAAGTCAAGAAGTTTCATGACATTGGAATTGTAAATCATGCCCTTGTTGCCTCGCAGTTCATGATGTATGGTATGATCCATCAATCGCTCATATGTGAATTCACGGAAGTTATTCTGAATAAGAAGTATCTCATGAAAAATAAGTTCCCATTCAACTACCACTGAGTTTCTAGTCAGACCAATGATACCAACTTGACCCGTCGACGCCCGCTGGATGGACTGCTCCAACTTCATATCAGGTACAACAGAGTAAAAGCTACCTGTATGGTCTCGCACTACAAACTCCGACATCATACATTTTTGATAGAGCTCTGGATGCTCAACCTCCAATATTTTGATCTTTTCCAAATAGTATGAGCCATAGCGCAGGTAGTTGACTGCGTCAAACTCCTGGAAGATTGCCATCGATGCTTCAATGCAAGAGACATGCAGTGGCCAATTACCCTCACGATCTGCAGTAACAAGGCATTTTTATATGGTCTATCATCCTCTTAACATTTATGAAGTAAGATGCCATGTCAGACTTGGCCTGACACTTAGCCAGGAAAACCGCATACTTGTCAAGAAGGGGCTTGGATAGTAAAGTAACTTCAGAAAATTGTGTGCGTGCATCTTCAGCATTTTGTTCACTTAGAGGCCTCGGAGATTTTTGTGATCATCACTGATTTCAATGGAATTGCTGACCAAAAATTCCTCCCAGCTTAGAGCATCAATTACTTCACTGAGCATTAACATGCCTTGCAGTGATCTGTAATAATGGCTTCCGACAAGAACAGAATTAAGGGTTTGTTTTCCAAAATTTTCTGCCTCAATTAGGGCATCATCTAGACCACTACCACTGATATAGCGACCAAGTGAACAAGTAAACAAGTGAATTTATTCTGATGGTCTCATTTAAGAGACATGCAGATGCCAGGTAAATACAATACAATACAAAACAATAATTCCATAACATAACATGACATAACATAACATTATATAATTGTAATAGAACAGCAATGTTACACACACATAATAAATTTAATAAATCTACACAGGTTAAGCATACTAGGCATGTCTTGCTTACACATAAGCTCTTCAAACTTTAATGTTGAAGGAAACTTATAGTATTTACATTTTATATATTTCCTTCTTTTACAAAATAATTACATCTAAATAGGTAATGAAATTCGTCGCCAATTTCACTCAAGTCACATTTTTTACATAATCGCTGTTTTCGTGGAAGACCAAGACGACAATCTTTTTCAATAGGCAGTTTGTGATTACGGCAGCGACATTTAGCTAATAATTTCCTGCTTGGAAATGGTAAATTGATAAGATAGTTCTCTAACCTTAACTCGGATTTGAACATTCTGTAATTATTACATTTTCCACTCTAATTAATAGTTTCATTCCATAACTGAAAAAACTGGTCTTTTAACCGATTGGAAATAACAGATTTAAACCAATCTACACTACAGTTTAGATCTTGGTTAAGCCACAAATAAGGAAATCCACAATCATTTGAAATCCCACGTATGTACAATATCCATGGTGATACATATGAGTTTTTAATCGCTAGATGATACAAACAATTTATATATGTTAGATGATAACTTGTTATAATCAGTATTTAGTAACCTTGCCCAGAATGTAACAGCTCTGATTTTGATTTTAATGTTTAAAGGAAATACTCCTAACTCTCCATCCACCATATAATTAAATGTTCTATTACCAACCGCTAAAATGTATTTACAAAAACGTAATTGCAACTGTTCAAGTTTTGGGCAACTTTCATGCCCCCAAACTTCGCAGCCATATAGTAGCACGGGGGCCACCAATACATCAAATAATTGCAATTGAATATCAATAGGTGAAAATAATTTCTTCACCTTACGCAAAAGGGCAAACATAACACGGTTTGCACGATCATATAAATCCTGTTTTGCTACATTAAATTTACCATTATAATTAAAGGATAACCCAAGATATTTATAGTTAAAAGTGACGTCAAGCTTTTCTCCAGCCAGCGTAAAATCTGCTACTCTTCTAATTTTACCTTTACCTTTACCAGTACAGCGCAGCAAGACCTTTGTATAGTGGAATGCACCGAGCATAGCATATACATGTGTCTGTGAACATTTCTGGCTCTGACAAAAGAATGTCAGCTACTGTATGGAGCACTCCTTCGTCACAGAACACAAGTGTAGTTTTTTGTGACAGCTGTGTGCAAACATTCTGCAGATTCATAAGAGCGTTTGAAAAAAATCCATTTTAGGTCGTTAAAAACGTCATCTTGTATTTTTACGATAGGAAGACCTCCAAATTGTAAATGGACCCCAGAAATGAGTTTATCGGGTCAAAATCATATAGAAAATTGGTATTACACATGTTTCTAGGTCAATTAGTTTAAAAGTTACATATTCGCTATGGCCGATGGAGGCCATTTTGGATTTTAGGCTCTAGCGGCGTTATGCCACCGATTTTGAAAAATCACCTCCTGAAGTTTTGATGTCCATGGTGAGTAAATCACGAATCCAATGAGAAATGCTCTCGCCCCCAATTTTTTTACGGGCGTATAGGGCAGATCCTGGACTAATTATTGGCCCAAATAAAAAATACGTCAGTTTTACATGCCTTTTCTCTGTTTTATATTGAAAGAGAACAGACTGATGGGTAAAATAATATATAGGGTTATTTACATTTCTCCACTAACGCGAACGTCAGCGCGATTAGGCACGTGACGAGTGACGCGACGACTGACGCGAAAATTACATGACTGTCCACACACCAACGCGACATGTGAGGCGCGACAACCGGCGGACGGGAGCCCTAGGGTAGTGGTTAGCACCGCTGCCTTTCACGCTAGAGTTCGGGGTTTGGTTCCCAGTCTCGGCGGTATGAAAGAAACAAAAATGTTACTCCCTCATTCACGTGTAAAACTCAGTATTGTGGGTAGCCTCCGTGACCGAGAGGTTGTGTGCTCGGCCTCAAACCGCCAGGGCACGAATTTCGAATCCTGTGTCTGGAGGACAGTGTCATCTCATTCATCTCACCATCCTCAAGAGGTTCTCCTGGCCCAGTTTAGCCTATATGTGCACAAAGGTGGCCTAAAGCCCGATTCATAACATTTCATTTGCGACAACCGGCGTGACGATAATGTAACAGTTTTGAAAATGGTCGTGTTGTCTATCGCGCTCGCGTACGTCGTCGCGCTGTTACGTTTTGGCAATGATCAAATAATGTGTTTGAAAAACTGACGCGACGTCATTTGAAGCTGACAATCACGTCACCGATTCCAGCTATATAGAAATTATTGTATGTATGTGTAATACAGTAAATGATGGAAAAATATCACATTATATTATAATGATGTAGCAGTTAATTTATAAGATAAAAGTTAGATGTAATACAGTAAAATACTGTGACGTTTATTAGAAATATTACCTTTAGATTTTATTTCATTTTAGTGTTGATAGGGCCTATGTGTTTTAAGTATTGAAGTGCCAAAAGCGTTGTACAGGCAACTGTTCTTGTTGTATTTGGGGATTTGTTTGTTCGGCTCTCTGTGTTTTCTATGGTACATGCTCTCGCCTCACTCTGGGTGACTAAGAAATGAACTATGCATAATACGAGAATGGAAAAACAAGTAAATTTAACAAATACGTTTAAAATGACTATGATTTATCCTTTTTTTTATTTTTAAGTCATATTTGACCGTGAAAAGGACTTTTTTGGGTGACCTTGTCCTTGTACAAAACAAATCCCTCCCAAACGGTTTCGTGACGCGAAAACACTACAAAACGAGGTATTATATGATTCTTTGTGACTTTTATTTGTTAAGTTTAGAAATTCTCATTTCTTGATGGCGGCAATTTTGGCGGCCATTTTGAATTTATTAATCCGCAAATTTTTGAGGTTGAGACCAAAATTGTATTTAATTTTTCAAAAACTTGCTCTGTGCCAAATTTGAAACTTGTATCAATCTAGGATACATAAATTGAAAATGACTATATTATATCTTTTTTTGTTACATTTCGCTGTCATATTCAACCTTAAAAATTACTTTTCGGGTGACCTTGACCTTGAATCGTAAAATATTCACTCCCAACAGATTCGTGAAAAAACGTGGTATTACATGATTCATTGTGACTTTATTCGCAAAAATTGTGAAATTCTCATTTCTCGATAGCGGCCATTTTGGCGGCCATTTCGAATTTGCTCAACCGACGAGGTCTCGGTCTGAAATTTTTGGGCATGAGACCAGTATTGTATTTAATATGTTAAAACCTTGCTCTGTGCCAAATTTGGGACTTGTATCCATCTGAGGAACATCCGAGAAACTTGCCCACTGCACTAACTAATCCTGCTTGTAACAAGACGCCTTGTTAATAGTATAATACATCCCGAAACTATTTCTGGTCACTGATTAAAGATCACGTTTTGACATCGTCTGCAAGTCTTACATTTTGGCAAATATCACTTTTCTATATCTATATCTATAGATTTATCTATATCTACATAACTAGGTCTACAATAAGTAACTACAAAAGAAAAAATGTATACTAGTATCTTGCCGGGTATTTATTGTGAAAATGTGTGGCTCTCTGACTTGTTTGTGTTTCAGGTATTTTTTTTTGATGAAAAACGGGGTGAATATGAATGCATTGCTGTGGCGCACCACCAAGATACTGCGCTATTACAAACCGGTCTCTGCGAAAAATGTATAGCAAATCGGCGCAGTTACGTTTTAAAGCCTAGTTACCAGCTTCCATTCTTTCTGCGTAGATTTTTCTGTAAATTTTTCTAACTTTTTGTTTCTAGTCACCCCACCGTTCCTATTCATCCCATTCTATTGTTCAGTTGTTTGTTTTAAATGTACTTGTTTGTTCCTGTTCACCCCATGGTTGGGTTATGCCCACAAGGGACTGCGATAGACAATGTTGATGTTCCTATTTACCCTCTTTTGGGGGTGACTTGGAATACGCAGTTGTTGTTTTTTAATACCACCATAAGACACCCGATGTGCGGGCATAAATGTCCCGCAAAATATTTGTAGGAAAATAGTTAAAACACCCCACAAAGACGTACCCCTGGAACATGAGGTTATTTAACAAAAATCATGATGTAATATTTCAAGTAGACCCTCACAAGCAACCATTAGACGCGGCTTCATAAAACTAGACACATAGTTGCTTAACCCTCAGAGCTTTAATGTGAAATAGATGTAAGATGACGCCAAGGATATTTCAATGTCATTTCAAGGTCAACTAAACTTCTTTTTTAATGTATGAAAATCGCATTGTTGATAACTTGCCGTCTACCGAGGATTCGCATTATTGCGAACTTGGACAAAGAAGGATTAAGCACAACTATATACATACACAGTCATATGCCAGAATCGTTCTATTTAACATGATTAACACCAATCTACTGTATAACATGAGTAGTTGGACGAGCATTGTATCGAGCTAAACTAGAGTGCAAAGTCAGCAATTTGATTTCTAAAATCATATATCTGAATTAAGCTTATAAATATACAAACGTTCCTAATACGATTACATTTAACATTTGACATTTAAACTGCGTGTGCAAAGAAAGATCCTAATGTGTAAAATGGCGGCCATCTTGACGATGTTCCACCGAGCTGATTTCTGGTATTTTCGTTTTGGGGGTTGCCAAGAGATAGGTCTACATTTTCGAGAAAAAAATCAGCTTGGAGTACGCCCGTTCCCAACTCAATCCTCCAAAGTGGCTCTATACTCACCTTTTGTGGGGCATCATGAAATTGATCGTACATTTCCATAGTGTATAGTATAGTTTTTTAGTGTAAAATTAGCTTTCAAAAGCATCAGCTGAATAAAATATAGCATAATTATGAGGGTAAGACGTTACATACACGTATACATGAAGGACGTCCACTACCAGGATTGTTTTAGAGCATTTATAGTCCATCTATTTGCCTAGGCCTATACATCATCTTCAAGTCAGTATTGTGGGGAGCCTCCGTGACCGAGAGGTAGCGTGCTCGGCCTCAGACCGCCAGGGCTCGAATTTCGAATCCTGTGTCTGGAGGACAGTGTCATCTCAATCATCTCACCATCCTCAGGAGGTTCTCCTGGCTCAGTTTAGCCTATATGTGCACAAAGGTGGCCTAAAGCCCGATTCATTTCATTTACATTATCTTCAATATATACATAAACTGATAATTAAGCATATGAGCGGTTCAAATGTTTTGATATATCCATCGTGTTCATCACATGTACATGTAGGCTTAGCTACATGTGTAAATGTTATCTGCAAATGTTAATTCTCCGAGTACGTTTAAATCACGCGACGGATAAAATATTATTTATACACGTAGGAATAATCTGTTGTCTCAGAATCATTTATAATTAATTATTTCTACATCAAAACATACAAATTAATATACAAATGATATACTTTATATACATAGTAGAACAGGAAATCAAGTGATGGCATGTGGACAAAACATGTATGTCATTTTTGTGTGACAACCTAGGCATATACTCTATCAGTTTTACAAATGCAGGATATTAAACGTCATCTACATGTGTATATCGCAGCTGATTAATGATCCACCTTTATAAATATCCAGTAGAAATTGGTGAAAAAGTGACGTCAAAACTCGACCACTTGCCGCAAAAACCGTTCACGCTTCGTGAAACTAGACGTTCATACATTTCCAGCGATATATTATTTGTCTCTATGAATTTAAGTGTCAACTAACTCATTAAATAACGTCGATTTTTAGATTTCCTCCTCTACTAATACCTTACGTGGACGCTACCCATATACCTCGACGTGTGACGCTACACACATAGTTCAGTCATATCACTGCTACTGATAACACAAACTTTAAATGAATTAATAAACACTAAAGTCGTTGATTAATATGTACGGTAACTGTTCGTATTACCATTACATTGAGTTCAGTTATTACGGCTTCTAAGCTCAGCACATTAAAGATATAAATTGAATTCTATGAACATCATCTTAAATAATGAGAAATCAAAAACAAAAGAAATGAAACATAAGCTCAACTCTTTTAACTATATAATACATGTACATCTACTAATATAAATAGCAAGCTTCGATGGTATGAGGTTACTTGAGATATTTCGATCACATTACAGAGAGCAAAAAATAACTGCCAGCCTGCCTGCTTGTCTTGAACCCAGCAAACACAAAAACATTTGTATACCATCGGCCCAACGTCTTCGACGTTGGTTCATCATTGTACAAATACCATACAAATGCTTTAGGTTCCAGGTGTAGGCTTACGTTTTTGTGGCGAATTTGGGCGAAGAAGAGTTGAATGATAACGTGTGGACGTGGTAAATGTACTTCACCTCTGAGCTATTCAATTAAACCTGGCACGAAATGGCCCAAAATATTGTACTCCTTAGCGAATTGAAGCTCCTATATTAATGTGATAATAAATATAAAGTGGCAAATCAGCTCAACATCGCCAGTCACTCTGTTATCAATTAAGTGCAATGGTACAATAATATTGTTGATCTGGTAATTTTCGCCTGTTTAAATTTTCGCGAATTTGTGATTTTGAAACTTTTCGTGAAGTCTAGAATTCTCGAATTATGAATTTCGATAATAACGCTAATATAATTATAAATTTCGCTAGATTCTTAAATTCGCGAATAATATAGTAATTGAGATAATGAAGCTTTTGTTTCTGAGCTGGAAGTCACAGAACAGTTTTGCCAGTATTGTAGAAATATCTGGCAGATATTGCTCTTCTAAATCGAAACGTAACATCAGAAAATGGGAGAAATATACGAAAATAGGTAATAAGAATACTGAGTAAAAATTTAAACCAGCCATCTACTGGAAAAACGTCGCCTCAATTGTGTGATAGGCCTACCCTATGGCCGGCTCCGCATCAGTGCAGGCACTGATATTGGCCGTGATAAGGCCTTAAGTTACCGGCAATATAGTATTTGACATTATGTCTCTTACGTGGGATGAATGGAAAAACCTCCCGTTAGGGTTACTCTGGGGACTAACCGACCTGATGATTGAGGAGCTGTGTTTTGCTTACACCGAGTACGGTGTATGTTGTTCCCAAACTAGACACATAGCACGTGCGTCTCAAACTGCTGACAACTCACCACACAGCATTCTAACTGCACAGTCTATTTTGCTACGTCAAATGGTCGTACATGCCCTGGTCAGCGAGGGTGTTTGTCTGCACCCACCCAACCCCCTCTATGAGATGATGTTGGATGTTCTATAAAATTGCCTGGCGAGGTCACACTTTGCACTGTAGGGAGTGTATGTTTTGTTTAGGTAAACCCAAGTGGTCATTTCTTAGTATGTTTAATCACTATACTATGAAAAATAAAGATTTTAGCTGATGGCTTCTACATGAAAAATGTGTACAGATCATAAAGGTAGGATCAAATCTAGCATTGTTTATTCGAGGATGAAAAAAAAATCTGGTTAGTCGAGGATGACTAATCATTTGATAGTAACAGAATCATATCAGCGAGCACTCAAACAAGTCATGTGCTGGCGGAGACCTAAAAATGACCTCCAAGCAAACACCCCATTCCCGTGGGGGACCCTTGAACACTGTTGAAGTCATTCGCTAAAAGTAGGGCATAGTTCCGACTTCAGGCTTCCTTCAGTATTCCTTCAGTATTGTGGGGAGCCTCCGTGACCGAGAGGTAGCGTGCTCGGCCTCAAACCGTCAGGGCTCGAATTTCGAATCATGTGTCTGGAGGACAGTGTCATCTCAATCATCTCACCATCCTTAGGAGGTTCTCCTGGCTCAGTTTAGCCTATAAGTGCACAAAGGTGGCCTAAAGCCCGATTCATTTCATTTCATTTCAGGCTTCCTTCTGTCGTGATATTGCCATGATTGTTCAGAAAGCGACGTATGTTAAGCAATATTCAATCACTCGCTCTTTAAGTCGGGCATACCTGAAAAACTGTATGGTCGACACCAAGATCATGATTGTGCCTATATTCTGACATAAATTATGTCAATTTATAGTGTCACCTTACACACATGGTGGCCATCTTGAATTTTACAACAATGTCTAAAGTACTTTTTATGGCATCACTGTGTCGGGCATGCCTATAAACCCTCTGGTGGACACTAAAATCATGAATCTGTATTTTTTCGGGCGAGAATGATAGCAATCTATTGTTTGACCTTGCCCACATGGCGGCCATTTTGTATTTTGCCACATTTAGAAAAACATATTCATGAAAACCTATTATTCTCACTACAGTGAGAGAACTAAACAAAAATAATAAGCAAATGTGCTTTCCTCATATTTTATAGATTGTATCAAAGAAAATGATCTTTGGCAGTCATTTTGAATTTTTGTATCAGGTTATAAGAATATAATATAATCATAAAAAATTATTATAGATTAAGATTTAAATTAATTCTGAAATTGCCTTAATAATTATGCTGATTATGTTGATAAAATATGCTGAGAGTAATAGGACTTCGCATCTTGGATTTTCTAGCTTCTTGGACCCTATAATATATGTAATATATAACATATCCATAAAAAAAACTTGCTGTACACTTGTCAATAATCCAGACATGTGCGTTTACTAAATAATACAGATTTACTTGACCGGCTAACTTGATGTTAATATGTTTTGACTAGCACAGATTTATATCTACGCATAGCTGAATTATATGGGACATGGTACCATATATCTACACATACGTAATATTTTTATAACTATATAAAGTTGTTGGTTATTTGAAAATAAAATACAATAATCTTTCTATTAAATTATTCGACTAAAGTATTCTACCAATTTTTTGGGCGTATAAAGCACCAGTAGTATATCCAGAATCTGAAAAGAACTGTGCGGGGGGTTTTGTGGAACATGCCCCCAATATTTTTTCGGTATAAATGTAAAGCAATTCAGGGTACTTTGTAAAGCATTTTGACGAACATTATGGGGGCGCCCGCCCATGGGTACGATAATTTTCGAACAACCAGATATTAAATAAATTACCCTGTCCTATTGGAGTTGGAAGAGGTAGGCCTGTCGGTCGTGGGTGGAGCGACTCGTCACTGTCGCTCGACCCACGACATACACCTCTTCCCGATCTATATTGGAGTACTCGTTATGTGATACTATTGACCTCGGTGAGATATATCCCGTTGAAATAAATGTTATGGTGTTGAAATTTATCTTAGGTTATTCTTCTAATAGCCACAAATGATTAATAGCTTTAACCCGTAGCGCTGCAAAAAAATGACTCTCAGTCACAAGGCCACTGTGATGTCCTTTGTGGTAAAGTCACTGCAGGCCACGCTAATTTTCACTGTTTGACATTAATATAGGCAAATATATAAAGTCACAGTTCATCGCAAGGTGACAATTATTTATTTTAATTGCCAGGTCGAAATACCACCAATTTAAAAAAAGTAATAGCTTGAATGTCATAGCTTGAATGTCATCTGACACACAGCATGCTACGGGAGCCTATGCGCGGTTTGATTGCAGATCCGTGTTGGTATCCTTGTTGGCTGAAGTAATCAAGAAGTTGATAATGCTCCAAACCGATCTTTCGAAATTCGAAGATTGACAGTGTGAGGTCGAACATGTTATAGTTCTATCGGTCACAGAGGTTCCCCTCAATACTGCCAGAATATTTTACAAGTGCACACAGAAGAAATAATTTGTTTCCATCATGTCTGAATACCGCCACAGGGGACAAATACGTGACAGGCATTTGGCGTAACCACTAAGGACCTGTCCTCCATACGATGTATAGGCCTAATTCACATTAACTGTTATTTTGGAGCTGCACCACTAGCGGAACATGAAAAGCTTTAATGCTTCTTCAATATTAGCTATACAGGCACATCATTTAACCGACAGCTGCTAAATTATAAAAGTAGGCCACCCCATCTTTGTGTATTTTCTTCACTCAGACTTCAAGCGAAAGGGGTGGGGTGGTAAATGTGAATATATTATTGCTATTCACTCAGTGCTGATATAATATTGTTCCACCGTCAACAAAACTGATTCAAAATTAAAATAACATTGGTTCAATGTGTCGTGTTAGCTGGGTTGATCTCAAGAGAGCCCACGTTCACTTAGCATGATTTTTGTGGCCCACAGACACTAGACGTCTAACCAGCCTGGTAGATGTCGGGCCGTCATTGGACCAAGGACGTTCTATTGGACTGAAATCAAATGAATAAATGAATGAAGGCAAGGACGGACGAAAGCAATAACAAATGAAAGCAAGAACGAATGAAAGCAAAAACAAATGAATGAATAAACGAATGAATGAATCAACCAATGAATGAATAAACGACTGAAAGAATAAACGAATGACTGAATAAACAATAATGAATAAATGAATGAAGGAATATAAAGGAATGAAAGCAAAAACGGATGAAAGAAGGAGCAAATGTGAGAAAGAACGAATGAATAAATAAACGAATGAATAGTAAAACAAATTAATTAATAAGCGATTTGCTGTGAGAATACGTAAATGCATGCATTTAATGAATGAATGGATGAATGAATGAATGGATGAATGAATAAAAAAAAGAATAAATAAATAAATGAATGAATGAATGAATGAATGAATGAATGAATGAATGAATGAATGAATGAATGAATGAATGAATGAATGAATGAATGCATGCATGAATACATGAATGCAAGAATATATGAATGCATGAATGCATGATTGATTGATTGATTGATTGATTGATTGATTGATTGATTGATTGATTGATTGATTGATTGATTGATTGATTGATTGATTGATTGATTGATTGATTGATTGATTGATTGATTGATTGATTGATTGATTGATTGATTGATTGATTGATTGATTGATTGATTGATTGATTGATTGATTGATTGATTGATTGATTGATTGATTGATTGATTGATTGATTGATTGATTGATTGATTGATTGATTGATTGATTGATTGATTGATTGGTAGTCATCCTGACATGTTTTTTAAGTTGTATTTTTTTCAGTGTTATTTGTCGAATAAACATTTTTCTTCTTTTTCTACTACCTGGGGACTGAGACCAGTTTATTGCTGTACCATAGGAATGGATATAGTTGAACTTGAATTGCCACCCACTACACAGTGAATATATAAGACATGCTGATGCCACAACACCATCTTGACTAAATCGCACAGAAACATAATTAGCGAGAGCCTCTTCTTCTTCTAAAAGTCTTCTTTTAAAGTAATATAATAATCATAGCAGGAATAGATATAGCTCACGATATTTGACGGGCGGGGGCCTTAGGGTAGTGGTTAGCACCGCTGCCTTTCACGCCAGAGTTCGGGGCTCGGTTCCCGGTCTCGGCGGTTTAAAAGAAACAAAAAATGTTTCTTCCCCATCCACGTGTGAAAGTCAGTATTGCGGGGAGCCTCCGTGACTGAGAGGTAGCGTGCTCGGCCTCAAACCGCCAGGGCTCGAATTTCGAATCCTGTGTCTGGAGGACAGTGTCATCTCAATCATCTCACCATCCTCAGGAGGTTCTCCTGGCCCAGTTTAGCCTATATGTGCACAAAGGTCGCCTAAAGCCCGATTCATTTCATTACGATATTTGACATTCTGCATATTCTCAGAAGAGTAAATATAACTATCTTCTTTGTGTAATACTCACTAACAGTACTCTTTGTGTAATACTCACTAACAGTACTGCTGTGGTTGAACTTCGCTGTTCATTTGTTTCTTTATGTCAGAAAATATATTAATCGCTACAATAACTCATTGCAGACGGTGCCCGAGATATCTCGGGCAAGATACTTCGACGGTACAAGACGGAGCCCGAGGTAACTAGTGTTATGTGACGTCATAAAAAGTACATTTAAAAAAAAATGTCCCGTCCACAGTAACATGTATGTACTGATAGTGCCCTCTTGAATGAGATAATGTACTTTGAACAAAATATGATAGACATCACATGAGGGAAACTATATATCCTTGCAAATTATCCTGGTAGCTGGAGCGAGTGCTGGAGCGAGTTTATCTTATGGTTTTATGGTTATTCTCCGGCCTTCTAGACAATGTGCTCATTTTTCATAGATTATTTCTACCATTACTCCGTTATATGACATAGTTACATCTGATTTAACTTCATATTTTTGATGATGGTTTTAAAGAACTCTGATTTCTTAACTTGGGTTTTCGTTTTAGGTGGCTCTATTTATGAGGTTCCACTCCATGGCGTTGCCAAGCATACAGTCTGATGTCTTATAGTTCAGTATTCATAGTTTGTGTGTTGCTCTCACTAATAATAATATTAAACGTACATATTTGATTAACCTTGTTCTCAGCCTTTGTACATATTTGTGATTCGCCGCTTTGCCCTTGATTTTACCTTTTGCAATAAAGCTTTTGCAGCTTGCTCGAAGAAGTATTCAAAATGTTGATGTTTTAGTATAGCTAAGAGTCCAATTCTGAGGCTTCTCATTCTGTTGGCTTTAATTATGAGACGTATAGCAAGATTAGCCCATCTCGCCCTCTCTCCTTCACTGCTCAGTTCAATGTTGCCGCACTCGTCACTACGTAAGCCCTAGCCTGAAGGCTCGGGGTTGATGTGGTGACTTGTGCTGAGATGAGCCCATCTCGCCTTCTCATCGACGCCGTGTGCATATAATCTTTATACTTCAATGGTTGTCAGGGTTTTCGATATAATGTATTTCTTTTTTAAACTTTATTAATCGTTTTTTTTTGTTTAATTTCTTATTGTTCTCCCTATTATTAACAAAAAAAGTAGATGTAAAATGCTTCGCTGCTCACGTTATGACTATTTGCAATTACTTTGTATAAAAATATATAGCATGCTGACATCACGTGAATGTGCGACAACCACTTTCGAGCTCACATAAATTAAATAAACAGTGGTTTTATGTTTAATGTGATGGGGTTTTTTCAAATTACTAAAAGCATAAAATTATATGACTGACAAAGGTATCTTAGGTTGATATTAGGGTATATGGAGAAAACAATCTTCATTTATAGTGAAATGCGATAAAACATAGGCCTCTGTTCATTTTAGCTGCCATTTTAGATTTTCGATTTTCTGGAAAAAAACGAACAAGAAGGCTCAACGACTAAATTTCACCAGTTGCCCATAGAAAAGCTGCTTACCAAATTTGATGCTTTTGTCCGCCTAGTATAAAATATAATGCTAAAAAATAACACTAAGGAGACTGACTAAATCAACCGCTGATTAACCGAGGCTAAATCTTGGATATGACCGTACAACGAAATGTCCCACGGTGTTGTATAGGCGCAATGTGTTGCTGAAACCTTCAGTTTTAAACTTTGTTTGAGCCACGTTGTAACTAGTTGGTGCTATGCTGGACCTATGTTGGACCACTATCTGCGAATGTTTGTCAAAAACAGGCAATGTGAAACAGGAGAATTTGGTTGAATTTCACGCTATCAATGATCATAGTACACTTCTTCTCACTTTTCGAAATATTTTGATCAGATCGGAGCTTCGCTTTGGCATTAACAATAACACCCTTGTGATTTGTAAAGCAGGTGATACTGCATATAGTACCACACAACGAAAATGCCAACCTTAATTTTAAATGAACTCCAACGGTAAGAGATTGGAAGAGTAAAAAAAAATTTCAATCCCCGTTTATACCGCCCCACAAGAACAAAATATATTCAAAAAAAGGTTTTAATTGTGGAGTGCCCAGCAAACACAAAACATTTGTACACCATTTGACCAACGTCGGCCCAACGTCGTCGACGGTGGACCAACATTGTACAAATGTTATACAAATGTTTTGTGTTTGCTGGGGTGGTTACAGCTGGGAGTTAAGGACCAAGGTCCGTATTCTCGTACAAGTTACGATATATCGTAGGCTTCTGATTGGTCGAGATGGCCATCTCGACCAATCAGAAGCGTACGATATATCGTAACTTGTACGAGAATACGGGCCCTGAAACGTAAAGCATTAAGGCCCCGATTTGAGAGATGAAAGAAGAGAAGAGGCAGAGAAGTTGAAATAAAAGCAAAGCGAAGCTTTACTACAATAACTGAAGAAGAAATGAAACAGACAACAATTCAGTCTATGCTGGAAACATAGATTATGATGCCACAAGGTAATAACAGAGTTATGGCCTTTTAAAGTCTTATTTAAAAACTTATTTTCTGTAGCACGCCTTTATTTTGCATTGACATTTTAGAAACACCTTTATGATTTGTAAAGCATGTGATACTGCCTATACATGTACTAGATCTAGTGAAATAACAGTGAGCATTTCTTAAAAAAAACGGTCTAAAAAAGCATAGCTGTTAGGCTACTGTAATAATTCGACCACCGCCCGGCCTGCCTGGCACTGTTCGACCGACCTATTTCTCGCACTATAAATGGCTTTCACTACGAGACGTGTGGTGAGATCAGCCCATCTATACACTATACGCTACACTGTTGTCAAGGAGGAACGCCCAATGAGTTTAAAGGGATCCCGTGGGATGAGACATTTTCAATTTTGTCAATTATGAAAATTTAATTTATATGAAGCTATATAGCCTACTGATCTTAACTGAAAATACAAAAAAGTCAAAAAAACAATTTCAAAGCACCGAGAAAGGGTGAAATGGTTATATTTTCAGGTCGTATATTGCCATGTAAGCAAAGCAAGTGAGCAATATACAGCACCTTACACCACATATTCCCACGTCTTGGACGGTGAGATCAAAGCAATCGCCGCTAATTGGTGTCTTATATTCAGGACATTACACCAGCAACACTGATTGTCTGCCCATCGCTGCGCCGACGGCATCAACATGTGGCCCAATGCTGTAGGAACATTCATCCGTCCTTTAGCAAGTGTTTAGGTATACAAAAAAATTGTTTGGGTTTTAACCGTATTCATAGAAATGTTGATAAAACATATTTTTTTGAATCTAAAAACTCTGAGAAAAATAAAATCATGATCTGTGGGATACACTACTTAATTACAGAACTAAAAACGAAAATTGATGTCATCCCAAGGAGCTGCTTTAATAAAATTCGAAATTTATATTTCAGCCTTTATAAAATGCGGGAATATGTGCAGTGAAATTTACAACATCACAATAAATTTCACTGAATGGTATGAACATATTTTATCTGATTATGCAGGCATTGATTTCTTTCACGAAATATGTGTACGACCCTGTGACTTTGTTATGTACGGAGCCCATAAAGGGACATTAAGTGTGGCGATTTTTTTTTATTTCGTTTGTACGAAATAATATTTCGTTTGTACGAAATAATATTTCGTTTGAACGAAATATTATTTCGTTTGTACGAAATATTATTTCGTTTGTACGAAATATTATTTCGTTTGTACGAAATGATTTCGTTTGGACGAAATATTATTTCGTTTGTACGAAATACCATTTCGTTTGTACGAAATGATTTCGTTTGTACGAAATATTATTTCGTTTGTACGAAATATTATTTCGTTTGTACAAAATGATTTCGTTTGTACGAAATAATATTTCGTTTGTACGAAATATTATTTTGTTTGTACGAAATATTATTTCGTTTGTACGAAATATTATTTCGTTTGTACGAAATATCATTTCGTTTGTACAAAATATTATTTCGTTTGTACGAAATATTATTTCGTTTGTACGAAATAATTTGTACGAAATGACCTGGGTCTGTCACTCACTGACAGGGTGTGGACCTGGATCTGACACTCACTAACAGGGCAGAGTGAGTGAATATTGCTTTACGTCGCTTTCTGCACAATCATGGCAATATCGCGACAGAAGGAAGCCCGAAGCCGGGACTATGCCCTACTCTTCAAATGACTTCAAGGGTTCTTTATAGTGCACGGTACCATAGGCAGCACTGTACATTACATGCCTTTGAACAGTTTGGAGCACTGTATATGCACAACCACGATGACAAATATCAGGCCCGACCGGGATTCGAACCTGGTACCTCCAGGTTACAAGCCACATTCGATACGAATGAGCCATCGGGGCCGGCCACTAACAGGGCGGGGACCTGTGTCTGACACTCGCTGACATGGCGGGGACCTGGGTCTGACACTCACTGACATGACGGGGACCTGGGTCTGATACCCGCTGACAGGGCGGGGACCTGCGTTATGACATTGTGGGGACCTGGGTCTGACACTCACTGACATGGTGGGGACTGGGTTCCCGCCCCGTCAGTGAGTGTCAGACCCAGGTCCCCGCCCTGTCAGAGAGTGTCCCCCCCCAGGTCCCCACCCTGTCAGTGAGTGTCAGACCCAGGTCCCCGCTCTGTCAGTGAGTTTCAGACCCAGGTCCCCGCTCTGTCAGTGAGTGTCAGACCCAGGTCCCCGCCCTGTCGGTGAGTGTCACACCCAGGTCCCCGCCCTGTCAGAGAGTGTCACCCCCAGGTCCCCACCCTGTCAGTGAATGTCAGACCCAGGTCCCCGCTCTGTCAGTGAGTGTCAGTCCCAGGTCCCCGCCCTGTTAGTGAGTGTAAGACCCAGGTCTCCGTCATGTCAGGGCCAGGTCCACACCATGTCAGTGAGTGTCAGACCCAGGTCCCCACCCTGTTAGTGAGTGACATACCCAGGTCATTTCGTACAAACGAAATAATATTTCGTACAAACGAAATAATATTTCGTACAAACGAAATATTATTTCGTACAAACGAAATAATATTTCGTACAAACGAAATGTTATTTCGTACAAACGAAATAATATTTCGTACAAACGAAATAATATTTCGTACAGACGAAATAATATTTCGTACAAACGAAATAATATTTCGTACAAACGAAATATTATTTCGTATAAACGAAAAAATATATTTCGTACAAACGAAATATTATTTCGTACAAATAATATTTCGTACAAACGAAATGTTATTTCGTACAAACGAAATAATATTTCGTACAAACGAAATCATTTCGTACAAACGAAATAATATTTCGTACAAACAAAATCATTTCGTACAAACGAAATAATATTTCGTACAAACGAAATAATATTTCGTACAAACGAAATAATATTTCGTACAAACGAAATAATATTTCGTACAAACGAAATATTATTTCGTACAAACGAAATAAAAGAAATCACCACACTTAATGTCCCTTCATGGGCTCCGTAATTATGTAAACTTGTATGCACGTTGGTCCAGTTACTCAGGATTGTGGTGGGACAGTAGACATACATTGTATTTGCTTTGATACTATTTGTTGTTTAATAATCAGTGCGATGTATTTCCAACGTTTTCGACGTTGGCCAATATTTAACCAGCGACGGGCCAATGTTGCGTGTTTTCTTGCTAATAATGCTTAGTATCTCCGCGAACAGCTCATCCACTTGAACAGACGACCCGCATTAAACACACAGCTATGTTCCAGCAAACACAAAACATGTGTATGACACTGTCTTGTACAACGTCGGCCCAACGTCTTCGACTTTGGTCCACCATTGTGCAAATGTTATACAAATGTTTTATGTGTGCTGGGGTGGCGATCGAGAGAGAGGTCGCCTGTGGTACCCCCCCCCCCCCTCCTGTTCAACGTACATACCTAAAACAAAAACACGACCATATATTGGTTATATATATATCATGTGTTCATAGTTGTGCAGTATTTGGTGAATGACTGTTGACTGAGCTGGGCTTGTACTTCATCATAAATGCCAGGTCTGAGATGGGCTCGGACTTTGCCTGATATGAGTTATGGTAGATATATTTTCTGTTTCATTGAACGTTAACAGGCTTGAGCATATTTAAGTCGTTATGATTATCTCTACAGTCTATTTAACCAGATCCTGGGAGTAGCTTTTTTTTCAATTTGCTCGATCGCTGTTTCAACAAAAAAATTCTCGGATCATTTTGTCATCTTTGCCCAACATCTTTGAAAATTTGGTGGATTTGGAAATATTTTTTTGAACATGTTCAAAAATACGGAATACGGCGTTGTCTCATCGGTGTCGGCTCGATCACTGAAGTTAAGCAACGTCGCGCCCGGTTCATAATTGGATTGGTGACCGCCTGGGACTGCCAGGTGCCGTATACACTAGGACATCGTGCAGCGATGTCATGCCATGGGGCTCAGAGAACCACGTAAATCAGATGGCTCGTCTGACTGACTTTGAGTTGAGCGTAAAAGAACCTCAATGGACGTAGGCACAGTTTCCATCCGGCAAGACCCCTGAAAATCCACAATGTGGAGTACTTGGCATGCACATAAGGCTATGAATTATATGGATGGCATCATGCACAAGTGGTCTAACCCACATTTTGACGATTTTGAGAGAAAATCGCGCTGCAGCATGAAGTACAGGATAAAACGAATAAATACAAATTAACACAAAAAGGTCTAACCCCTAAATACAAATTAACACAAATGGTCTAACCCTGAATGTAAAACTCGTATATTGATGAGGTTGTTGCTATTAAAAACATATATTTTCATTGGTTTTTTTTAATTGTTAGCCCACTTGTGCATGATGCCATCCATATCATGAATGATAACAGGCCTTGCTAAGCTACTCCTGTGGCGCGACAGCACAATAGTGCGTACTGCCACGTAATATACAGATACAGAAAATTGTCCACGAGCTCATTCATTTCATTTCAATCGTAATGCATTCGTACATCTCGTAGAGCACCCGTAGATCGCTCTTACAGCTCTTAGATCACTCTAGCACATGGAGCGCTCTTGCTTTGCTCTTGAATAAAATGTAAGTACGATAGCTGTCCGAGCTGTAAAATGTACACGAGTAATGAACGAGTAGAACTCGTATATATTTCGTATGTCACTCGTAGTAGACTCCTGTGGCTCGCAGTAAACTCGTAGAGCATGTAGGGCACTCTTAGATAACTCTTAGAGCTCTTAGATCACTCTTGAATGACTCTTGAAACACCCTCGTTGAGCTCGGATATAACTCGCAGGTCACTCGTGATTAACTTGTACAACTCGTACATTCGTGGTTCACTCTGCAAAAATTGAGCTCGGCCTTGCTCGGCTCCCAACTCGGCTATGTGTGAAAGCCCCTTAAAATCAGTGTGCTATCTTTTGCGATCAGTATAACAATTTGATTGTTAAATGATCGCGTGCACAATGTGTTACCCAAGTGTTGCCTGCGATTTTCTAACAATGATCGCATGGTTTTAAATATCATTTGAGCAAAGATATCAAGAATTGCGGAGATCGATTACAATATGTTGAGATATGTTACGATAAAGCTGAATGGTTCTTGGAATAGACACGATCACTCACCAATTACTACCCATGTTCATGCAAATATGCAAGATCACATAACATTATTTTATGAGTGGATAAGATGATGTTAGGATTAATCACGATAGACACGATTGTTTAGGATCAGAGTAAGAATTATTGCGATTATTTAAAATGCGTTAAGATTATCAATGGTTTTCTCGACCTCTTCGCCGAGGTTCTAAATATGTCTCTCCTTTACAAGATGGCCTGTCATCAGCATCATTGCCTAATCCATCGTGTTCAACGGCCTAGCTTTTCATTCAGTTTTCGGTGGCATATTTGTTGACCTGCTCCAGAACATCTGAATCCACTATAAACCTACTGTGGCTACCCGTGACGCGATAGCACACACAGTGATCCTGCCACGTAACTTTCAGATTCAGATACTGGCCTCTTCCATTTTACCTCTCGACCTGTGCTTGCTTTTAATTGATTTTTGTCCTCTTGATCCCATCTTTACAGTTCTCAACAATTTAATATTCGGAGAACTGAAAGTAGACTAACGCTTACATGTTTTACTAAGTTACAGTTATTTGATCACAGCATAAGTAGATTTCTGCAATGTTAAGTGTTGTATGGAATCGTAATATATTGCAGTGCATCGCAATAGATTGTAAATCTTTCGCGATTAGATATCTTAAGAAATCGTAGACTATCGTAATGGGATATTAACCAATTTATTGACCATAATCGCGTAAAATTTTTGCGATGCCTTGTGATTTAATAATAATAATCGATTTGGGATTGATTTAACATTGATTTACGATATACCTTCGTACGATTGGAAAATAAATTTTGAACATGTCAAAACGTTCTTCGTTCTGCCCGATCATCCTGGGATTTCTTATTATCTGGTTAAATTTCTTAAGATCATTCACGATCACTCACCATCATTCTACGATCTTTTATGTTAGTCCAGTGGGACATAGGCTTTAGATGGTTCCTAAAAAACAACGATGAGCTCGTAGATAGCTCTTAGAACAACCGTGATTAATTCGTAATACTCGTAGATCACTCTTAGACATCTAAGACATCATCAGTCACCCGCCCTTGCTTCGCCCTTCTCCGCAAGGGCGGGTGACAGAAAGTAGTTTGCCTCATTGTCTACGACGCTGGCCCAACATTAGTGTAATAATTATTAGGTCAGCACCATTAGCTGCTGAGCATCATAATACATTAAATTATTAAATGAAATAAATTGAATTATTACATTAATTTATAATCAAACAGTCACATGTATGCTGTTGTATATACCCAAGGCAATGTGAATAGTGGGAAGGGTCGCAGCATTGTACCCTGTTGTGTGAAGAGCTTATGTTGTGTACCCATAGAAACCACACCCGTGAGAATAGAGATTCGGGGTATACGGCATCTGTATATTGTTGTAGTCTGACCATGACAGTCCAAATCGCCAAAGTATAGCTATATATTCACATGTATATACAAATATAGTATACGAACATAACATCGACACGAACGTATCCGACATTTTTTATTTATTTTAGTTAATTTTAAAGTAATTATAAAAAAATGCTCATATACACACAATTATTAGGTGCGGCATGTATAGGCTACAAATAATTATTATATCACTCAGGAAATTAATATATGAATTATACACGAAAAATTAAAACAACAAAAATTGTAAAATTTAAAAAATATTTTAATATCTATACTAAATAATTTCAATTTTGAGAAGTCATTTATATTATTATTATTTCAAAATTAACTAAAACTAGGAAAAATAAATTACCTTCCGGCTGTTCTAGTCAACACGTGGTTCGCCTTTTTCTAAAATAGTCTCATCTATGGAATTCCTAGTTCGGCATCGCATAGGAATACGATATCAATCGCTACATGGTGCGATCCAAATATACTTATCCGTGTTTGTATACGTATGTGTTTGTAAGACATAGACGTAAGACATAAGAAATGTTCTGTATGCTCATATTATCTGTACAACATACAGTCATGTTCGTGCATATGTGAACACACCAAAATAACAAGAGATATATTTGCCGTTCGTATTCGTGTATATATAATTAAGTGAACGTAGGCCTTTACGCGAAATTCGTTTCATCCGTGAATTCGGCGGGTTTTTTTGTTTTAATTGAATTGAACGAGAGAGATCGCAAGCCCACGGTCCAAAATATGACTAAAATTAAAATCTTTATTTGTTTTATTTAGTATGCGTATTTATGCGTAAATGAGCATGAAATACATAAAACTCCGACATGACGCCGTATATATGGTTAATTATACTAATTCACTGACATGTCTTGTGTTTGGCTGAGGTATACCTGAACATAAATGGAATTGGCAGACAATTATTATAATACCTGGCAAACCCGGCCAACTCAAGATCGACCACATTGTAGTGACTATCAACATTATTAACTGTTAAAATTAATGTTGCTATTAGGCCACCCGCGAACCTTGAACAAGACTATGTGACACGAAGTAAATGGATCGTCATTATTCGCTGAGTAAACATTGTGGGCACCCCCGCATGCGCATCATGGTCAACGTCAACAGGAGTGGATCCGCCGCGATTTAAATATTATAGTCCAATAAATTTAGCCCTGAATTTTGTTGAACCTAGAATCAATGGCAAACCGCGGGTTTTTTATTTGATGACGTGTAATCACACTAATTACGCTAATTAGGGACTTTCCTGGGGTCGAATTTTTACTAATTTTGTATAATAATGTGCAGCGACACTATATGAACGAGCTAGAATAAAAAAAAACTTGCAATTTGTTCTAGGTTCAATGATATTTTTCCTGGGCTATTATCATGACTATGGTTCAGTGAAGCAAAAAGACACAGCTGTTTTATCTGTTTAAAGGTGACATATCACCCCTTATATAGTATGAATAAATTTGTGACAAATAAATCAAAGTTGCCACAAGATGGGGCACACGTGTTGCCTTATATGGGGTGATTGGCTATCATGTGACCCTCTCAGAGGGTCACATGATAGCCAATCACCCCATATAATAATAATGTTTATTAACCAAAGGCAAGTACATCGCCTGTCAGGTACATTTCAAAATACAAATAAAACAATACAGTAAAACAGTGGATTGGAATGTTTCAGTCATTAATATAAGCAATCTCGTTTTTCTTTTTGAAAGCATAGTTCACATAAGCTACCAGTTTTCTACAATTTTGTTTTCTATTGTTAACAATTTTGTAAATTTATACATACTAGGATTTTGATAATAATACTTGTTTATATATTTTAATCTTAGTGCTGTGTATGCAGGACAACATAATACAAAATGATATTCGTCTTCCAGTTCAACCCGGTTACAAATAAAACACAGACGCTCTTCAAACGGTGCTGACCTAGGTTTACACCAACTACCAGTTTCTTCATGAAGTTTATGATTACGAGTTCTCAATTGAGTTACCGCTAATCCATGTTGAATATTTGAAATAACTGTCAAGTTTAAGGAAGGTCTAAAATAAACCTTTATATTTCTGTACACCAAAGTTTGGTTGAGTTTTCCAAATTTAAAAAACAGTCGTAAAGATACAAATCAATGGCCCTCTGTTTAAATAACAGTAAAAATATATTTACATCACCAACTCCTTGGTTATACCAAGCTTCGCCGAAACCATATGAACAAAGCAGATTCCTGATTTTACTTACCCAATTTACTATTGTATGATTATTTGTAAGTGCATTAAATTGTACATTATATAAGGACATAATTATTCATACCATATAAGGGGTGATAGATCACCTTTAACATTGCTTAAAGGGACTGGCCCAGGCTAAAATCATAAAAAAATCGGTGATTTTATTTCGGCTTCCTAATATCACCATATGATGTAAACATGTCCATAGACTAGAGCCGCAAAAGTTTTTAAAAATTTTTCTGCTGCGTATTCACCAGTTAGACTAGATATAGAGACGAAATTCCCGTATTTCTAATTTTTGACATGGTTGTCAATAATTACAAATCAGGTTCTAGTCTATGGACATGTTTACATCATATGGTCATATTAAGAGGCCAAAATAAAATCAACGATTTTTTGATGATTTTAGCATGGGCCAGTCCCTTTAAGTATACACATGAAAACTATCGTGTGGCAGACTATGTTTTAGAGCCACATAGTTATAGGCCTACAGTTCTCAACATCTCATCATCAAGGACTATTACTATACTAACAATCCAGAAAAAAAACAGCTACACGATACGTTGACCCAATGCTGGACTATTGTTGGCCCACTGTCGACGCTGGTCCAACATCAATCAAACGTCTCGTGTTTTCTAGGTCGACTAATCAACGCCGCCTATAGTTGCCAATAGGGGTAATAATAATAATACTTGGGCCAGTTCTCGGTGGACTTATTAACGTTACACTTGGATAACTGAAATGCTAAGTACTGACTGTTTATTTAGCAAAACCACCACAACCGTATCCTGCATGACACAGCTCGATACGCTTCAATTACCAGGCCCTGCGCTATGGGGGTGAGTGACATGTGGTCAACTTTATTCGTGCTACATGTATGTATTTACTAAGAGGCGTTATATCAGTAGGATACATCAGTAGAGATGACTATCTGTCTCCATACAAGGAAGAACATATAATATATAGACATAGAAGAACATATAAAGAGGTACGTACGCCACTAGCCTTAAATATACCAGGGTGCATCTTAACCTTCCTAACTGTGATCTTAGCTTAACCCTTTACCCGCCGGTGCCGTCCATATTCGTTTTTTTACATTTTTCATGAGCACATTAACTACCACATTTTAAATAAGGTAAAGATAAAATGTGACATCAACCAGCAAGATTTGAAAAGAGTTGACCTCCATTTTGTCAAATCTGAATAATGTTCACTCACTAGAAGTTGTGGATCGCGTCAGCGAGACACAACTTCAAGTGGGTGAAAATTCCAATTGAATAATTTGACCGTGAAAGGGTTCACTTTCTCTATTTTCATTCGAGAGGATTGATCGTAACTTTTGTAATGGAAAAAAGCGAAAGTTAAGATAATATCAAAGTCAGGATGTTTCGTATGATGCACCCGATACATACCGATATAAATTGGAGACAAATTAGCGCATTTCAATAAATTTGCCTATGTCATTGAAGACTGATATCTCAGCTATAGATATACTATTATACTATAAATATGTGATCTCAGCTCTCAAATAACCACTTTGTATGAATTAAGGAGCTTGAAAGAGAGCAGAAAAGAAAACTTATTCGAATCAATTCAGCGATTAAACCATAAAGCAATGAACTACTTATACAAACCAAAGGGTTTTTCTAATTTGAAATCATTATAAATATCTTGGTTAGCTTTCCACTTTCTTTGAATACCTATGTTATGGGTCTACGACCATTATAAATATTTAAATTTTCACAGTGCGGTTGGTCGATGTCCGCGCTATAAGTGTTAATGTCAATATTTGACACTGCTCAAAAATATAAAAAACACCAGTGGTTCAGGTGAAAACAGATTTTTTTCATCCCAGATCGGGCTATTATTATTAATACACTTTTCTCACATTATATCATTACATTATTTCCGTAGCCTGGACACATGCATATCTTTTTTATAAATGAATTTGTATTATTGATGTGTTAACTCTTTAACCGCCAAATTATTCAATTGGAATTTTCACCCACTTAAAGTTGTGTTTCGCTGACGCGATCCACAACTTCAAGTGAGTGAAAATTATTCTAATTTGACAAAAAGGAGGTCAACTCTTTTCAAATCTTGCTGGTTGATATCACATTTTATCTTTAACATGTTTAAAATGGGGTACTTTATGTGCGAATAAAAAATGAAAACCCGAATATATGCGGCACCGGCGGTTAAAGGGTTAAACTAAACACTGCACACAGGATACGTTGACGTGGTTTCAGCACACAAATTTAGACTGTTGCATGTAAGTCAAAAGCATTGAAATTAAATCACTAAATTCTGACTTCGAATGAGTGGTGCACGGTAGCCCAATTATCGACCGTAGACATTAAAAAAAAAGTAAAATTTGGAAAACCCTTTCCTATCACCTGTCGACTACTTTCAACCCGATGTTATTCTTGGCACGGAATCCTGGCTTGACAAAAGTGTTTCCACAAACGATTTTTTTCCTCCCGGTTATATAAGATCTTCCAGAGAGACAATATTACATCAGCTCAAGGCGGAGGAGTGTTTATCGCTGTCAGAGGAAATTATGATGTATCTCTCCTCCCCGATACAGTAACAGATGCGTAATTTTATAGGCGAAAGTCATTTTTGAAAAATCAAAATCCCTAATTTTTGGATCCTCTTATCGACCTCCTAACTCTAAAATGAAAAAAAAGATGAAATAATTTTGCAGATCATTAGATTTTCTTAAAAAAAAATTTCAAATTAAACCATCATCCTTGGAGACTTTAACCTTCCGGACATAAGGGAAAATAGTCTAGTTTTGCCCCGCAGTGTATACACGGAATTTCGGACCACTGTGCAGTGCTAGCCGAGGCGGACAAAAATCCCCTATATCGACGTTCAACCAATCCCATGGATCTACAACCCAAATCATGTGGGGTAGGATACTCTGACCACGCTGAAGAAATTTTACTCACACCACGAATTGCAAAATAGAACTCTTCAGAAGGGCATCCACCATGTCTACAGAATACTCTTAATGGAGCGACCACCTGCGAACATGACATGACGCTAAGAGTAACGAGTAAAATACATAACAGATACAAATCGGTGAACTTTTGGGAATAGATTGCTGTGGAGCTGTAGTGACAGATGACTGAGGTCATGGTTGGTATATTGCGCCATGTTTTCCACATTCTTTTTCCAAACATTGTCGATAACTGGACACATTGTCACAGCAACTGAAGGCATGTGGAAAGGCCCTTATCTTCCTACAATAACATAGCGATAACATAGCGATAATACCAGACGCTGATTCAAGAAAGAGTTTTTAAACCTCTAAGGGGGTTCAAGTGCTGATGATGCTGCTAACAAAAACGTTAGAATCAACTGGTTTTATACATAACAAGAGGCGGCATGTTTAACCCTTCAACCGCCGGTGCCGCATATATTCGGATTATTTTTCACTCAATTATTACCACATTAAATACCAAATTTTAAATATGGCAAAGATAAAATGTGACATCAGCCAGCAAGATTTAAAAAGAGTTGACCTCCATTTTGTCAAATCTGAATAATTTTCACTCACTTGAAGTTGTGGATCGCGTCAGCGAGACACAACTTTAAGTGGGTGAAAATTCAAATTGCATAATTTGGCGGTTAAAGGGTTAATATGGAGTGAAAGTTAGTATCTGCCTCAGGCTGCATATGGATCCACTGTAATGTCAATACGATCACCCCCATCACCTAATACATGGATTTGTCACCAATAGCATATTACTTGCGTTAAACATGGTATATACGCACATGTATCACCGTTTGGTTAACAGGGGGAGCCATGAGCCATCGGCGCCGTCCCAGTGTTTATTATAGAGTTTTATTTGTTTTCATCCAGGGGATAATCAAGCTTGTCTTAATCTATTGAGGAGTATTCACGGAAGATAAAGGGTTAAACCTGTGAAATAATGTCACCACCACAGGGGCTTAATCTTTAGCCCTCTATTAGTGTCTACACCTTTCAAACTCGCTCTGAGCAAATCTCAAAAAACAATAATCTCAAGATTATATTAGGACAAAAGTAATTGCAAGAACTACTTAATTATATATGCGTGTATGCATAAATAAAATACATTTATGAAAAATGATATTAAACCTTAACATTAGTAATACTTATTCAAAATAAAGTGATATCAAGCCTAATCAAATTGTAAATATCATATATTCATTGTTTGATTGTAATTTTTACCGTCAAATTTTGATCACACCTCCACCCACCCACCCCCGTCATCAGCCTCATATTTGCGTACCACAAAGAGCATGAAGAGTCGGGGTAGTAGTTAGCACCGCTGCCTGTCACGCTAGAGTTCAGGGTGCGTTTCCCGGTATCGACGGTTTGGAAGAAATAAAAATGTTTCTTCCCCATCCACTCGTAAAACTCAGTATTGTGGTGAGCCTCCGTGACCGAAAGGTAGCGTGCTCGGCCTCAGACCTCCAGGGTTTGAATTTTGAATCCTGTGTCTGGAGGACAGTGTCATCTCACTCATCTCACCATCGTCAAGAGGTTCTCCGGTGGTGGCCTAAAGCCCGATTCATTACATTTTTGCGTACCACAGACCAAATTCCTGCAGGCGCGCCTGCCGTAAATAGTTCTGCTCTGTTAACATCCTGTGTGAAAACACACACATATGCATCAGTCCAACACTATCATAGTGTGATTTATTCAAATAAGAAATTCCTGTATACAAAATGTAGGCCCAATTTTATAGTAACGCCTTGTCGTTTTATAAAAATCGCACTACTCTGCTCGCGAAGCTGCTTCTTAAGGCTTTGTAAGGCTTCGTGATCAAACACAACAGCAACAAGAAGTTGTGTCTGTAGCTGAGCGTACTATTCCAGGTAGACCACAGGCACTGGACGGGCCAGCAGACTATTAAGTGACAGATAATTTAATACGACATGTCGTTGTGAATGAACCAATATCAGAGGTAGAATGAATAGAGGAACTAAATGAAAACCATACCATTATAACATTCTGGCATCTCATCCTTGTATTGGGGGTTCTATTGTACCAGTTCATCAGAACAGGAGGCAAAGTTTATCCTCTACGATGATACTTTCTCAGCATTGTAAGCTCCCTTGTTTTTTTGCCCTGGACACAACTTGTAAGAAGTTGTTCCCTGCTCCCCTACGGGACTACAGACAGAGAAACCCAGATATCAATGCTGACTTTAAGAAGGGACAGATTGTTGTACATCTTATAAACCATTAGTAGTATAAATTTTAGCACATTATTTCTGTAAAACAAGCGATTTCCTGTAAAAATTACCTTTGACGTTATCAAATGACCTGAATATTGTGTTAGATGAAAATACACTGTGTATAGTTTTGCTGTTACTTAGTCACATTTATAGTAGCATGCAACACTACTTGGCTACTTTCTTCAATTCACATTGTGGTATGTGTAGACTGAACGAGTGTCGATTTACCTGGGTCACATCTGGCTTTATGTTAAAGGTTGCTTGGTTGCTCAAAATAGCTGAAAAAAATGTTTTACATGTACTGTATACTGAAAATAAAAAATAAATTTCTTACTTGAAAAAAATAATTGTACTCATAATGTTTGTTAAAAAAAATAAAGTGGGGAGGGGGCATGGTTATTGGAAATAAAATGACAGCCACCTTATTATCGCTGCACACCGCATGAAAAGTTGCTCTCCTTTATTAGGCTTCAACTGCAAGTGAGTGGGGCTCTAGTGATCATAATTATAGCGTCCATTTTTATTATATTATCATTCTACTAAACCACGGTTTAAAAATCCTCTACAGCCTCACGTGGCTGGGAGGACATACATATAATGATAATAAACATGATCAAAAGTATTTTTAATATACATTTCACAAACAAACTATTACAAATTAATGTTGCCAAGTATAGGCATCCACTTCTCAATGTGTTCGCCTATGCATCCCTTTTTCGAAGAGGTGACAAAATATATGTTTTGAATATATTTTAGGTACATTTATAAATTTTATTAGATGGTTTGATTACGTGCAACTTACATTTATACATATTTTGCTAAAGGTGAAAAAAATATTAATATCTACATTATCGGGACCAAAATATAGATCTTTTTGTGTCAACTGATAGTTAGCTTCAGTCATGATTTTTCTATTAACACCTGTTCAAAATATACAAATATGTGTGCACAATCCCAGAATAGATGTATAATCGGGTTTGCGCGGATGACGTGATCTCCCATGAATACCAACTCAAACAATCTCCACAGTAACCATATTCTTTATTATATCCCTGAAAGGGACCCTGTAATACATAACAAGTGTAAATAACTAAAATACATACAATGCATACAATACTCTATATAATTCGGACTTTATAATTCCAGCATTACAGTTACTAATAAAGTCACATCTAAGCAGAATACATTCTGTTTAGGCAAATCACCTTATATTACTGATTCTACATTATTATATATACAGACTATTATCACAATTCACATACCCTGCCGTTCTAGTGGACCATTGCTACCAGGTAAAACATCCAAAACTATACATAGGCTACACCTGCAAATGATCAATACATAACTTCTAGAAATAGAGTGACTTCATTAAGTTTAATGGAAATATAAGTAAGAAACCGAATACTATTTACTTCTAAACAATATAACACTAACTTGCTTACAAGACTTTGAGCTTTGTTCTCCAAGTACAAATCATTGACAGTGAAGAGCTGAGACCAGTCACCAACGACTGATCTCAATGGCTTCATAAAACGGAACGGCAAAGACTGCTTGAAAACGGCGGCAAGAAGGTGTAACATGGTAATTATGTCAACAACCATAGTTGTCATGTTAGTCACCAGAGGGGATATATACATATATCCCTCTGGTTTTTGTAACACTAACATGCCGGTTGAAGCATGTGTATATTCCTGGACAAAATCACCATTAGATGGATCGCTGTATAGCATAATCTGATAAAACAGAATTAGGAAGACCAAGTATAGCGTACATTTAATTGGATAGAAAACTAGCAGTAGGCACACCAAGTGTATAATATATAGATGTATTTAGGGACGAAACCGCCATTGGGCAAACTATTAGATATACACGTTATCTCTCCAATACTGGATTTATTCTATAAGATGTAATGCCCTAGTCCCACCGTCGCGAATCATGATGGCGAACTGATACGGATGTAAATCCGTATCAGATCCCCAGCTGGGTCCCCACTGTCGTTCCGGCATTCGCAATTTGAACCGTATTGATTCTAGTTGGCTCGTTGTTCAATAAATTATCCACCTCAGGCGCATTTTTATTCTCCATGATTCGCACTCACATCCATATTGCACATATCGCCAGCATTCGTACTGGATCGCCAGTGGATTCGCGACAGTGTGATTGGGGCATAAGTGGGTGCACTTTTGCCAAATGTTGTCCTCATGGACCGACAAGACAATTTATTGCAAAGTGAACATCATGTCAAAATCAGTGATTTTCTATTTATTTGTTTGGAAGTATCTGATTGATGATATAACGTATAACACAGGCACTTTTCATCACAATCCCATACCAACCATGTGAAAATAAATAATTTATTAATTTATCAAATAATTTTATCACTAAATAATTCATACGCTGTAGTCATGCTAATCTAATCTAATTGAAGCTATGTATTGTCTCCATAATAAATTATGCCCAGTTACTAACGCAAATATTCCATTTGTACAATATTATTTATTGCTGTCATTTGTTTTACAGAAACAAACGTGAATCATAAAGAGGCATTGACAACATGCGAGACATTCGGACATGTAAGTAGTAGCGCTGTACATGTTTGCTGTAACCAAGGCACACACATCCACATTATATCTTAACCCTTTAACCGCCGGTGCCGCATATATTCGGGTTTTCATTTTTATTAGCGCATTAAGTACCACCTTTTGAACATGTTAAAGATAAAAAGTGACATCAATCAGCAATATTTGAAAACAGTTGCCTTCCATTTTGTCAAATCTGAATAATTTTCACTCACTTGAAGTTGTGGATCGCGTCAGCGAGACACAACTTCAAGTGGGTGAAAATTCAAATTGAATAATTTGGCGGTTAAAGGGTTAATAACATTAATAAATGTTTGTTATCAACGTAGTGATTAGAGCATTCCCTTTATGAGTCTTTCAGTATTGTGACACATCACCCAGAATCAGACTCAGAGCTAAATTTAATTTGGACTGAAGCAGACAACCACCTTTTTAAAACTTTGAATGATTGTTAAACCCAATGTTGCTGGTTTAGTACATGGTTTAGTCAATCCGAATAAAGCACCACTAACATTGATAACATAGTTTGTGGGAGATGTTCTGTTATTCATGTATTGCAATTTGAAAGGTGTATAGCTTCCATAAATAGAAGCTGGAATCTGCGTTATCAATTCCACTTTCAATTGAGTGGTCAAGCACTTCATTGGGCTAAAAGTCTTACTCAACAGATCGGTCACGATGAGTGCGCATTAACAACACGGAATCAAAGCATAGGGAGATTTCCTTGGTCCGGTCCATTTTCTCCATTTTATGCTGGTCCAATATGGCAGAATAGCACAAAATAATATGTTAAGGACACTGTGTTGTATATCATCTACGATCCAATCTGGTGACCTTGAACGTGCAAAACGGAAATTTGCAGAATACTAATAAATATATAGAGAGATAGTTGACCTCGGCTGTGTTTAACCGGGGAAAATAAATTATTTTTTCCTTGGCTTAACCAAAGAGTCCACAACGATTGTTCTGCACTCCTTGGTTTAACCTGATGATTACTTTTAAGCATTATGCGCTGGTCAATATTTCGCTATCAACACCTCAAAAATGTAAGGTTCGAAAATTGTGATCGATTCAAGCTTGTTAAATCGATACAATTTCCCAGACCAACAATTGTGAAAATAGCAAACGTGTTACGACGTTGAATCTGTGGATACCCTTGGACACGTTCCCACGTTCAAAACTTTCCAAGTTCCAAAGTTTCCACGTTCCGAGAACGAGGTTTAAAGACGTTCCGACGTTTAAAGTGATGGGAAATCCCAGTATATATGTAAATAATCGCGAGTAAAACTCGCATATAAATGAATCACTTCTGGGATTGGTAACAGTGTCCTCACTGGTGGTGTCGCTGTTTCCTACCTGATCAGTAAACATAAGATATTGACCCAGTATTTCTGACTCAACGTCTCGTGCTCGGGGCATTATTTTTCTTCAAAACCATTTTTTTATAAATAGATGTTTCTCGATACATCAGTACTTAGACCTACCCTATACGCACCTGAATGTCTAAACATTGTATTTGTTTGATGTTTTCTTGCTAATCGTGTTACAGGTTTTCCCAGAAGGAACAATTATTTATTGATGCTGGTGCTCTTGGGCTCAGGTGTCATCTTCTTCAACTACACACGATTACAATGGGCCAATGCAGCTCATTGTGCGATTGTTCAGCACAGGGACCGAGACGACCACGATATGTCACCGAATAACACATATGTGTCATACAATAGCGCTGTCGTATCAGATAATGACCAGGCCTCTGACTTGAACAGTACACAGGGGCCCCAACGGACCCTGAAGAAGAGGTTGCCTTCAGTGATACTGATCGGCGCCATGAAGGCAGGTACTACGGCGCTTATGACATTTCTTAGATTGCACCCGGATATCGTCACACTTGGTGGTGAGGAGAATTTTTTCAGCAATAACTATCACAAAGGATTAGCATGGTACAGGGAGCAGATGCCAAAGTCCGCCAGCGGTCAAGTCACCCTGGTCAAGACGGCGGGATACTTATATAACTCCCGTGTTCCTGAGAGAATACACGCCTTCAACAGCTCCATCAAACTACTACTGATTCTGCGTCACCCTGTTGAAAGAGTACTCTCCTGGTATGCTCACGACACTCACAAAGCTATCAACAGAAACTTAGAAAAACACACTTTTAACGAAGCAATATTCGAGTTAAATTCCTCAAAAATCAATGAATTTGCCATACCCATTAAAACCAGCAGATACGGAGATTTTCTCCCCATGTGGCTAGATAGATTTTCGAGAGAGCAACTCCTTATTTTAGATGGCGATAAGTTTATCACAGATCCATTTGTTGCACTGAACGAAGTGGAAAAATTCCTAGGCTTGCGGACATTTTACAAAAGAAATATGTTGTGGTACAATGAAAGCAAAGGGTTCTTTTGCTTTAAAAACGAGAACAAAGAGTTTTGCATGGGTGATAACAAAGGGCGGGAGCACCAACAATTATCAAATGAACTGCGTGAAAAATTATTAAATTATTTTAAAAATTACAATGAAAAATTGAATACCATAGCTGGGACAAATTTTCACTGGAATGTATGATTTATTAATTTATAATAGAATGAGGCATACTTTATTGAATACACATTCGACGTTATCTGAGATGCAGGCCTAATTGGACTAAGGACTGGCTATAGAGTGAAACTCAGATAATACAAAATGAACACTTCTTTACAATCTGTAGTAGGCCTGTAGGCACAGGCCTATGAATCTTGCAATTAGCTATTAGTTCCTCACATATGCAGAGCCTAGCTTAAAACTGGTTCAATTATAAATAAAGAAATACAATTTGATATAAAACAATGTATTGTATTCCCTTCATTGTTTCATGTGTCATTCTCAATCTGAATATTATGTTGCGCATGTACGCATGTAGGTATTTAATAGTGACTTCATTGTGTCTGCATCGATGGGGTGGAGACCCAGCAAACACACAAGATTTGTATACCATTTGTACAATGTTGGACCAACGTCGAAGACGTAGGGACGACCTTGTACAAATGTTATACAAATGTTTTGTTTTGGCTGGGAGCGAAAAATTGTGTTTGCTGTGGTCGTCATAACAATATACACCAACACACACACAAGACATTGAATCAATGTTGGATTAACGTTGGTCCAACGTCGTAGACGGTGGACTAACGTTAATCCAACGTTGATTCAACGTCTTGTGTATATAATACAATAGTTGTTCAGTAAGATTAAGTCGAAATAGAGAAAAATATACACATGTAGCTTTAACACCATATAGGCATATAAATAATTAACTCGCTCTCTCTCTCTTATATAACAATTAAAAGGGAAAATAATTAATTATAATAGCTGTAATAGCTGAATTCTTCAACGCTTGTTTAATAAAACAATCCAGTATTGATGATTCAAATAATACATATATCCCTCTGGTTTTTGTAACACCAACATGCCAGTTGAAGCATGTGTATATTCCTGGACAAAATCACCATTAGATGGATCGCTGTATAGCATAATCTGATAAAACAGAATTAGGAAGACCAAGTGTAGCGTACATTTAATTGGATAGAAAACTAGCAGTAGGCACACCAAGTGTATAATATATAGATGTATTTAGGGACGAAACCGCCATTGGGCAAACTATTAGATATACACGTTATCTCTCCAATACTGAATTTATTCTATAAGATGTAATGCCCTAGTCCCACCGTCGCGAATTATGATGGCGAACTGATACGGATGTAAATTCGTATCAGATCCCCAGCTGAGTCCCCACTGTCGTTCCGGCCGCAATTTGAACCGTATTGATTCTAGTTGGCTCGTTGTTCAATAAATTATTCACCTCAGGAGCATTTTTATTCTCCATGATTCGCACTCACATCCATATTGCACATATCGCCAGAATTCGCACTGAATCGCCAGTGGATTCGTGACAGTGTGATTGGGGCATAAGTGGGTGCACTATTGCCAAATGTTGTCCTCATGGACCGAACGGTACCACGTCAACAGCATCGCTGCACTTTCAAATCCCAGAGCTTTCGTTTCAGTTGGATTTCTTTAAATTATTTGTTTGCTTTATCAAACAGTTCTGAGTGTCCCTGCATCAACTCAGCCAATGCTTCCTCATGTTCATCAGATATGTTTGCAGGTGTTGACTTATTACGTATCTTGATGACAGGTAAATCAGTTACTGGTGGGGGTGGATGTCTGGCTCATAGAATTGTCCAGCGGTTCATCTTCACGTAGGCTTACAGTCTCTACAGGCCCCGATGGCTCATTCGTATCGACTGCGGCTTGTAACCTGGAGGTACGAATCCAGGTTCGGGTCTCGGTCGGGTCGCATTTTTGTCATCGTGGTTGTACATATACAATGCTCAAAACTGTTCAAAGGCATGGAGTATACAGTGCTGCCTATGGTATGGGCACTATAAAGAAACCTTGCAGCTATTCGACGTATAGTAAGGCTGCCTTTCCATTGACGCGTTTGGGTGCGCGACGCGTTGCGTTGCGACGGCCGCGCGGCAGAATTAAAAATCGATCATATACAATCACAATGTGGCCATTCCATAAACGCGATTGGCCGTGCAGTCAGTTCGCCGCGTGGCCAGCAATCGCACATGTGGCGATTTCTGCGTTCATCCACCACGCGTTCATCTCTCCATTTGTCTTTTTAAATCCCTGGGGAGTTTCCCGTCATGTCTGGCAGCCCAGCAAACATGAGACGTTGAATCAATGCTGTTTCAATGCTGGACTATTGTCTGTGATGTTGGCCGAACATTTATTCAAAATTGGCTCAACGTCTCATATTTTCTGGGTTTCTGTGACACTGTGAACGCTAGGCCGGTAAATACAAAACATTTGTATAACATTTATACAATGTTGGAGCAACGTCGAAGACGTTGTGCCATCATTGCATAAATGTTAAGCAAATGTTTTGTGTTTACTGGGAGAATGCAGTGATAAAATATGAATACATTACCGGTATGCATCTTATACAAGCTATAGACCTTAGTCTTGCTCTCCCTCCTATATAACTTAGTTTCAATGTCTGAAGCATTAGAAAGACCTATTTCGGCATGTAAATGTAGGCCCAGGTTTATTGTAGAATGACCCGCTAGCTGCATAGATATACAACTATGAAGTAGGACATCCAGCCCAGAACAATGTCACCACATCTCCGGCGCGCTCTTGCGCGTTTGGACGCGTTTGGACGCGCCAATGGAAAGGGTTCTGCCGCGCGGCGTATAACGCACGCGATCGCCCGCGCGGCCATTTAATCGCGTCCATCGAAAGGCAGCCTTGGAGTAGGGCATCCCGGCTTCGGGCTTCCTTCTGTCGCGATATTTCATCATTGTACAAAAAGCAGCGTGAAGCAATATTCACTCACTCTACAGTGTACTTAGTTGGAATCTCCGCTTTTTCCTGTTTTTTCTTCGTTTGCCCTTGCCTTCATTGTGATAGCCTACTCCGAATGATAGTAATATAATTTTTAAAAATAACACAGTAGTATATGTAATAAGTTCGACATTTAGACCTGATAGTTAAAAAAAATGATAAAGCTGTCAAAATTTGGGGACGTGTACTTCAATATATCCTCTTCAATATTAAGATGGGAGCCCTCTGAAAAAAAATTGTTAAAAAAATGTTTTGCTCTGTTCATATTGATGGGGTCTATGAAGTGTAATTGTGGGCAGCTTTACACCGCGAAGATGTGGGCGTGGATTGTAAAACTTGTTTGAGCAGGGAAATCAATGTTTGTTATCATGGCGATGCGTGAGAGCGATCTACACACTAATTTTGACAACATCCCCATAAAATATTACCGACGTAGCTGAAAACAAGCTTAAAATGGCTAAATATAGGTGAAATGTTACTGATTCTAACAAAGCTATTTTGACTTGATAAACTGTGGCCAAGCCTCAGCCGTGAGTGTCCGTATGAATCACTACACTTATTTGTACCGTCGCAATCAGTGGCTCAAACCTTTAGTTTCAGACAGTTTGGGCTATACGAAATAGAGTTGGTAAGCTGCATTATATTGAGCGAATAGATCATTTATATGATAAGCGTGTCAACGCTCGCATACATGTGACTCAATTATCTTTTATCATTTTATTCTATTTTTTTTAATTATAAAATCGTGTGTGAAAATGAAAATGAAGTAATTTTTTCTGATATAAATCACATTCATCTATCATGTCACATAGTTCAAATTTGAATAGTTACTACATAAAATAATATCTAGCTTAAATAGAAGCAGGCATACATTTTATCAGAAATAGATAAAGAGAGTTACCTACTTCTGATTTTATTTATAATACTCACAAAACACGTTTCTTCTCGCTTATTTTGTAAAATATTTTGATATTATCATTACACTGATTAGACACATTTGTAATATGTTTATGCTTAAGAAGGTAAATCGTTCAGACTTAGGCCCTAATGATCACAGTTTTGACATATTAGGTCCCGTTGTGCGCCTCACTAATACAGATAAACATACATAATACAAATATGTATCAAACAATACCATGTATGTGACAAATAAAAAGGGATAGAAAAGTCTGCTGTTTTTGGTGATCATGTGGTCAGCTGCTTCACCACAGCCGAGGCATCCATATATATGCCCATATGCCCATAAGAGGAAAATTGTACTACAATTTAAAATTTAAAAGTGTCTGTATATGTAGGCTGCGAATTATGTCGTCTATGCATAGCTAAATGTATCTCGTATGAAGTTTTATCCTGTGTAGTTTATGTAATATGAATTAGTCTGATTTATATAACAATAGGCTTTTGATTTGTTAATCAAAGTTGAGAACATGTTGGAAGCCTTTAGTTAATGATGTGTACCTTTTTACATGATTCAGTTCGGAAACCACCTAAATAAAGTAAAGCTTGTACAAAGCGGATTAAATATTTTTCTTGCACTAAAATTGGTTCGATACGAGCCAATAATCCACCTGCTACGTGATCCAATTTAATTTGCTAATGATAAATGCTATATCATTAACATTGTGCTCTGTATTTTCTACCATGATTTTCCTGCTATTTTCACAGGTGATATATATAACGGAAATAAATATATAATTGTGTCTCTAATGTTGTTGTGTGCATGGTTGCACATGCAGAAAAAAAATGTTTTTTAAATATTAACATTGATTTTAGATAATTAGAAAAATAATTTTGATATGGTATACATGTAACTGTTAGTCAATAATTATTATAATATGTGTTTCCACATTGACACGAAATGACACAACTTTCATTGATTGTTAGTTCATTGGAAAGTGATATAACATATATATTAAGACAAAACCACAAATAAAATGTCACTCTGTACCTCTAACTGAGATTAAAAAACGTCTGGAAGCATTGATATCAGTTTACAGTGTGTGTGATAATGATGATAACTTAAGAATTCGGCAACCACAAAGTGACATATCCAGTACGTGATGATTCTCAAATGACTTGGATCATTGTTAACATTTGAGTTAAATATGTGTATTTATTGAGCTTATCATGTTTAAAAAAATATTATGTGTTTTTTAAACAATAAAATCGAGATATTGCCAATAGCTGGCTCACTGTAAACCGTGACAATGACGAAGTACTGAAGAGGTATCGTCAAACCATTTTTACCTCATTACGCATCTTCTATTCTGTGAAACTCAATGTCCTCGACCTCCTTTGTTTTCACCGAGCTGGCTGATACAATGAAGTATGGGGAGGGTTTTTATATAACCTTGTTTCCACCGAGTGATGTCACTGCGTTTCACAGAATGAAGTATGGGGGAGGGGGTGTTATATAACCTTGCTTTCATCGAGTGACGTCACTGCGTTTCACAGAATTTGTGGATTAGATTCATTAACATAGGAATTTGCCATAGTTTTGTTGCTTTAGACAGGCGTATACACATAGCGAGATTTGAAAAACAATCATGCTCATAGAATGATCCGTATATATGATAAGTGAGTATTTTATTATTTGTTAAATTTCCCTTTATATTGGCCATATAAACTATAATTTGATTGTGTCACACTTTGAACTATTTTTCAGCTTACTAACCCCACATTGACCAGATTTTGATCATAATTGGACAAGAACAGAAGATGGTTTATTGTATGATTCAAATTGGTATTTGATATTGTTTGATTGTTGTGTCCGTATATAACAATATTACTACAAACGCCTTTCTCTGTACCAGATTGAAAAGCAAAGGCGGTTCCAGGACGGTCAAGGATGCGAAGGCTGATTTTGACTGAATAAAGGGAACTATCAACATGGCTCTAATTTGGTCCAAATATTTCATTTTCAAACATATGAAACACATGTATTCCTTCTAATCTGTCATTGTAAACATAATAAATGTAGGCCTCAAATAACCGGATAATATGTTTAAAGCGTTTTATTATCAACGTCAATTTTGTCATTGCAGCACAATTCTATGAAATGTATTATATTTTTTTGCTGATATTATAGTTTTGACGCCTAGTGTGTAAATAAAAATTGTCAAATAAAAGTTTATTTGACACAATATTTTATTTTCTCATGCAAGTTAGGTCCACATCTAGAATTTCAAAGGGAAGGGACATAGCTGTAATTTTAACTGAAAAAAGGGGGCGATGGACATTTTTTTAAATTTTAATTAAGATTATTTTAATTTTTATTCCGGAACGCAATAAATTGGCTTCCTCTTAATAAGTCCGATAATTCAAAATACATTTTTTTCGTTACAATTTACAAGTAAAGACGATTGTGGTATTTTTTCTAAATTAAAAAAACAAAAACATTAAACATAGAATTTAAAAATCGCAAAAAAAATTCCTCGTGGGCTCCCATCTATAACTGATGGAACATCATCATATCTATACTGTGGCAAAATTTCAGAGCTTTATCACCATTTGAAACTAATTTTTAGCTTATTACACCCACTACAGCACTAAAATTGGGTGAAGATGGTGTTAATTTGATGGACAAAGAAGACTGGTGATAAGACACGGATGAGCGTGACTTTGTGTAGCCACCAACTCATCCCTATTGCATCCCACTGTTCCGTTCCAGGTCGTATCAGCTCGTACTGGTCTGTTCTATGTCGTATCAGTTCGCATTGGGTCGAGTTGCATTCTACTTGCGTTATATTGGTTCGTATCACTTTGCATGCTTATATATTCGCAATAGATCTATTGATTCGAACAAGCTTTAGTATTAGTTCAACCCGTTCTGATTTGCATTGATTGATTCTAGTTGGCTCGTTTTTCAATAAAGCATCCACCCCAGGAGCATGTATATACTCCATGATTCGCACACACACCCGTATTGCACATGGGCCCCTATCGCCAGCATTCTCACTGAATCGTGAAAGTGTGGAAAGTAATATTGCCTACTATATTTCCTACTTTACACATTATCTTCAGAAACAAATGTTGATATGAAAGTTTATTTATTCATGATTTTTTTATATTTGGAGAGTTTATGGGCTTGGAAATTACTATTGTCGTCATTTGTCATGCCGTATTATAGGGACGGGCCTAGTAAAGGGGCCGTACACAGGACACAAGCAATTATCAACATGTGGTGTGCTAAACAATGTAAATCAATGTGACTATGAACCAATGTTGCATCAAAGTTGGGCCAGCGTCGAAGAATACAGCACAATGCTTCGACTGCAATGGGAGGCTTTTTCAATTCGGCAATGCTATGGCCATCGACTCGGATTTCGAATGGTTGATAAAAACTGATGAAACAATTATCTTCACGTCCATCGCAAACTTTTTTTTAGAACTATTCAGTTTTAAATCACCTTTAATGTATGTTTGGGAACTGAGTAATTGGACAAATTCATTTTAATGTCGTTTTGGTTGGTCTGTAAAGGTGTGAATATTCAGTGAAGAGTTATCTGGTGAATATAAAGTTAAATGTAGAAAATTCATAGCGATTCTAGGAAGTTATAAGTATAAATGTACCCCTTGTTCAGGACTGCAACTTCTCCTGTCTAATCTGTCATTCACCAATTCAAACACATTCTGTCAATCAGACATGACACGTACTAGCAAGAGGAAGGCTCAGCTCTGAGTTAGTGACTGTTGTACTGTACTTATCTGATATATGTCACGATTTAGGAATGTAGAAACAAAAGCAAAAAAGTATTTGCCAGGAGATTATCACTAAGACCATTTGGTCGCTAAGCGTGAGAGCGCCACCTGTAAAAAAACATAGTAGTTATAAAAACGAGACTAAAATTTAGCACATCTTATAGAAAAAATAGAAAACACTATTGACAAACATATTACTGCAGAAGAGTTTGTTTTCCCCAAACAAAAATATAATGTGACAGATGGGTGTTGTACATAATGTCTCATTTGGATGTGAAAGGGCTCATCCACAAGTATGTAAATTGGCCGATATACCCCTTTACATCCAATATGACGATAACAAATAAAGGTTAATAGCAAAACAAACAAAACATAGCTGATCATAAATTTGTATTTAAATATTTGTATTTTGGCACGCATAGCAGTTTTCTCTAATATTAATTGTGTATAGTAACAAGCTAAGTACTTTATTTTAGTATAGTCAAAACCATTCAAGCTATGAGTATTCATTTTATTAATTATTTCTGTTGGGGTTTATTTTCTAAATTGACAACTTCGTATTTCATACATTTCTACAAAATTCATGTTGTTTAATAATCAGAGAACGAATATGTAGACGTGTTCTGGTGTAATAAGTATTAAGTTGTGTACCAGGTATTCGTTTCTGATGTTTTAATTTATAATACAATTTAGGTTTTTTATTCTTTATTTTCAAAATATGCAACTTTTGGAATATTATGTCAGTATATGCAAAAGTGAGCTATTTGCTATTATTCGAACTGCTTTTCATTTAAAGTTTGTAAATTATTTCTGAATTATATCCCCATGCTAGTGTCCACAAATTATGGTGTAATAGAATGAGTGAGATATACAAAAGAAAAGGGACATTTCCTGGGATACTTGATTTCGGTTTATTCATAATTCCAATAGGTTTACAAATTTTACTAATTCATAGTTGGTAATCATGATTGTATTACTGATTCTCAGTCATTCATTATGAATCCAGTTATTGAAGGTCAAAATCGTACGCAGTTTCAACAAAATTACTTATGTGTGCTTGCCTGTCAAAGTTCACCAAGCATTTCGATGGGAAAAGGACCGAAAGATCAAATTTCAAAAATGACCGTCATGACGAATGTAAAATTGTGTAGTCAGTGCATACTGTCTTTCCAGCATGCTATAGGCAAGTTTTTGGTATCCATACTTATGTGTTTTGTATGAAGGAATACAATTGGATATGTACAAAAAGTATTTATAGATGTATTATCATTTACAAATTCAAAATAGCCACTAAATGTGCTCAATTCAAGTTTCAGCATAGAATAATTGTAGGGTCTGTCTGTTATTAAATTTACACCTATTATCTGTTGGAGAGTTTTCGTTGTAGTGCTGTCTAATTGTATATTATGGTTTTGTTCGTGTTGGTTTGTCTGTCAGTCTATCTGTCCGTCCCTTGGAGTTCTTACAGAATAAAATCAACAGATTTCTATGAAATTTTTATCAGAGGTGTGCCTCAGGCTAAGGAATAATTGGTCCGGCTTACAATAATTAATTTCGGCTGAGTTTTGTCACTGACTCACTCTCCAGTTATTATTATTATTCAAAATGACCAAAAATGCACGGAAAATACGATTAAATAGCTGTTTATAAATTTTCCACAAGATAGAAACATTTTTTATTGGCATAATTGACATTCTCGCCCCCTGAAACATATGTATAGACACCAAGTATGTGACTCTAACTGCCTTAGAGCTCAAGTTATGGCACAAAACGTGATTTCCAAGTTTTAATGGCGGCCATTTTGAAATGGCCTAAAACAGGTAGTCCATCCAACTTTTATTTGATGGCGTCGACATTTAATAATGGGGGAGGTCTAATGAGCAAAAAAAAACTTGGTCTCAGACTTTCATGGGTGGAGGGTGCACAGTAACCCTCTCTGGCCCATGGACTAACACAAAAAATGCACGAAAAATACGTTTGAACAGCTGTTTCTAAATTTTCCACAAGATAGAAACCTTTTTTATTGACATAATTGAACTCCTCTCCCCCAAAAACATATGTATAGACACCAATTTTGTGACTCTAACTGCCTTAGAACTCAAGTTATGGCACAAAACGTAATTTCCAGATTTCGATGGTCTATGGACAAGTTTTATATCATATGGTCATATTGAGAAGCCAATATAAAATCACCGATTTTTTTTATGATTTTAGCCTGGGCCAGTTCCTTTAAATATCAGACTGGTGTAGGCCCATAGGCTGACAGCTAGGCCTAAATGAAAAAAAACGACACTTTAATCTTTGAAGCACTCATGGCCTACCATACACGATAATATTCACCAGGTGGGGCTTCAAACTTGTTGTTGTTTACCTTCACAACACTATTTCAGATAAATTAATATTAGATTAGGACTACGACAAATAGATCTATAAACTATATTTTTTGCAAAAATTAGTGAGTATTTAGGTTTATTTCACTATGTGGTGTTATTTATCACTACTTTTGCGTTTGCGATCCCACAATATTTCAATTATTTGATGAAAGTGGGCGATAATAGAAGTTTTTTCTAACTGTCATGAATGAATGAATCAGTCAGCCAGACAGTATCTGTCTACTGCAAGCGGTGGGCGCCATACGGGCAGTGCATCGTACAGCCAGCTTCAGCCTACCATCAGGATCCAATTGACTTGCAGCTGTGGCGGCGCGATGCGACCCATAACACAGCCGCTCCATGCCTATCAGTAGTTTAATTACTTATTTTAGATTAAAATGTATAGTTTATAATCCCCATGAAACCATTCATCCCCCGAGCCTCCGACCTTATGTGCAAGCCTACACATTTAAAAGGGAATAAGAGTGTTTGCCTAACCCTTTCAATGACATTAGCAACAAAATTTGTAATGTTATTTAGTAGATCCATCCCTACCCTCACACAGAATCTAAGACATGTGTCTGACAGCAGCATACTTCATTCACACGAATTCACACTGCCCACAATCTAACCTCTGACAGCAGCGTATTCATCCATATGAATTCACACTGGCCGTCTCTGAAAACTATTTTTCAAGCCCACACTGATTTTTTTTGCCTTCAGGCTTAAGTAATTTTCTTTGCTATTTTTTTGTCAATGGTAGGCCTAAGCCCATTTATCAATAACAATCATATAGACAGTTTTTGTTACAAAAGTAACGAAACTGACATAATGAATGTCCAGTTATTGCCTATACACCCAGAACTCACCCATTATAGTTATAAGTTCAACTGACTTTAATCACTTTCCCGCTATTATGTATCTCCCTTTGTTATCTATACCTTTCATTTTCGTGTGCATAATGAAGGACAGCATAATTCTTTCAAAATACCATCGTTTATTGCATAAGATCAAATTCAACATCCGAAAAAATAGGCAACCAGTAGTGTAGGTATGCCTCCAAAAAAGTGAAAACCATGTTTTACCACAGAAATTAGGTCATTCCTCGACATCTAATAGGAGTATTTCAATTTGTGTTTGTGAGTTTGCTAATCATCAGAATTGAACAAGGTTTTCTCTTTTCACTACAGAATTGAATGTATTTTTCAGATCACACGAACACAAATTCCTTTAGAATGTATTTTGCATTAAGGTCTCACCACACAAATTCATACGCGTATATCATTAAAAAGTTTAAGTGAGAGAGTTACGATCTTTTTTTTAAAAAATGTGATTTATAGCAGGCTTGGGGTTAAATAATACTTTTATATCATTTTGATACCAATTCATCCAGATTGGGTGACCATTTCTTGCCTCAAAAACATTGAAATCGGGAAATATAGGTATGAAATGTAATCCCTACGCTGGTAGTAACAAGGCATATGCTGCATTCGGAAGTTCCCGTGTTTTGGCGACGTTCAGGGAAGGTACTAGGACCTTACAATTACATGTGAAAGTAGAAAAAAACTCCATATTTAAGCATCATTTTAATTTTTTTTATTGATAGAGTACGTCATGGTGATTTAAAAAATGTTTAGGTTTATATACATTTTTTCAGAATGCTGCGAGTCCCAAGCGTATGGGCCATAATACATGTATGATGTAAGTCTATGGGAGGGGTATTATGTGTGGTGAGACGACAATCTAACCTTCTACAGCAGCGTATTCATCTGTATGAATTATCAAGTGCCACTTCTACCGGCGTTTAGTATTTCTATATCTGTATAATATTACAGTTAGGCCTACACAGCAAAAAAAAACATTCGGGTATCACGCTGTGATTTTCCTTGATTTATCAATGTCAATTTCGTGAAATTTGAGTGTTTTAAGTGACCAAGCCTCCAAGACCACGGCCGCAGTCGGCAAAGGTGGGGTGAATTCTTAGCATCCTAATTGTCTAGTATTTGTTAGTACGTGGCAAATCATCTAACTTTTAAAATAGGCTCTATTTAAATTCATCTACGAGATCGGCGTCATATTTTTATTTTATCTGTGATTGTGTACAGTAATCACTAGGTGGCGCTGAGGTGACACAAATCACATTAATCTCCATAAGTAGGCCTACTGAGGTCAAAGCCAAGCAAAATACAAAAGCAGTTGGAAAACCATGAGAAATAATTTGACTTAGAAAAAATGTAGGGACCTAATTTATGGTTGTTCTAGAAAAAAATAGTAACATAGTATTGTATATCTGTTTTTGTTTCAGACGTGGGTATATAAGTTTTGGTGATTATTTATGTGAACTATGGATATAAGTCAATCAAAAGAGTTTGTTAAAGGTAGGCTAATTTCATTAATGGTTGGCTATTATAGGTGCAATATCATTTGTTATAAACTTTTTTTTATCATATTTATAAGTTACGATGACCTACATAATATACTTGTATAATTAACTATCGTACCACACAAATGTGGATATCTTGATTTATTTTTAATCGTGTCGGCCTAAACCTATTTATTATTTCTGTTGATTGTGCAGGAGCTCCCGCTCCGAATTAGAATTTGATTTAAGCAATTTTGTATAGGGTTAGTAATGTGGTCCTAGTCTAGGTCAAAAATCAAGATGCAAGACAACTAGGTCTAAGAAGCCCAGTCTAAGAGTAAGATAAGAACTAGACAGTCTGTCAGAGATTGCAAACCTCCATTGAAATTAATGATCCTAATCAGTATCCCAGTAATGGTCTACCTATCTGGCACGGTTTACCCGATATCAGGCCAATTGAGTTGACTAATAGCTGATTTACGGTGATTTTGAATTCGATATAAATTAGTTAAAAACTTAGGGTGCATTCTCCCCCGAAACCTCAAATTTTGTTTTATAGTAATGGACTAACATCTAACACATTTTGCAAAATATTCGGCATGTGAAAATAAATAATGGCCGATAGGGGGCCATTTTGAATTTGATCGAGTCAGAATTTTTCAAGATGCATCCTCAGCTGAAATCTCACATTTCATTCTATAGTAATCGTCTAGCTATCTAGCACGGTTTACCAAATATCGGCCATGTGAAAGTGAATAATGGCCTAAAGGCGGCCATTTTGAATTTGATCAAGTCAAAATTTTCCAAGATGCATTGTAGATCATTCTATACCAGTAATCTTACAGATGTTTTTGATGACATGACCTATGAAAGATTTTCCACAATTACTGTGCAGCCTCTTAGGAAAACCATAATGGATCAGGTACGAATTTAATTTTTGGGCTTTCATCTCTGGTTTTCATCTGGCTGATGGAGTTGACGTCTTTTTGTCTTTTTACTGTGGATGCTAGCTGACTGACGAGGACAATAACTACAATATAATTGAAAATACAAACACTAGATTTCAGAGAATAATATCCATTAATTAAATGAGTGGAGCAAAAATTTAAAACCTCTTCACACATTTATTTTAGCTTCATAAAAAAATATGAAAACAACCATACAAGTAAAGAAGTTGATTCTGAGGTTTCAAAGGGGGAGCACTAAAAGACGCATGCCAACACACACCACCGCATACCAACGCATACCAGCATATACCAACGCATGCCACCCAATGCAACTATATTTCGGGCATCTATATGTTATCATCAGCTCAAATATTATTCCATAAAGCTAACTGCTAAATTTTATATCGATACATTCAGCCAAACGACTAAAATCCCCAGTTTTTATGTCCTTAACCGCATAGCCATAGGTACAGTTAGCGCTGGTAGTAGGCCCGAATCAGACTAATCATGAATGTTGGGCAACGCCTTAAATATATGCAGACACAAGACGTTGATTTAATGTTGGTCCACCGTCTTAGGCGTTGGACCAACGCAAAGCCAGCATTGATTAAACGTCTTGTTTCTGCTAGGATATATGTATATGCTGTAGGCCTATATGATTTAGTGTATGTGGCCGGATATGCATATATATCAATAAAAATTAAACAGAACAAAACAAATAATAAAAAAATACTGTTATTTTTTAAGTAAAAATGTATTATATACATATATGTTATGAACATTAGTCACACCAGTAGGCCTACTTATCATAAATATCTTCGATTTATGACAAGTCGCACAGTGAATTAGACATATTCAATACAGTAGTGTATACACCAATTATATGTGCACCGAGTTAATATTTTTCTCAAGTTATGAATTTTTGAAATAAGTTATAAATGTAGGAAATAAACTGCACATATGCTGCTGTACAGACCGATTCGGACGAAACATTAGATGATGGTATGAGTTGCACATAAATATATTCAATACAGTACACGACATAACTGCTGAATTAAGTTATTTTCATTAAATAATTAAATTATTAAGATTAACTCAAGTATTAGGATGAAATGGCTCAACAATGGCTCAATGTCTTGTGCTTGCTTCATTGAGAATTAGATATGTCATTACTGCTATTGAGTGACAATCACACCTCCTCATCAATGAGGAAGATTAACATATTACAGCATAATATATTACAGCATGAAAACGCAAATTTATATTTTTTTTAATTGTAACCATACAGACATGTAGGCCTAATAAATGTCACTAGAAAGCTTATTCAATTCTGAAAATAAGGATATAAATTACATTATAATAGCATGCAAACGCGCAAAGTTCTTTATTTGAAAAGAAATGTAGGACATAGCCTCATAGGCCGTATAATGACTTAACTTAATGCCGGCGACAAGGGTTTTATTTTTTATTATTCAAATAATAATACTATATGGAGTTCAGTTATGTTATTATTATTATTATTATTATTATTATTATTAAATAATTATTTATATAGCTTTGTTGTATGTTAATTGAAATTTTATCTTGAATGTTGAACGTTTCATTCACATTTTCATGTTTCCACTATTTTTCTATACAAGTAACAAGTATAACCATGTGAGTATATAAAACTTTATAAATAAACAACCAATAAATACACATATGCAGTCGATGACATTTTGCGAGCGATTCCTTTGAAAAGGTGTGTATCTTTCATGTTACCGGCTCGCCAAGGGTGTGTCTACATATGGCGAGACGGTGAGACAATTAGCGGCATCACTTCAGCACAATAATGGTCAAGCACGACACCTTTTGCGTGCTACAATTCGAAAAGTTAGTATCTATATATATGTAGGAAAAAAATAATAATTGTGTCGTATGCTGATATCAACTGCACATTTTAGTAATAAATGAATCTGACCTAACTTTCATTCACTTATATATAACATCGCTATACGTTCCTGTTATAAATCATGACGCAGTTTTGTCAGTAGAGTACGCCATTCATAATAATTGAAGGGCTCCATGCAATAACCTGTTAAGCGCCATTAACAGGTTCTTGCTGATAACGACGGATTTGAGGTTCTGAGGTAGGGAAGAATATTGTGTAAAAAATCTTTACGATCATTATAAAGCACTTTTCTCAGAAGCAAGTACATGTTTATGGCTGTTAGTGAGACAAATTTCCCTATAAAAAAACTGTTAAGCGCGTTTACCAGTAAATATTACTAAATAACATGTAGCAAATCCTACCGGTGAACTCACTTAACATGTTCTTGCAAATAATAGAATCAAAAATCAGAAATAGTAAGCACCAATAACATGATTTTACAAATATCAACATATTTAATTTTAAATGTGCAAAAGTATTCTGATGAATGGTTATGAAGTCGCTGTGTCACAGATATCCAATCGATATCCATGATTTCTGGAAAAATTTGCGTAAGGCAATAACTGGTAATGTCATTTACCATAAAATATTGTGATATTTAACTTGAAGACTATTGGCAAATACTAGTTAACAAACTTTGAAAATGTGCGCAAGGCATGCTGAGAGTCTCAGATATGATTAATAAACTTACTTTACCAATATTATTGATAAACAAACTTATTTTACGCGGAAGCTCTTAAAGGAAAAAAATATTGAACACAAACTTTGAAGTCGTCTTTCTCAAAACTATAAAACATGCACTTAACAGGTTCTTGTACGGAGTCATTCAATTGTCACTTATATTTATCACGAATAAAAAGATTTCAAATTATAAGTTTCTATAAACACTCTGATATATTGTTGCGACCTTTATCATGTCTGACCAAAAAAGTACAATTTGAAAATATACTTTTCTCTGTGAAAAATTATTCAATTTGTACGAACCATGATGTGATACAGTATTAGGTATGTTTTATTTACGGATACAAACAATAAAATTATTGTTAAGACTTATTTGTTAAGACTTATCAGCGGTGTGAATGACACCAAGTGTGGGAAATATAAACTACGCCCATTGATAATACATTGCAATGCATAGCACTCGTTGACGGGACGTTAAAATGCCGAATTAGGCAAGTTATAATTAATATTTTTTCACAAAATTTGGTCTATACACTCCGCAGGATGTACTTAATACGATAGACTTTCAAATATATAGTTCTTATGTCGTCTACCCCGTCTTTTCGCTGGTATGCGCTGGTATGTGGTGGCATGCGTCTTTTAGTGTAACCGGTTTCAACGTGCAGCTATATGCCGATATGCTCACTTTAGATTTTATAAGAAATAAACTAAAAGTTTAGGTTTATGTAAATAAATATTTTAAATTTTGTTGAAGGTCATTGTTGCGGCTCTACTAGATCAACAATTGGTCTATTATGCAGCCTTGGTTTCTTCGTTATCACATGCCAACGTCTTGCACTTGAGACTGCATCTCAATGTATGACAAATCGTACATTTTTGAACCCACCGAAGAAAGGAAATCAGAGGAACCCTATTGCAACTGAACCAGCTCCTCTTGCAGGACTTCCACATGTTACGTTCTATCGTCCTTTACCTTCTGTGCCAGCTGAATCGATTGAAGAGTCAGGTTGTCAAATAGCTGATATTTACGAAGACGGAATTGAGTTACCTATGGTAATATATGCATAGTTCCTCAACCATATCGATGATCGAGAGGAATATACTAACAATGTTCAATATACATTCCAACACAATTAGAACCATCAAACATCTAACTGAAATGCACATTAAAAGCTGGCAAATGCAATGATGTCACTGTTAACTGGATATAAATTCCTACACTATATTGAAATATTGACACATATCTCTTTAATAAAACTGGAACACATATCTCATTTACATCAAACATTTTCTGTTAATATTAGGATGGTATGTTGTTATGGAAATCAGCAATTCAGAAGCTTGTGGCCAGTTCGTTTGACATCGGCTATATGGTGGTGCTGCCTCTAGCGGGGAGGCTTGGTGCTAACACCGATGCTAATAAGCTGATGGGCTGGGGTGGTGGACTACTTGGCTTAGCTACAATACTATTCCCGCCAATGGCAAACTACACTTTTGTGACGGCGACGATAGTGAGGATTCTAGCAGGCATGAGTGCCGTAAGTATGCAAATCACTAAGAATTTCACAAATCCTACACATCTTGTACCCACTGGGCACATGACGTTGCTGCGACGTTAAATCAACGCCATTGCCGCTGATTCAACGTTGCAACAACGTCGTGTGTGAAGTGGGTAATCTGGTAATTGTCTCAAGTAAATAAAACACGCTCCCGCTATCATGCTATGTTCATTGTTAGAGTTAATGATGGCACAACGCTGTCACGTACTAGAGCAAGAGGCTGCCGAAAAGATTTCACTCCCATCAGACCAAAAAATGCTGACCACCTAATATAATTATATACTAGGGCATCAGCATCATTCGAAAACCATTTGTCAGCTGCACCCCGTAGAATCCCCGTGAGAAATTCCTGAATTCTAATTATTGACAACTTTTGCAGTTCTAGTCTATGGACATGTTTACATCATATGGTCATATTAATAAGCTAGAATAAAATCACCGATTTTTTGATGATTTTAGACCTGGGTATGTCCCTTTAATCACGTGGAGACTCAATGTTGGGATAGCGCCTGAGACTGTTGCCAGCATTGAGCCACCATGGGACCAACGTCAAAAGTTACTCAGTAAGCACGAGACATCCCAGCAACACGAGAAGTTGACCCAATGTTGGTTCAATGTTGGCCCACCGTCTACGACGTCGGGCCAACATCAAACCAATATTGGGTCAGCGTGTCCACGCAACAGTGACAGAATTCAGCACCCGTGGTATCACATTATTGTTTTTGTTATTCAGGCGGCTGTGATGGTAGGAATGTATGGTGTACTCGGTAGATGGTGCCCACCAGGGGAGAGGGCTGCAATGATCGGGCTAATTTTTACGGGTATTCACATGTTTTTGGGTTTTAAAATATCTTTTTAAATTCCTATCAGTTTCTTCAATCTCTGAATAATTCAAGGACTTTATTAATTTTGTTCTCCCAATAAAAAAAACAAGTCTAATGTTCATTTTTAAAACTGGATATTATAGGCCTATTAGATGCTTTACTAAATTAATACAAAAAACTTATCCAATGTTACAGTCGAATAACCTATCATTAATATAAGTAAGAACGTATTTTTCATATTTGTTTTCCGTGTAGTATTATAATAATGTTTTGTTTGAAATATTTACAAAATAGTGTATAGTGCGTGTTTTGACCTAATAACTTCTAAAAACGTTCATTATTATACAGCGCTCTCCGACCAAAACATAAAGCGTTAGTACAGAACACATTGATCGTGTTGTTGGCCCCACTAGCAATTAGAGCCTACGACTGATTACTACATAATAATACTCTTAATGAGTATGCTCAAATATAAACATAATAAATGCAGCACAAAACTACATATAATAGTAGGCCTGTACAATGTACTCACGCCGACACAATGACAGGCATCATAAGACACGTTTCTGATAAAATCACCAGGTGTCTCTCGTACAAGTAGGAACTAGCCTTGTCCCAGCAAACACAAGATATTTGTATAGCTTTTGTACAATGTTGGACCAACGTCGAAGACCTGAACACTGGCCTAAGTAAGCGTGGTAAGTCTGTGGCGACGGCGGGAATAGCACATGTATCTGACACTCACTGTGAAACATCAATAAAGGAAGAATGAAGGAATCATCTTTTGTCATCATCTTTCGTTAAATAACCCCTGCTGACCAGGCAGGACTTTGAAGAATAAGGTGTGGGCTCGCTGGAGTTTCCCCTTACCACGTGTCCCAACAAGTCTCAACTCACCATTCATGCACGGAATAATTTTAATTTGCATGACATTCGTTAATTTGGGCCACAAGTATGCGCAATGTAAGTTTTTTTTGGTGTTAAGGAGGTATGCATTTAATATTTAAAGATATATGCGTCTATGATATGGAACTCGGTACATGGTGAGAGAATACTGATTTACTTCGCTTTCTGTACAATCATGGCAGACAGAAGAAAATCCGAAGTATAATCGAATGACTTGAACAGTTTGGAACACTGTACACATGCACAACCTCACTGACCAGCATCCAACTCGGCCGGGATTCGAACCCAGACCCAGAACCTCTGCGCTTCGAGCCACAACCGGAACAAATGAGCCATCATGGCCGGCCCTGTATAATGGTGTCTGAGATACAATAGCTGATGTCAGAATTATTATGTTTAAACCTACAATGGCTTAACGAACCTGGTAGTACATTTAACGTCAATGAGCTCAAAATTGCCACGATATAATATACAATCACAATTATATTTTGTTTGCCTCTGAAATATTTTCGTTTATTTACAAGAAATCGTTGTCACAAATAAAAATATTTTGGCAGTCGTAACTTGAATTCTATCTTGTACATATCTTTATCTGTTTATGTGATGCTCTCTCTCAACAAGCTTTACTCTTGTCTTGTTTCCAGTTAGCAAACCTGTGAGAAGAGACAATTAACATAACATACATTAACAGGTGAACTATTGTTGCATGCTGTGTTCAGTTAACAATTTACATACTAACATACACACATCTATTTATAAACATTTATAAATATTGAAATGCATTGTGTATTTTTTACGCTTTAAAAAATATATTTTCACCTGATATATATGAGTAATCAAGCGATTAATATATCGTCACCTTGGATATGAAAGGGTGTATCTGCCACTTTACCAAGTGGCAGATACACCCTTTCATATCCAAGGTGACGATATGATATTATTTGTAGGGGAGACACTTGCTCGGAGCATTCAGGTACCCCTGTCTGTTACATTCTGCTTGCCCATGTATTTAGGTTACTGGCCAGCTTTGTTCTATTTTATGGGTGAGTGATATGATTTTGTGTACCTAAAAATGACTTAAAGCTGAACCAATAATAATTAATTGAATGATTTAGCTAATTTTGTTACATTTATGCTAAATATAAAAGACTATTATTAGTGTCTGATAAGTGTTGAATTATTATTTGACGTTTTCATTACATTTAAAGGTGGCATTGTCGACGTAATTTTCAGCTCCTAATGAATGAAGAATAACAAAGTAACCCAATTGTATAGTATACATGCACGTATTATATTTCACTATTTGATTTTTTTTATACCAGCTTCTTTCTAGCTTTTAAAGGTCAGTCAACATTTTCATTGTAAAAAACGGTTTTAAAACGCGTTTAAAAGAGTCGCTTGTACAATAGTTACATATAATCAAAGAGGGTAGAGCATAGGTAGAGCATCTACCCTCTTTGGTGTAATTAGAATCAAGTGAGTACTCGAACATATTCACATCTCAATGCGAAATATGCACACTTATAATTTCACTGTATACTGATTTCAAGAATGGTTGGTCTTTGTGATGGGTGGCCTGATACTTCCATGCCCTTTGTCATACCAGTAATCGCATCAGTGTTTCTAAAGGTGAAGGTTCTCGGGCAGACTGTGGCGCAACATCATGGTTCATGGTTTGTATGTTTTTTTCCAGGCAGCCTGAGTATTATTTGGGGTATAATTTGGGGCACATGTGGTAGCCACTCCCCTGATGTGTGTCGTGGCATGTCATACAGTGAGACTGTATATCTACAGCACTCGCTTGAAGCACAGAACAATGGGGAAGATTGGAAAAAGAAGGTAACATTATTTCAGAACTAACTCCCATGGAGACCCCAAAATGTAGTGTCCATTTATTTAAGATTTTTTTAAATTGATAAAATCTACTCAGTTTATCCACAAATTCTAAACTACACCTACTTGTTTGCGTATGAGATATAATTTACCTTTTTTTTTAAAAAAAAATGAAGGATGTCTCAAAAACAGACGTAACAAGACGGACGGGACAATATCACTTTCAAATAGTATAAATGACGAACAATATGCGTTTCAAATTTTGAATGAGGATATTTTTATTGAAGTGCTACTTTTATATTATATTAAGTTAGTGATGATCACATAAGACAACCATGATATATCTCAAATCATCTCCACCACCCTCTAAACACAAAACATTTGTATAACTTTTATACAGCGTTGGCCCAACGTCTTCGACGCTGGTCCAACATTGTATAAATGTTATACAAATGTTGTGTGTTTACAAGTTGTTTACTGGGAAGTCATCGCCCACATTACTCGGCTTCACGTTACTGTGGTTATTTCATCTGCAGGGGTACTTGGATGATTGCTAGTAGTAGTACTTTTCGCCCCTATCCGGGAGGGTCATTAGTGATCTGTTCCGTCTGTAGCGCTGAAGGTAAGCGGAGCGGGTGGCCTGGTCCACGGCTATTCCGTCTGTTGAATGATGTACGGCATTGTACAGAAGCACTAGCCTACAGCAATCATCCAAGGGAAGCTGCAGCCTCTTCGTATCTGACCATAATCTTCGGGAGGATTGCCAGTGGCATACCCTGGTTCCCCCGCTCAACAGCTAAGCCAATGCAGCGCCCGCATCTGGGCAGGCGCTGGTGTAGGCCGTGGTAGCCTTAAATAACCGGCAATAGAGATTTTGACATTAGGTCTTCCACTGGGGATGAATGGAGTTACCCTTCCTATTGTTACTCTGGGGACTATCCGACCCAAGGATAGCGAAACCCAAGTCTCTGGCTGTCTGGTCTTGTCTGGGAGTAGATCCGCTAGACATGCCCAGAACCCCTTATCGGGAAAACGCCATCAATAATCCTGGTGACCATGCCCAATCACCCTCACATCATCATCTGTACATCATTCCTCTCATCATTTGACTACAACGTTTTTATCATATTACAATGTCATTTAAAAGACCATTTGTGCCGAAAAGTGACGTAAAGCAATGATTTACTACTGCTACTAGTACTTCATCTGCAGTAAATTATAAATTTAATCCGAATTTGTTTTTTTCTGATAGGGACTTCCGTACTTTAAACAATATATCAGGAAAACATCAATTTAACAAATATCTTTTAAAAAACCTGTACTTTACATTGTAGGGCAATAAAATCCCCTGGTGTTATTTACTGAAGAGTCTGCCTATCTGGGCCCTCATTGTTGGTATGGTAACAGTGCGTTGGTTACAGTTCATGCTTGTGGACGGAGCAGCTGGTTTCTTCAATGATGTGCTAAACTTTGACATCAAACAAGTAGGTTTACAAGCGTAGTTTATTAACACCTTCTATTGTTCTTTTTTTATATAGTAAATATAGAGAGAATGATTGTAAAGTTTAAAATACCTTATCTCAGTAGAATTGTGATTTCGCTGAATTAACATCTTTAAAACAGTTATTGTAAATGTTAGGATATTTTTCTAGCCGCAACTAATTATAATTATTTTAATCGTTGTTTTAGAACAGTTTATTCAGCACAGTACCCTGGTTTTTTCAACTTTTATTTCTACTGCCACCTACTTTAATTACTAAATGTATGCTGAGCAACTCGCGGATCTCTCTAACTTACTCTCGTAAAATCTGCCACAGTTTCGGTAAGTAATATCTGAGAGTTAATATGTATTCAACATTGTAATAGGAACATATTTTTCTGAGACAGCTGTAAATATTTGTATTTTTTGTAATATAATATAAAATGTTGTTGTAATATAATATAAAATGTTGTTGATAATAATAAACTAGCCAGAATTACAAATATCAATCATATTTATCAACTGTAATTATGTGAACTGTTCTAAAGGTACTTTGCTACCCGCGTTTTTACTGTTGGCTATGGGATTTATGCGGTGTCACAATTGGATTGTTGCTATGGTGATGTGGACTTTAGCCCTCTGTTTCTATGGTATCAGTGTTGGTGGAGTGGTAACCAATCAGGTAGATGTGGTGCCACATTTTGCAGGAGGTGTCCACGTCATCACCCACATGCTTACAGGATTCCTCAGTCTACCCCTGCCTTACATCATTACTGCCATCACCAGCTCGGTGAGACGTCCCCTTGGATATGAAGTGGCAGATACACCCTTGCTTATCCAAGGGGACAAAGAAATGTACCTATATCAAAGCATCTTTCAGTTCTGAAATGTTCCTTCACAAGTATTTATTGATTATATCATGGCTAAATATGTTTTTTTAGAGATCAAAATGTTGTTATATTTTGCATTTTCAATATTTATTATGAGGGCTTGAAGGCTGGATGTCTTTTTCACTTTGTGGAAACGTACATGGTCGGTTAATTCTCTAATCAGTGGCCTCATAATGCTATACAGTGTTGTCGTGGTGTTGTTCCATAAGTCTAGATGGTAGACCAACACTGGACGGGCAATGGGGTACATCTCACACAAACGCAGCTTTATTCTGTTAGCATCCCTTGATTCTGAGAGCAGAGTCTGTGGGCAGTTTAAATTAATTAGTCAGTCAGTCAGTCAGTTGGGAGTAGTCTCTTTGTTTAATTATATATTGTGTAAGGCTTGCGCCTTATCCAGGGCAGACTCTGGTATAATAATGGAACATGAATTGAGCTTGCCATGGTAATGAAATTGCGCATCAATTATGAACTGTGTGCTAAAAACTGTATTCTACATAAAGAACAATATAGAATGTAATTGATTAAGAACCTCTCATTTACTAAACCTATGCAAGAACATAGATACAAATATCCCAGAGAAATCCCCATATTCGTAAAACATAAATAAGTACAAAGATAGAAGTATCTTAGTAAATAACTTACAGTGTTGTCCCGCACATCGTATTCTCACTCGGGTCATGGGGCTTGTCCCAGGACCGCAAGTCCAAGGGACAATACAAGACCCATGATCCGAAGGAGAATACAACTAGAGAGGGCTGATGTAAGGGACGACACAACTTTAGCCAAGCTGTTGTCTTTTTATCCTATACCAACATAGATAACTGACTTATTGCAAATTTGAAACGTAAATGACCATATGCCTAGGTCTATAACGCTAACATGGTCGTTCTCAAACTAATAATAATCTAGTTAGGATCAGCATAGGAACGGTCTACTATATTCATTTTTGCAAATTCAACAACGAAATCATTGTTTTCCAATTTATGACCTGTGATCTGATTCAATTCTGTACACTTATTACTTTTCCTTTCCGAATTGTAACACTTGGGGGATATCTAGTGGGTGGCGCAGAGACAGAGGAGGAGAAGGGGGAGGTTTAGGAAAGGGGGTCTACATGCAGTTGAATGTGGCGGAGATGCTGGCACCTACATGAGACATTGACCCAATATTACTGTAATGATGGGCCGGAATTCAGAACTAGTATTTTTTATTCACCAGTCAACCATTTCCCCTGGTGCTTCAATATTCCTGAACTTGTAACTCTAGAGTATGTAGGCCTACTGCCAGTATTTCGATATTTGGATATGCCCGACACCAACCTCTTGACAGTTGACCTTGAAATGATCCTGATTTGACCATGACGTGACATTGGCTAGGTCTCCAATAAAACAAAACTTTGTCAAATTTGCCTCTGAGGCTGGTGTGGTATATATTCAGACAAATCTGACGCTACACAATATCCCATATGTTTTGTGTTCAACATGTTCAAATAGTTAAATGATTTGTTTGTGTTTACAGCATTCACCAGACGGATGGCGAGTGGCTTTCTATTTAACTATCGGTCTGACCATCATCTGCACTACTTTCTACAACATATTTGGTTCTTCTGACGTGCTTCCTGTACCTGGTTCAGAAGCTGAGGTTAATTTACTGCATGAAGAGAACAGTCCACCAGCACGTAGACGTCCCAGTACGAGGGGCTGTACAGAGCGGGATTCATCTGTACTGGATGAGGACGAGGAAGACGATGAGTTCACTGATGATTATGATGATGATACAGCATCCGAAAGCTGCTCTAACAGACACAGCTGTCTCAGGTGTAGCAGTGCGTACTCAAATGAAAATATAAGCGAAGTTTAACTGTGATATACGTCTCTATCTCTATGGAAACAGAAATCTATTTCCTTTTTACTGATTGTTTTCAGCAGCAATGGAAGAAATATATGTACATGTATATGCAAAATTGTTCATTTGTTAAAATCATGTTATATTAAGTTGAATATACACGGTATGACAAACATACCTAAGATCATGTTAAGTGGCATTTAATTGTCATAATAAAATAACTGGGTATTCCGTTAATATAAATGGCTATACAGCTTGTACAGTTGACGAGATTGTTTTTTAATGTGTGCCTGAGACACGGTGTCAAATTATTATCGATCATTCTGGGAACGGAAATACCAGCATGCAGCAACATTATCAATATATCGCTATGGTATCTATGCTCTGCAATAAAATTAATGCTTCATAAAAATACGTTTTAAATATTTTTATTAAATAAGCATGATATTGGCTGTGAACTATTATGAATTTGCGTTGAAAGAGCCCGTATGTTGGACAATTTAGTATTTGTAAAACTATCAGATAAATGCTTTCCCTCGTAAGTTATGGCCTATATATATATTTATATATATTTAATGCAGGAGAAATCAATCAACGTTGCAAAAAATAGAGAATGCCATGCAACCACACCCCCCACCCCCCGCGCAGACACAATTATTACAAATAATAATGATGCATTATTATTCTCAACTATGAATTGTAGACAAAGAAAGCTCTATTGCAAGGGAAGCGTTGTAAATCTTTGTTTATGGTGATGTAGGCCCTGCGAATAAAAATCCAAGAGATAAGGGTGATATACATTTTTGAAAAAATATTTTTAAAATCACCAGGTCTGCGTTTGGTATCGTTGGAAAGGTTATCTATCTGGGAGTATGGAGAATGGGTGCTCGAGTGCCGGTAGTGTTGGAATAGGTCACCAGAGGTCATTTTAGGTAATTATCTGTTTTGGCCGATCATCTGGGAATGAGGTCTTATGTGCCAGTAGTGCTGGAATAGGTTAGACGATCTTGAATCAGAAGATCTTGAATCACGCCGCATTAACCACTGTTAATATAGCATGATGAGTACATATCACGAATGCCTTAGATATGATCATGTATATACCAAATCATGCACCTAAAGCCCTTCATGTAGTTTTAGTACTGTTCCTGAATACTACTTCTTTGGTTGTTTAAACTATCAGGATCAACGCCTAGTACTATTTAGCTCCATTAACCTTTTCACTACCATACATGACGGAAATTTCCGTCGTCATTCGTCAATGAACGTAACCATAAAATGACACAAATTCTCGTCAAATATATACTACATTTATGTATTTTTCGTCATTTGAAGCTGGAAATTGCGTTAGCAATTCCAGCTTCAAATGACGAAAAATAGAACTCCTACACCAGTATATCTGGATCCTGGCATGCACCCCGGCCTGGAAGTCAAAGGGTTAACAATTGTCTTCCTCCAGGTTACCCACTTTCGCTTTAAGTATTATGTTTGGTAGTCCAGACCTTATATACCAGTTAATACCAATGCCTTTCTCACCACTGAAGTATTAAAATCCCTTCATAACCCTGCTAGATTTATGTAACTACCTATTGCTACCCTGCTTCGCTCCACTGGTAAACAAATGCAGCATAATAATCATCATTTATTAAAGATATGTTATATTGTGCGTGTGTTTGTTATTATTGCATTGTAGTCTTTTAATTGTATTTCACTTTTTTTGCCCGAGGAAATCATTCGATTAGGTTTTTGTAGCTACTATGTAATCCTCATTAAATAAACATCATACAAATATTTTGAATTCTGACATATTTATTTATTGTTACAGGTGAATGTGTTTTTGTGATGTAGTTTCACATCTCTGACCATTTCCATCATTGCTTGAGTCCAAATCTACAATGACTAAATAGTAATTTCGTTACCAGCAACATACTGTATCTATTATATACATGTGCGTCGTATACATGAACTCGTGGATATCGTCTGGCAATGGATAATGGCGTGTTATCATGGTTATTTATGTTTGGTTATAAAGGTTCTAACTGTCAGACGATTGTCGGGACTCTTTCATACCAACATGTGCTCAGTTTTCGTGAAATGAATGCCACAAAACTGAATAAATATTATAAGGCTCGGCTTGAGTTTGTGTCCTACTTAGAGAAAGAGGGGTGCTGTGTGTGGGAAGTCAAACGGTTGACATTCCTGTACACCAGTCCTCATCAACATGTCGAATAGAACGTTTGAAGTCCATATAGGTTAAGCACTTTCGTTTTTAAAAAGTGTTCAGACAAAAATGCATTCACGATTAAATATAGTGATTAGAGCTTAAAGGATTTGGTTTGAATAATGTTGGCCCAGCGTCGCAGACGGTGGCCCAGCATTACATCAGCATTGGGCCAATGTATCGTGTTATCTGGTGTTTCTGGCGCCGGGATGGAAAGCGTCACCCGCATAACAATTCAGCAGTCAGAAAACACGGTACAATCTAATGATGTTTCAATGTCGGACCAGCGTCGAAGACTGTGGGTAAACATTGAAACAGCATTGGGTGAATGTCACGTGTTTGCGCAAAGTATACCGCAGACCGATCATGATACATGATGAATTTTTGTTGGGCCGGCGCCGTATATGATTGACTGGCATTGGGCAATGGCCTTTGTTGCTGGCCTATCATTGAACCGGAATTTTGTGGGTAGACCTACATCCTCTGTACGAGGTACAGCGTAGGCAAGTATTGCATAAATGTTGGCCAGCACTGGCGATGGTGGTAGAAGGAATTAACGTTTAAGTAATATTTTAACTTGTCTCATTGGTTCTTTCCTAATTATTTCCTGGACATGTAGGATCCTGGCCCATGAGGAAAACCAATACACTGTTATGTTTAGAAAATATTAAGCCGATTTTTTGTCCATAGCACTCAAACAGACTAAAGCCGGGTCTCGGAGTTCGGGAACTCCTGTTATAGTTATCAAATAGGTTTATCTCCTGCTCTATAATACACAATCAGACATTTTCTGTTAACATATAATAACATAACACACCATGATGCGAAGAAACTGCCGCTTCAATACACTCGCTGTCATTTTCCGACAAAATCGGAAGTGTTATACCTACTCAATTTTTTCTGTCCATGAATGTCCTCCTGTTTTTTGTGGATAGCTCTATCTGCCCGTCCCTTCCTTGGGGATTTTATTCATGTACTATATAACACCCAAAGCATATATAACTGTTACCGAATGAACCAAATTAGACTATATATTGTTCATATCGTTTAACCATTATGTTGACTGTGTCATTATATTTGGGCTATGCCCAAATATATTGAGTTTACAACGGAACTTTAAACTTATTATTTTTGGTACGTTTTTGTAAGACGTTATTTCTCCCTGAGTTTTTATCTAATCAACTTGAAATTTTGACACAACATTCCCAGAGTAGTCGGGAGGGGTGCTATGTCTTTTCTAATACAAGACATCTACGTGTTCTGCCGGATTAAACCAGGATTTTCTGGATCACTATACGCTTGAATGGCAAAAGGCAGTTTCTGCTCACTTGTAAAGTGCTGCTCTTCAAATGTAAAATACAGTATCTGCTTACTTGTACAGTGAGCAGATACTGCCTTTTGGCTTGCACGGCAGTAGGCCTATAATTGGGTCCAATGTGGTTCAATAGTGGACATTTCGGGTGATTCTCCATTCATTGCCAGGAGAGTGAACAGGGTGCCCCTATGTCCAGGCCTACTCCACCCTTTGGTCTCTAGATCTGATCATAAAAATACATTTATCCAATGTTTCAATTCCGGGCCAGCGTCGCAGACGGTGGCCCAGTATTGAACCAATATTGTGTATTTGGTATGAAGAGTTGAAACCTATCAAATGCTATAATTAAAATAACAGTTGCAATTCTTTTCAAACGCAAAACGTTGAATCAATGTTGTTTTAATGTTGGGCTAGTGTCGCGGATAGTGATACAACATTAACTCAACAGAGAGACAAGTCAATGTGTGTACTGTGCACCCTGAATGCGATTTCATTTGAAAAACAAATATATATCTATTTAAAACTGCAAAAGCTCAGTGGGGACTTCTGAAATTTGAAGCCTGAAGTCTGAAATCTGAAATTACAGTTCAGAATGGCTGCCAAAAAACTCATACGCGAAATTCGAATCAATCTGTCATAATAAAAATAACCCAACAAAATTCGAAATGGCGGCCACAAAAAGTCATAAAACCTAGCCCAAATATTATTGTTACTTGAAAAGTCACAATTTATGTCTAGTTATATATATCCCTTTGTAGTTAAAACAGTGTACTGGTATGTCTACTGTTAGGCCTACATCCATGTGTCTCTGGGTTGATGTTGTGACTTAACTCGCTCAATAATAACTGGCAACTATACGTTATCAAGATTACAGTGTTGTTCTATGGTATGTATGACAATGCAGCAATCGAAATATTTATTTGTTAGTATCTACGTATGGTTTGTATCAGTTTCTGAATGTGGAAATAGTGAACTGTAATGTGTCTTTTCCCGGGGCAATATTTGTTTTGTTTGTTATCCCTGTGTAAATAGTGTAGTCATTCTGGCAAAATAATCTGGACAAATTGCTAACAAAGGTTTTATGATGTATTTTGGTAGATATAGATCCCAACTAACATGTCCAAAAAGTCCCAAGCAAAAATCCTGTTCAAATTCGAGAAGTTGACTAAAACGATTTTTCAATACACAATCTCTTGTGAAAAATTGCATTTTTCCATGTATCGTTACTTATGTTTTTGGACACCAGGAGTCGATTGAACCTATCAGTTTGACTTTAAATGCGAAGAATGGTTGATTTAAAGTTGATTTAGCGATTTTTCACAAAACAATTATGATATTTTAAGTGATTTTAAGTATATGAGTATTCGATGTAGTTTTGTTGAAATTATTCTTGTCAGCCTAGAATAATAAGATGCTCTCGTATTTAATGGGTAGCTTGTGTGGCGGGGTGACTACCTACAATATTGGTATTGGTTTGTTTGTCAAGTATTAGTATTGATCCCAATGGTCTATTATAGTCAGGAAGAAATCTCACTTCAGGTGGAAAGGTAGTACAGACTTTTTTTGTCGATTGATATCAGTTCTCCAGGGTCCCAGGAAACATATTTCAGAGGGTGTGTAAAATTTCATCCATTGGCATTTTTTAAAATCCAAAATGGCCGCCATGACCCATTATTGTCATTAAAATGGTCATAATTCTTCAAGTATTTGTGCTAGAGACACAATATTTGGCTCTATACCCAGGTTTTGATACACAGGGGGTGTACTGGAAGGGTTATGTATGTCTTTTGACCATTGTATAAAGCATAAAAATCCAAAATGGCCACCACAAATCACTAAATGCACGATACATGTAGCCCAGAAAAATTAGGTTTCTGTACCAATGTTTTTTTTTACAGAATTGCAGAATTTATTTTAATTACCATTAAATTAAAAACATGAGATAATGAGCAATCATGATAAATGAGTGCAAATATGGAACCAAAATTAAATAATATTTTGGCAGAGATATGATCGATCTGTGATTAGTATGTACATTTTCACCATCTCCAAATACAATAAACAAATTCAACTCTGCTTTATTTTAATAAAAACAATGAAATGCTATGTTTAATCAGCTTAATGTGTTTCCTATACTATCCTCCCCTAGTGTCATTAATGTCCTCAATGGCATTTTCGAATGTTCCAGCGTCATCAGATTGATTTTGTGTGCGGGGATTTTTACATATTATATCTCCACCCTCGCATGAACAAAATATTGTGCATCCAAGTTTAGAGCAACTGCAAGGGGCAGTCTTGCATCCAGATGTCATGCAGTTGCAGTGGATTAGCCGTAGTATGTCAGTATGTCAGGAGGCGCAGACAGTGTATCATGCGGTACTGTCGGCGGAAGCAGGATACCCTGGTTGTCAACCTCCCAGCCATACTTAGTCGGGTCCATTGCTGGTGGTGATTCGAGAAGTGCTGCCTTCCATGTGGTAACTTGTAGGTGACACATGTGAACATTTTTCATAAATGCAGCAGTGGTAGGTAGAAAGAAATATAGATTTACCAATGATGCCCCACTTTTTCCGGTCTTAGAACGCCATACTTTTACTCTGCATTCTATTATAGATGTACAGCACTTTGTTGACTTGCCATATGCTGCGCATATGAATGTAGTAGCCTGAGCCTCAACATATTTTATATCTGCCGCCAGATGACATGAACATTGGGGGGTTGCTAGCTTTAAACTGACTATTGGAAAACTGAACAAGAAACACATCTGTGTCATCACACACGACATTGACTGACTTGTCCAAGAGTCCTAAAGCGATAGCATGTTGTGTTATGAGAATATCAACATCCTCGTGTGAGAACAGAGATCAATTCAGAGGTCAATTCTCATACCACGGTCTATCTCCACAGGCACATCACCTACACCAGCAATAACCAGATAATGCTTTTGTTTTGCATTGTTGTAGAAATGTGACTTAAGAAGTCCCTCAGCAAGCATGGCATTCAACTGGATCTTGTTTTTAGTGTCAGTAAGAACTTGTTGTCTAGCAGGAGCTGGCATATCTGGCGTCAGCTTGTGTGCGCGACTTTACCCAGCTCGCTGCATCCTCGTGAAGGTTTTGCTGCTGTTGGGAAAATATCTGTCAAACACAAGCGTCACATTTGCCCTTTGTAGAGCTTGAAAGACAAACTTCTTAAAGGCATCAACATACACATGAAGTTTGTCAAGTGGCCAGTTGATGATCCAGAGTAGTGCTGATATATCATATATTATGGTGTTTTGGACAGGGCAATTGCGTTCTGGTACAGTCACTTGGAGTTTTTGTTTCAAGGTAGATTTTGGCTTTGAGATTTCTCCATTTCTCCGTCTGGATTGAACATCGATGGAAGATATGCAGCTAACTCACATGCCAATACATCATCGAAGTTTATGTCACGTGAACTGGCAAGTAGACCAATAACACGTGCATAAATAAGTTCTTGATCATAGACACGCTCCTTACCAACTGACACATGCTTTTTTCACATCCATTGGAACAATTAGTTTGCCTAAAGGATCATAGAATGTTCCTGGCCAACCACTCTTGCAATCTTTCGTTGCCTGTTGTCCAAGAGCAAGGGCATTATCAGCCTTAACATCAGGGTGAGCAATTTGTCCTATCATAATGTTCATCAGTGCACCATCTGGGTGAGATTCGTTAGCGAAGGAGTTAATATAGACATCCAGGGTGTTATGAAGGCTCAGACGATCCTCCTGATCTGCCTTGATTCGACCTTTAGCTTCTTCCTTATGGTGAGTATGAAGAGTATTCTGTGTAGTATTGCTCATAGCTCGAACATTTTGGTTTTGGCTCATAGCGTGCATAGTTGTGGCAGCCAGCTGCACAGAAATAAGGCAGCATAGCTTCTTCAGCATAGAGGTGAAGAGCCCAGTCATCTTCGTGTCCTGCACGCGAGAAGATCATCATGATGATGACTGTCTTTACCAAATTGTCAGACCACAATTTTGTAGTTCTGCTATGACTAGCTCGAGCATCAAGCACTATGATGAGATGGGAAAACGAGTCAGCTCCTTCAAGTATACACTCTACTAGCATTATGACATCTTCACTCTGCCATGTGATTTGCGGCACGCAATCCCATGGCCTCACGTTATACTGTCATCTGCCCTGATACAAATATCTTCGGACCAATCACATTGGTAAGCAACGTAAACAAATCGTCTGACCCCGGGTGTTACTGTCTCGGAAATCTGTGCCGCGCATTGTGAGTGGTCACCGCTGACGTCATTCACAGGCACTAATGAATATTCATGTTAAGATAACCCCTCTCTAATATACAGTTCCCGTACACACTAGTTGTCCAGGCTTGAGCCATGCTCTGCGTGTATTAAGACTGGACTGGTGCAGATGGCATTATGATGGCTTGGACGTTTTGTGGGTACTTCTTGCCACTCAACATTTTCTCTACACTTCCAAATGTTCAGGCTAGAATTTCGTTCATTCCACTGCCAGCAATGATGACAGCTGTGGCATGAATAAAATTCATGAGCATATGCATTCCACCAAGCACTGGTATTACAGATTCGAATTAGGTGGGTTGATACAACATTATGTCTATGACGATTTTGTAAAGTTGCTGGTCAGCCGTGAAGATAAGCACAACTTTTGTATCATATTCTGTCACAAGAAGACATCTGGTTACAGTAGGACAAAAGAGGCAGTGTGTCCTGAAATTAAACTAACACATACGATTGATCGCAATCGTTTGGGGGCACTCTGGTCATTGTCAACATCATCACTTGACTTTCTACGTACCTGAGCAACATGTGCTTGGACATTAGTGGGAGACGTCCACCGTGATACACATGATTTGTGAACCTTGATATAAGGGTTGTCAGGTTCGGATACCAGTAATGACTCTAGCTGAACATGATAACCGTCATTCAGCTGTTTGCTACATTTTATCACAGTCTCAATGCGAGTTTTGTAGCTATTCTGTAGCTTTCCCTTCTTTCTTGTACATTGGCTTCATTACACTGGGCAGTCTTCTTCATGAACATACATTTGACTCACCTAAAACTTAAAATTTGCATACGTTTTACATATTTATTCCGATTGTTTATCAGTTCAGTACCGTACATGTATTGGTTATAAAAATTGTAGCCATACCACTAATACCCGGGTGACGGAAAGAAGTATTCCCCAAGCCGAATGCAGGTCTATCACAATAAAGTATGCAATTGCTCGATTTTGGAAGATTATTTGGCGGCCATATTGAATTTTTATATTTATAGAATGGTCTAATCACAATAATAACCCAGCCAATAGATTCCTTGGGCATAAAAACCCGGGTATAGAGCCAAAAATGGTGTCTCTAGCCCCAATATTTGGGGAGTTATGACCATTTGTATGATATTTGTGAGTCGTGACGGCCATTTTGGATTTTAAAAAATGCCAATCTTCAAAATTTTACACACCCTCCGGAAAATGTTCGCTTGGACCTATATAAACTCAAATCAATCATCAAAAAAAGTCTGTACTCCACTTCCACCTGTCGGGCCGTATGAAGTATATTCTTCCTGACTATTAAGTGTATATTTCAAGTCAATGAGAAAAATCAATTGGGAGCGAGCACTAAATGGTCGTAGCTTAAATTTATGCTAATTATTTTTCAAATTAAATGTCATCAATTGATCCCGTTTTTTATTACAGTTCAAGATTGCCATTGGATAATCACCATTTGTCGACTGATAATATCAAGTTCTTAAATCAACAAATTATAATAGGTTTAGAAGAGGGTTTGGGATTGAGCTCTATTAATGATCTATGCCAGTGGCTACAACACAATATCCGTGTATTTTACAGCTTGAGAACTGATATTATGATTATGTAGAACATGTCTCTAATGGCCTCCAAAATTCTACTTGACGTAAAACCCCTGCAGTGTAATAATTATGAGGTCAAATGTCAGGCACTTGCCCAAAACTAGAAGTTAATAGTTAACTTCGTTATCAATCACACACAGGATACATTGAATTTCTGTACCCCTAGATCGTTATCAAGAAAACAAGATTCTCAACAAGAGCATTTGCTTAACTTGAGACTGAATGACCAAGTACACAAAAAAAAAACACACACAAAAAAAAACATAAATAAAAACATAAATAATAATAAGCATAAATAAACATAAATACATATGTTGACGTTTTTATATTTAGCAAAGTGAATTTATCATACATTGTATAGCAGTGGTGATTATATAGCTTTGGTGATGAAATATAAATTATTTTGTATTAAGTATATAGATCATAGATGATTGCGTACGTTGCAATGTACATGGGTTTTCATTGTTAAAACTTGAGACTCGAAGGGTTAGACTTATTTAATAATATGATAATAAAATAGAATATACACAATGAAATTGTGAATACTATCCATGTAGATATGTCGAATTGACATAACAAATGTACATAACTAATGTAATATATACATCACAACTGTTGGTTTAAAATCGTCTTTTATAATTAAAATTGCAAAAAAACGTTTCCAATGTTTCTTATTTTGTGATATTCAGATTTTTTGACCCTCTAAACATACGAATCCATATATTTTATTAATAATTTGCATAGTTATTGGTGAAGATATGTGATTTTTTAGCATACTAGCTAGTGCATATTGCGGCCATTTTGAATTTCGCTATTTTGCGAAAGAGGAGATATGTAAAACAATGTCAGCCATCCAGATATTGCTCTTTGACAATTACTAAACACATTTCTGAAGTTCGTTATCTTGTAACAAAGACATGCCATCACACCATTTTTTTCATCACATTATGTAGCCCTGGCTGGCTGACTATTCGTCAATTTAACAAATTTGAACAGGAGTTTTGCTTGAGACTTATCAGGATTGCTAGCTGGGACCTATATCTACCATATTAAATCGCAAGACCTTTGTTAGCAATTTGTCCAGATTTCCATGGATTTAGTGCCAGAATGACTACACTAAAAATACTGACAATATAGGCTGTTCTGAATCGCCTTCCTTGGCTAGATTGACCTATGTAAACATTAGGAACATCTTCATACGTTTAGGTTCCTTAGAAGCAGGGTAGCCCTATAGTACATTATGTCCCAATGGCGGTTATTTTGGATTTTGAACTCCAAGAGACAAACGCTCAATACAGGGGGTTTAAAAAGATTGCTCAGATGTGGTTCTGGAGGCAATCCCCCAAATTTCATCTCCCCCCATTGTTGTCCATTCAAAAGTCTCATAGCTATTTGTTCGCGTAGTTTTTGCAGTGCCCCGTGCTATATACCATGTTGTAAATGAATTTTGTTTGTAATTTTAGACATTTTTGGAAAACAAATTCATCACCTGTAATTTATACAATAGGAATAAAAAGGGTGGGTTAAACATTCTCCATATTTCTTTTTAACATATCACATTTAAAGGTAGCGATATTTTTGGCTGACTGATTTGACGGTAATGGAAAGTTATTGCACCTAATATCGTTCATCAGCCACTGATTTTTTTATGAATTTACAGGCCTATGCACAGGACAGTTTCATTTATTGTAAATGGTGCTGATCTAGAATACTAAAAAATAACATTTAAAATGTCATGGTGGATGACGCTGTTTTGGAGTAGGCTATATAGGCCTATTGAAAAGAAAGATAAATTGAAGTCAAAATTACGATCAAACCTGGGTTTAAATAAGACAACTAGACAAGCAGATAACACTAAGCCGTGAAAGGAATTTATTTTAATTATTATGTATGTTTGGCTATTTTTAGGTGTAAAGCTTTATAAATTTAATGTTCATCACAGGCCATCTAGCTCCCAATGTTATGTTAGGCACTACTATGGCTTCAGGTGTAATATTGAACCGAAACAATTTCGCTGAACCATAGACACCACCACTCATAGGCCTACATGATGCGCACTTTACTGTTCAGTGAACTCGGGTGATTACCTCAACCCTTTAAGTATGGGAAAGGACTTTTTGCATTCATTCGATGCATATACCATACCAAGTTTTTAGTATAAAGGGAACCCATAGGATGACAGCAATGTTGTTATTTAGTTTTGTGTGAAGTGGTGTAGCCGCAGATCATGATTTTTATTTTTTCCAAATTTTGAGATTCGGAAAAAATATTTTTATCAATATTTTGAAGAATCCAGAGTTACTCCAAACAAATTATTACTACACCTAAACAACCAAAGGATGGTTGAATATTACCACAGCATTGGTTGATGCTGTCGGCCCATACCAGCGTTTGGCAGACAACAGTGCTGCAGGGTAATACCTCGCTTTCACGTCGGTGCCTGGATTTCAGTATCTGAGCCGGTAAATATTTGTGGTATAAAGTGTTGCATACTGTACACAGTTTTGTTTACATGGCAGTATACGACTTGGAAATGAAACTAGTTTAGTCTTTTTCAGTGTTTTTTTTTATCAAGATCAGTATTCTATATAACATGCTATATCTATATCTATTTATTTGTCAAAAATGTCAACATATGCAGTCTTTTAGCCAATTTATCAGTTTATCTCCTGCTCTATATTAAACTATCAAACATTTTCTGTTAAAATACTAAAACACCATGATGCCACCATTATTTACACTACTTATTTACACTAGGCCTAGCGTCATGAAAACCATGTGTAGTCACCACTTGTATTAGATGATTGGACAATTACAAAAAAATACCACTACCTGCTATCTAGCATGCATAAGCCATGTGTACCACCTGGTGCAGGTAGCAGACACTGCTTATATCACAGCAGTGTGACACGCCATCATGTCATGATGAGGATAATTACTTCACAGTAGGAATGGTTTTGGCAGACCTATTCCAGCTCATTTTAAATTGTGCCTATACTTCAATACCACTTCACTGTGATGACTAAAACGGCTAGAATAACGTCACATAAAACGCAGTCCCATCAAAAATTCGACAGGTGCCTTCTAATTCTGGTAGCAATGAGTCCACTAGTTCCCCACCAACATAATTATCAAAACTAATTCTCATATGAGTTGGGTCTACGGAAGGCCTTATCCACCCCTTTGGATGTGCCATTGGAAGACACACTGGAGGACAAATAGGCCTACATAACTCCGATTTTATTCATCCCCGTCCTCTACTAGTATAAAGAATAAAATAGTTCGTGAAACTATCCATACATGTTATTGAAAACCATTATATATTCTTTCGTCATACAAAGAAAGATAATTTAGAATAATAGAAATATAAAATAATATTGGGCGTCTGATGACTAGGCCTGATATAAGGACACGTGTGTGGCATTTTTGGTTTGCATACAGGGCCTAACACACCCGGCCATACTTGGCTGGGCTCTCTTGGCAGGTTGTACATTAGCAGACTTACTGGGCATTAAGGATATAATATATAGCCATGTCGTCATTTCAACTGAGGAAATAAACTAAATGGTGGTCGTCTGAAATCAAACAGCCTACATTATTACATAGATATACATAAAAAATCATAAAAACATGATTGTATGACTGAGTATTAAGATATTATGTTTAGCATACGTGTGCTTAGCATTTCGTCTGTCTCCGCCACAGCCATAACAGCAATTTAGCTCTCACTAAAAAGTTTTTTAGCACCGAACCATAAAAGGCTATTTTCCAAGATGGCTGCCCAAAAAGCTTGTAGACGCAATATCTTATAAACCTTTGATTAGATCGCATTCAAATTTGATATGATGACGTGGTTAACTTTTGAGGTGAATTCATTCAAAACAAAATGGCTGACGGCAGCCATCTGGTCAAAAATTTAATAATTGGAGGATACATTAAAATACAAACTACAGCCATATATTTTTTTTTGAAGGACTGATCTGCAAATATGAAACGGGATGCTTTGTTATCGTGCCGAAAACAGTCACATCTAGTTATTTAAAACAAATGTTCAAAATATTCACCCATGCGGTGCTGCTTTATTCTGCTGTATTTATTCTTCTAGCTGACACCTATATTTGTTCCTGAAGCAGCTCGTTCCGGAAACATCAATCTCCGACTTATAGAAAAATTAGATGAGGTGCTTTACATTTCGCTAATGTTCAGGCTCTAATCGTCTCGTATACAATTAGGCGTACCTAAACATGTGAATAAGCGGACCTAAAGCTAGCATAATATTGTGGCAACGGTGGATTGTATATTCCACTAGCAGTCCAAGTGTTGTCTGTGCCATATACCTTGATCGATCAAATGAAGTTCTCTTGTAACCCTGCAATGTGGCAAGTGCAACGCATTCTCAGATAGTGTGATCTATGTCGTTAGTGCAAGATTCGTGTTAATGATAAAACACATGACTGTAACAAAGCGCTCATTCCCTGGTTTGAAGCCCTCAGTATTGAAAATCAGACTAGATATATTTTTTTGTGAACTGAAAGAAATGGGTAGCCTCATGGTTTAAGTTTAGGTCATTTTGAAAAATCATTCTAAATAGATCTATTTATGAATTTTAATAAATATGGTTCGCTTAAGTTAACTAGTTAACTCTTTCAATATTTAGTTAAGGGTTAGACATATCTGTATTTAGACGAGTAATCACTACATCACAATACTACACCAGGGTCACCGTCCCTTTACATTTCAATATACGAACTAACTATACTGAGAAAATTCCCAATCCGTCATGATTATCAGATGAATACTATTGCAACAACACATTACAAAACAGACCAGACATGATTATCTGGAATGTGTGGACCATTATATCATAATGTTGTAACATGGTTTGGCCGTTAAAGTGAGTTTAACAGGCCAACCCCCTATTATTATATCAACAATTTTGTCTCATGTATTTTAATGTATTTGTTCACCTGGGGGAGTATGCCAAGGCACAGATAACATGTGAATCCTTCAAAAAAAACTTACTATGACAATGCAGCGCATGTGCATGTGATTCCCTGAAAGAAATGGGTAGCGTCATGGTTTGAAGTTAACGTTGATATCGAAGGATCATTCTAAATAGATGTTTTGGTTATATTAGGACTGATAAGACCTGAAAAAAATACAGAAAATAACTATTACATAGTAGGCTACATATCTTGGAACTAGAGAAAAAACTGATCACTGGAATGCAGCTCCACATCAGGCACCATTGAAAAGAGGAGACAACTTCCATCAAGATGGACTGCAACATACCCATACTATACACTCAGAGCCTTGTACTCCTTACATATTAGTCAAAAGTAAAACCAGCTGCTCGCTTGGCACGTTAATATTTTTAAATAAATATATTACATTATTGTGAGTGATTGCTAGACAATCAAACATTTAACTTGCACAAATAACCAATTTTGGGAATACAATTTACATTGTGGGTCAAGCAAAGCTGTTTTAAATTTATTTGTAGTACGATGAGATTAAACATTATTATCACATTATTGTGAGTGATTGCTAGACAATCAAACATTTAACTTGCACAAATAACCAATTTTGGGAATACAATTTACATTGTGGGTCAAGCAAAGCTGTTTTAAATTTATTTGTAGTACGATGAGATTAAACATTTCCGTGTATTTATCTAAGGTACACTTAAACGTATCATCAATTAGATTAAAAAACAGAGGTTATTGAACTTGATTCATGCAACATTCAATCTTGAAAAATGATCCGTATTAAAAGCCCATATTCGTATTAGTGGAGCAATTCACTTTATGTCTCATGTATGTCTTGTGACCTTATCGTTTCATGTTCCGTGTCATTTAGCGGCTCTTAGCCCTTCGGGCGCCACTCACGACTATTATCCATTTCAAACGTTTTAGTATAAAATTAAATATCACATTCTTGAAGGTGAAATATATATAATCCGCGCGCGAAAATTTGCAAAAAAGTCACTTCCATTTCGACAAACTTAATTAATTTCACATAGCCCACATGAAGTTGTGTCAGCGAAACACAACGTGAAGTGGATGAATATTTGAATAAGATAACATTGTCGATAAAAGGTTACACATTATGTTAAATCTGTTAACAAACCTTTTCACTTCTGGTACACAAAAATGGTACAGTGATTACAGTGTATGTTGTAATTTAATAGCGATAAAACTAGTCATATTTAATTGAACTTATGTAGGGCCATTACCGAAATTCAAAAAAGTAGCAGATATTGCATCTTTAGACATAACTACAATGCTTAGTAATTTAGAAATATGTGTATTACATTTTGTATTATTCAACACATTCCACTTGAATCATCTAGAGGTGCTTTTAGCGTATGTTGGAATTATCATTTTTAATTAATGACACAAACCGTTTGCTGTAACAGAAGTGACTCCGTGGGATGGCATCAACTTTGGTATTTTGTTTTGTATAAAGCAGTGTATTCGCAGATCATGATTTAATTTTTTGTTTACAAAATTTTCAGATTTCTTGAAACATTTTGCTATCAACATTTCGAAGAATCCAGAGATAACCTAAACAAACTATATGTACACCAACACCAGATAGTTGAATGTTAGCACATGGTTGATGTTGATGCCGTCGGCCACAGCGTTGGGCAGACAATCGGTGCTGCAGGTAACCACCCCAATACCTCACTTCCACACACCAATTACCGTCGGCGCCTTTTGAAGTACCCTAGATTCAACGGCCTGAGAGGGTCGGTATTTGTGGTATAAAGTGTTGTATGCTGCACACAGTTATGTTTACATGGCAGTATGAGATATGGAAATGAAACTAGTTTAGTGTTTTTTAGTGTTTTTGAATTTTCTAATGATTTTTAAAATATTTTCAGTTAAGATCAGTGGGCTATATAACTTTATATAACCTATTTTTTCAAAGTTGACATGTCAACATATTCAATCCCTTTAAAAAATTATGTTATAATGCTTTTGTCACAAAATAATTAAAGACAAATTTTTAAAGTAACAAAAATATTTTGAAAATAAGGTACTTTTAAAACAAAGGTATTGTGTTAATGTAATGTCACCATATTTTAAATACCAAAGTTTACAATGAATGGTAATAATTATAGCTTACAATTGTATCAATGCGTACACTGGATCATCGATAAATGGATGGCATCATGCACAAGTGGGCTAACCCACATTAAAAAACGATGCAAATGTATGTCATTGATAGCAACAACTTGATCAATATACGAGTTTCACATTCAGAGTTAGACTATTTGGTCACTGATGTTGTTACCTTTCTGTGCTAATTTGTATTTATTCGTTTTATCACGTACTTCATGTTGCAGCGCGATTTTTTCAATTCAAATGTAGTAGGCCTATCATCACCATACAAATGCTCAGCATATTTCTATATTCAGTGGGTTTTGGAATAAATCATTTATAACTACTGAAAATACAATTGAAGGAGGTAACAGAAGTGACTACATGAATAAGAGGAGTTTCATTTAGTGTTACTTGGGTTACTTGGTTTTGTAACAGAAGTGATGGTAACAGAAGTGACAATATTTACCATTTTTTCCGTCGTTTTGCTACAAATTGTCATATTTTCGTCCACAGGCTTGCATTATGTTATTGTTACATTTGTGCAAGTTTATATACATATTTAAAAAATTTGCAGCGTTCATGTTCTTCGACTGCAAACGGTAACAAAAGTGACAAAAGTAAAATGAACACATAGAAAATTGAAATTTCTTTGATTATATTTCAAAAAATAATCTGTATTTCTTCTTCATATAAAGCTCAGCATCTCCGGGGACATCCGGTAGGCCCTACCGTTACTGTTTTGAAAAAAAATGTTTTATTGGTAAATCTGATATTTTGTCACTGGTAACAGATATCATATTAAATAAACCCATTCGGAATTACCGTTCCTGGTCAGTTTATTATGTAACAACATAATTATATTGAAAGGTTTTAATCAACAAACAACGGTATTTCGGCATTTACTAAGAATCTTACAATGTTATCTCAAATTTATATTGATCACCCATCACGATAAGACTCACTTATATTACCAGAATGAGATCGATTCTCCTTCTAACGTTTATCCGAGGGTAACTGGGCACCGGCACCATGATCTTTGGGGCACAGCTTTACAAATGGCAATGAATCCAATGATTACAGACCCTAAATCGCACACATTACCACCTGATTACGGAATATCACAGTTCAGTCTGAAGAATGACAAATAACCCCTCTCCCCTTTGCCTGACCAGCAGACACAAGACGTTGAATCAATTGGTTTAACATTATTACACCGTCTACGCAGCTGGACCAACGTTAAGTCCACAATAATTCAACGTATAATGTCTGCTGGGAAAGGGTTTAATCGGCTGGGCCCGTATTCTCGTACAAGTTACGATATATCGTAGGCTTCTGATTGGTCGAGATGGCCATCTCGACCAATCAGAAGCCTACGATATATGGTAACTTGTACGAGAATACGGCCCCTGTAGTGCACTGGAGCTTACACGAACAGAGTGGTAGGCATACACGACATTATCACGTGTAAAAAGCATTACATACAAAAATGGTGGTTCTGAAAAATTAGACACCATCTGTCGACGTTGATGCAGGCGCCCTTATTACATGCTCTTTGCTTGTACAGACATATTTGTTATTTGTCATAGTAATAGCACCTTATGTCCATAAGCCAGGACCCCAAAAAGGGGGTCATTGGTACCACTAAAAGGTACACATTTTTATTGTGATTTTTGACAAAGTATGTCTGCACTATTTTACATGTAGTAGCATAATGTATGTTATCACGTCATAAAATCCACTGACCCTCTTAATGACACAATCATACTTCATAACTCAATTTATTTTTTGTGGACTCATATAGGCCTAATCTAGCATATTCTAATATTATGCTTCATACCATTAAAAAAAGGTCACACAATATAAAATTATGCAACTAATAATCTTCATATGATAATGTATTAACATATTTACTACTACGTAGTAGCAGTGATTCTTTTGCAAGCATGTAAGAAGCACAACATTATCATTTACATTTGTGACAATATATATGTGGGCCTGTGTGCTAAATATTTCGGCAAGCCGTTTATCTCTAGCCTTTTCTATATAGTAAAAATGAAATGAATTGATCTTTAGGCCACCTTTGTGCACATATAGGCTAAACTGGGCCAGGAGAGCCTCCTTAGGCTGGTGAGATGATTGAGATGACACTGTCCTCCAGACACAGGATTCGAAATTCGAGCCCTGACGGTCTGAGGTCGAACACGCTACCTCTCGGTCACAGAGGCTCCCCGCAATACTGACTTTCACAGGTGGATGGGGAAGAAACATTTTTGTTCCTTTTAAACCGCCGAGACCGGAAACCGAGCCCCGAACTCTGGCGTGAAAGGCAGCGGTGTTTTGTATATACTATATATATATAAATAAGTGCATAATCATGTAGATCGATTTTAGCAAGACTATATTACAAATAATTACCAATTATGGCTTTGTATACATTAGTAGCTTAGCATGTGGTGTCGCGTCACAGACCAATCTACCATCTGAATGATAAAACCATTTTATTTTTCAATCCAACATACGTTATTGACCATAATTTAAGACTACTTTATAGTATACTTCTGCTTTTGTTTGCAGTGAGGCTGCTATATATCTGGCACTTTTTGTGGTAATTTTGATGCAAATGAAACATGACAAATTATAATGTATATAAATGTTCACCTTTTCACTCTCCTACTACATATTCAAAGTGATTAACTTTAGTAGCAAATACAAATTATTATTGACAAGGTATATGTAGGCCCTATGTATTAAAAATATTTGCATGATTGCAGTTTCCGTATGCCTACAGTAGCTTATAAATAATTAATGTGTGTCATCACGTCACAATTCAGCCCACTATGTAAATGATTTAACCACTGTATTTTCCAATTTAATAAATCAAACATAATTACTTTATTGACCATAATTTAAAAACTACTATAGATATTCTAGTTCTGTTCTTCTACGTAGGCGGATATATATTTGAAGTATATTATTGTTACGTTTGATGCAAATAATATGGTCACAACATGAAAAATATGCAACTGAATATTTGTATATGTACATTTATTTATGCTTTTACTAGGTGGTTACACAAATTGTTTCCAGTGGTAGCTCAAGCACACAAGAAGCACACATAATGTTTGCACGATAACAGTTTATATATACTGGTGGTAGGTTAATGTATTTTATCAGGTCACAAATTAGCCAGCCCTCTGAATAACTTAACCATTTTTTCCCATTTAACATACGTCATTGGGCATTTTTTTTAAACTGCTAAATATTATAGCTCCATATTGTGGACGTAACCTAATATATATCTGAAACATTTCAATGGTAAGTTTGATGCAAATACACAGGTCATACCATGTTAAATATGACTACAGCACTAAGCTGTATAAACATAATGAATCTGATCCATTATTGTCTTTGCTGAGCTTTATCATGCACTATGTGTGTGGCTAGTACCAATGGACATAATTTTGTACTGTTATCTTATACAATGATTCTCGATGTTGTATCTTATCCAATGTTGTATCTTATTCAATGTTGTATCTTATCCAATGCTTTTCGATGCGATTGTTATCCTCAAACACTGTATATACTCCAGGTAAATGAAATTTTTGGAGTCACATATAAATACAAAATGAGCAATTAAATGTTATATCACACGTCTGCTATAGACACTTCTATAATAGCTTCTATGCAAACTCATTTAATTTGATTCCTTCAAGCAACTTCTCAGTGAATGAAAAACACCAAGAAAACACAAAAAACCCTTTGCATAAAGAGTCTGATTAACATTCAGTTAACATCCAGTTGAGATTCAAACTTAAATACACCATGGATTGGCTTTGAGCTGTGTAGTTTCACCGGCATCTAATAACATAATTTTTGTTGTATAGCGTCACGCCCATCCAATGGTTTTCAGGGTATCAGGGTTCGGTACACAATCTCATCTAGTTGTTTATGGCAACAATACATTGTGTCCGAGAAAACATGAATATAGTGAGTCAAATTAGCATAAAATAACAATTTAAATGCTACTTTGTTATAGGGTTAACCGTTTGCTGTATGATGACATACCCGGTAGAAACTGGGCTCCTCTGGTATTTTTAGAGTATAATGAATACACGGAGGAGGGCCAAAACCTTCAACAAGTTATCATATGCATGATATGTTTTATTTTTTACACTTCGCAAGTATTTCTTTATATGCTGTTACAAATGTAATTGGGTGTAATTATTTCGTTTATATACAAATATATGGCATTTACGTTTTTATTGTTCAGACATATATGGAGGTCACATAAACTGTTCTGGGACAATTTTCATTACGATATAATTGCTGCATGCAAGATTGACAGTGAATGGCAATGCCGTGAAAGTTTTGTGATGCCCTCTAGCGACAGAACAATATAGTGGAGACGCCTTATTCAATTACCCCGTACAATTTTTATCACTTTGGGCCATTTTTTCTTTCCTATTAATCACCAGATGCCACCAACAAAGTGTAGAATAATGAATTAAAACATCGTAACACATATATCTTAGCTCAAATTTGCAAAGGTTTCATCCTGAAGTATTAACCTACTAAGCGCGAATCACTAATAAAATCGTAAAATACAAAGAGCAGTTCTCGTGAGTATATTTTGTGTGTAATCAGCGCAGCAACAATTCCAAATGTTTGATCCCAAATTTCGCAAATTTTCATTAAGACTGAGGTAGGGTTTGTCGTAGCAATTCACACCTGAATGAGAATGTTCCCAATTGACGTTGAAGTTGCAGAGAGACAATTTTAAATTAGTGGAAATATCATACAAGTGTAGTAAGTGTGGAAACGGTAAGTTGAATAAAGCAATCTCTCTTTTAAAAAGTTAAAATATGTAAATGAACAATATGCGATCTCATGTGTGCCATGAATTCAGTCACTTCTATAGAGTCGAGCTCAGAACCAAGACCAGATAAAACGTAAATAAGTAGTTGTATAAATTAGTTTTTTTCGTATGATGGATTGGACATTTCGATGATGTATAGGAACATTTTTTTATCTACGCAATGTAGGCCTACTTTTTTCATGTGATAGTAGTTTTTCAATTAGTTGTTTTTTTCTCGTTATTTTTAACAGGGTGATTTATTGTACGATTTGTGATAATAATAATGAGACGATACTAGTCATTCAAGTTACTTTCAATCTATGGAAGTATTGGTGGAAACTTAACGCTAGCCCTATCAGCGAGAGGAACAAATATTAACGTCACACATTCAGTACTGGCGAGATTGTTTTGAGCCCGTTTTCTTACAATATAATATTAACCGAAATGTATCAAATGTACAGGTGTCCACTATTAATAAAGCACCGAATGTAACTTATAATTGGTATTGTTTTAAGATATAATGTTCAGTTGATCAATCAAATGCCTAAATTCTAGGTCAGCTGCTTCGATAATAGCACCCTTGGATATCATTGCAATATCGTTTATTACTGTAAAGTGAGTTTTTGTGCAGGTTATTTGTATGCTAATAAGGACAATTTCAAAATGAAGCTACATCTAGCTACTCTTGTTTAGCCCTTTAACACATTCGAAGTTCTGTCTGACTGACGCGACACAAATGTTCCATAACACGTAGAGTGACTAGAAATCAGACAGAACAATTCAGAACGGGACACTCTTTTCTCCCAGACACGGTCACGCCACAACTGAAACGTCTTAATGTTTGTACAAAAAACCAGAGAAGTCAATCTTTTGAATATTTTACCTGTAAAATTCCACTTGGAATTAACTGGAGAGATAACAAGTAAACCGTTTTTATTCTAAAAAGTCTTGGGATATTTTTATTTGCGATAGTGTTTGCTTCTGGACAAGCACTTGTCAATGTCAAGCTCGTGATATTTTAGTTAGCAAAGGATATTTTTAAATACAGTTTTATTTCAGATGCAAAGCGCACCAATAGTGCTGGCCACCTGTGTTTGAATTGCAATATACACAGCAATTATATTTACAATATTGCAGAAATAATTGTACTATTGTATAATGATTGTATGTGATTGAATATTCATTTGTGTGTAATAAAGCATAGTAGAAAAGAGTCATAGGAAATATATTTAAAACGAGTATGGTCTAGATTGATTAATAATTATTATTTGTAAGATTTGTAAATACCTACAAAGTATGTAGCCTACTAATGTGGTGCATATCTGTCATATATATTATACGCTCAACCGCTTCTTTTTCCTTGTTAGGCACCCTTCTTTATGGTGAAATTTACTACCATTTCACACACAAAAACTGAGATTAGCTTGAACGTTGATAAAAATGGAAAAGACTGCTCAGCCGTTTATAAGTCATTATTTTCTAGAGCATTTGAAATTTGCGGTAGATAATTATAAAAATAGAATCGATGCATGTTATAGGTATATCTAAGTGACAATTTCTTTCATTTAGCATATATAACAGTTAAAAAAGAACAGTTCAACCATCGAATCGTTAATGGATAATACACTTTTTTAAATCTCTTTTTGCTATATGAAAGAAATTAATTCAAAATGTTGTAGTTTAGCATTCCAATGGTTATATGTCCCAAGGAGGGAATTTATAGCTATTAGCTGTCTCCGGTATTGTAATTCTTAATGACATAGTGAGATCGCTATTATTTGTATGTGATGTTGGCATACGGCTATAGTTAGCGGCTGTCCATTAATCGAACTGTTCATTAATTGTATGGAATTGTGTACCGCAACATATTAGAACAACTGTATTTATTAGGCCCATGGACTTAGATAAAATGAGATCTTTTTAAAAACCCTATTGATATATTTTGCTGCTTTTGAAAAAAATGCAGGGTAAACATTTTATTTTCTAAATATTCATAAAATAAATAAATTATTTTTTAAACAGCTAGGTGAGTGGTTAATAGAAAAGTAATCCGTGATGCATGTTTGGCCGTTGTCCTGAATCTAATTATACAATATAATATATCATATATTTCAATCATTGTGGACATTCGAATATTGTGAAAACATTAAAGAGTAAAAAATATGTACATTTATATCATGTTTACTGAATAACATTATATTCAACTGTGAATATGAACAAACATTTCTAACGGTCCATTATCTCTGCAAGTTGTGTGGAGTAGTAAATCTTCTAATAGTCCGGTGATCTGAACCTTTTTATGATTTTAGCAAGTCGATACCATCTAGATTTGAAATCCGTCGGGTGTACTGATTACACCGGCTTGGATTTTTCAAAATCCACGATGGTGGCCAAAATGGCCGCCACGGGCTATGCTGGGTCATCAATTCAGAACTATTAGACATAGAGATGTGATTTTGGAGTCTAACATATATGGTCTTCTGGGTCAAGGAATTCATTTTTGCGTAATTGATACTAAGATACGTTAAAAACAGTTAAAAGTACTGAGTCGGCCAGCGACCAGGTTATGAATGGATGGGGGCTTCAGGCCACTTTTGTGCAATCACAGGCTGGACTGGGTTGTGGTAACCATCTGAAGATAATCAGATAGGAATGCCCATTCTCCACACATAGATGTCTAAGATATTTTAGTTTCAGATCATGAAATACAGTCCATCGCAATAAAAAGTGCTCCTCATCTTCTTCTTCATACGCAGTGCAGAGTGGACATACAAATTGTGCGTTGTTATCAAATCTATTTCTATGTACAGAAATATCACTCATTCCCAATCTGAAGCATGTCACTAGTTTGCTGAGTTTACGAGTGCCTATTATTATTAAGGTTTCCTTCTTCAAACCTGTAAAGCTTGAACGTCCTATATACACTATATACACTATATATTAGTATTACTCCTGGCTATGCAGGCTGACCATTTATTGTCACTAATTTTTATCAATTTACTTCCTACTATGTCCAAGAAATTTCTTTCATTTTCAACCAATTGATTTTACCAATATTCGCTCAGATTTAAATTATATAAAACATATTTTATTTGCCCAACTGTTTGCAGTACTTCTTTTTAACATCATGTTATATACCTTTTGACATAGCTAAAATCATTCATTTTCAGAATTTTATCTAATGTACTTCTTATATACAATCCGTACATACCTGCCAGTATCACCATAGACCAGTGCGTTGGGTCTTATAAAAGGTACATTCAAAAAGCGTTTCAAAGCATTTAAGTGAACATTTTCAATGATGTATCATTACACATACCCCATACCTCAGCACCATAAAGTAAAATTGGCTTAACCTGTGTAGCAAAAAATGTTAATCAAAACTTCCAATTCATGATCATGTAAATGTCTTAAAGATTTATCTATCTTAGCTACTGCAAGTCGGGCCCTTGTGGCTAAACGGTTTTGAAAATAAGTTGGGTTTAGGCGAGTTGACATGACAACCCAAATATGTATATTCCGACAGTTGTACTGATATGCAATTTTTCGTTTGCTGCCAAGTGACCTCCATTACGAAACACAACAATATTTGATTTGCCCGCATGTACTTTCAGGATAAGGATACAAGATACATTATTTAAAATACTTATCTTTCATTGTAAATCATGCCCTGTGTCCGCTATGAGGATGATAGCATCGGCAAATAATAAAATAGACATCTCAATAATATCAGGATGTAACTGTATACCTTTGAACACCACGGCGGTAAACTTCATTTGTTACTACTTGAATGATATAAGAAAATAATATAGGACTTAAAAAACAACCCTGCTTTAGACCCTTTGAACAATTAAAATATTTTGAAGTTCCAATATCACTATGAACACAATCACTTCATTGTATTTTGATTTCAGAACAGCAAGCATTTTCTCGTCTATACTATTTTTCGTTCAAGTATTTCCCACTACACAGGGCGTTCCTATTAACAGTCGAAGGCTTTCTTGTAATCTGCACTGCCTTCAAGACACAGGATTCGAAAATCGCGATCTGGTCATCCGAGGTCGAGCACGTCACCCCTCGGTCAAGGATGCAAAGCACATTATTGAACATATTATATATGAGAGTGAACGGGGAAAAAAGTGTTGTTTCTGTGAAACCAGAATAGCGCACGTGGGGAAACGAACCCGCTGATCACGCGACCAGATACACATGATACAAGGTGTGAACAACTAAACTGGTGAAAGCCACAGTTGTCATGGCATACAACAAGACGTTCAACCCACATTGGATTAACCCTTATAACGCTAAGCACGACTAGAGACGTTTTTAATCAAATGTTTCATTAGCAGATTAAATCACATTTATTGTAAACAAAATCAGTATTTAAATATCAAGATTTGTGAACATATGGTGAATGTTTGATCTCAAATTAATCATACATGAGAACTTCTCACTTACTTGAAGTTGTGTGTCGCGATAGCGAGACACAACTTCAAGTCGGTGAAAAAAAAAATTCCACTTTCTGCGACGCTGGCCCAACATTACACCAACGTTGGTCTATCGTCTCGTGTTTGCTAGGAGTGGAGTACGACAATGTGGCGAGTCTGATGATCAGGCTGTCTTCAACATTCTAAGCAAAACCACCTATCAGTATTCAACAAATAATAATGAGTCCATCACAATAAGTAGGATAGGTGCCTTCATTTAAAATATTATACTGCTTATATTATACTTCGGTATTTTATAAAAATAATTATGATATGCACGAAGAATCTTTGCAAAGACTGTCTACACTGTAAAACTTTTCACTGTTGGAACAACGGTAAATTGCTGGCAGAAAAAAACGCCAGCAATTTACCGCTAAAACGACAGTGGAATGTAGGTACGGTAAGTTGCTGTTATTCACAAAACGGCGAATCACCGTACAAATGACAGTGCACTGTAGGTACTGTAAATTACTGTAATAAGCCGTATAAACAGTAAGTTACTGTACCTTCATTGAAAATATTAGATACAGTAAATTACTGTAATCAATACGTCAAACTACCATTTTAAAAAACGCCCACTGAATAAGTCTAAGCTTTATGTTTTGGCAGCTAACAACGCTTTTGCAAAGTAATCACTGAGCCACCAGAACAATTCTTACTGTTGAATACAGGCAACAATTCAATTAACAATTGCATTCCACATAAAATTTATTTTATATCAAACAATCTCACATAATATTTTATAATACAATAATACATACATCATATTATCAGAAACATATTTAATCACCCCAAGCAAAATGATACATATTTAATCATCCCAAATAATAGTTATGATCGTCATTCTAAGAACAACAGGTGCTTTATAGTTGTATCCGAACCACCCCATTTATTTCATTAATAAAGAATGTCTCATCTGGTTTTAGAGATTATAATCTTGGCTCACAGAAGGGAAATTGTATTTATTTAACAGAGTTTAACATACAATAAACAGTTAGTCTAAGCCTACATGCCAGTCTTCCCAGAGTCTCAATTCAATTTATAGAATTCAATGTTTGTAAAGTCATTTGTGAAGGACATTTTTCCCGATAGCTTCAATACTTTCTGGCTTATGAGGGACGGGATGTTTCTTCAACAGATCCTGCAAAGAAAACATATAGCTAAGCTATACAAACAAAACTCATATCACACAAAATTAAATGATTTAAACCAATGCAAAAATAAAATGAGCGTCTCTATTATTCTATATAGGCCTACTTACATAATGGTTAATTGCCGTACAAGTAGCAGTGCACTATAGGTACGGTAAGTTACTGTGGTATAGACCACATAAACAGTAAGTTACTGTACCTTCCACGTGTAATCACACTGCAACATGAACTCGTATTATAAAGTAAGCAACGATCCATCTTGATATGTCACTTAAGTCTATCCGCATTCATAATATTGGCAGAGCTATTTTAATACATATTACACTAAGAAATTGAGAATACTTACAACAATTGAAGTTGTATTGTTTTTCTCTGTTCAAGATGGCGTCGCCTGCTGGGATTCTGGCTATCCCAAAATGCACCACGCAAATGTCGAGAAAACAGTAATTCGCTGTTCATACGGTAATGCGCTGCTAAAAAACTATGCAGCAACAGTGAATGTTGTTTATAACAGTGGATTACTGTTAAATCAACAGTACGGTAAACTGATGTCAAATTAAACAGTCAATGGATGTAAAAACTGCAGCAAAGTTTTACAGTGTATATTATATGCACTACTTTAATTACGAATTATGTGTGTATATAGTGCAGAATAGCCATCTCTAAGTAGTCTATTGGTATATATTTATCTGTGGATGCGGGTAATAATATTATATCTTTATGTAGGCCCTATAACTAGTTATAAATGCCTACATTGTATAATGGTTTGTCTACACCATGTAGCCTATACATGCTATACTCGCTTAATATCTCCTTCTCGGGTTAATGGCCCAGTCACACTGAACAACAAATATCACCGGACAACCCAGCATACACGGGACGTTGAGGCAATGTTGATTTAATGTTGGGCCAACGTCGTAGACAGTGAGCTAACATTAAACTAACATTGGTTCAACGTCTCGTGCTTGCTGGGAACTGTTCGTTTTATGTTCGGGGATGTTCGTTGACGTCCGTCAGAAATTAGGGTGGAGGCCCTGGTGCAGTGGCTAAAGCTGCCTGGACAGACGGATATTGTGGGCTCGTACCCCAATCTGGCCTTCAAGTTTAAAAAAACTTATTCTTCTCGGCCCACTCGTAATGATTCAATATTGTGTGGAAACTCCGCGACCGAGAGGTAGCGTGTTCGGCCTCAGACGCAGTGTCATCTCATTCATCTCACCATTCTCAGGCGGTTCTCCTGGCCAAGTTTAGCCTATATGTGCACAGAAGTGGCCCAAAACCCCATTCATTTCATTTCCGTCAGAATTCCGTTTTATGAGTGAATGGGGAAGAAACATTTTTGTTTCTTTCAAACCGCCGAGACCGGGAAACGAACCCCGAACTCTAGCGTGACAGGCAGCTGTGCTAACCACTACCCTAGGGACCCCTGCCAGAACAGTTGCAAGCTTTCCCGGCAAACACCAGACGTTGACCCGATTTTTTTTCAATGTCATTCCCAGTAATAACGAGACGATAAACCAACACTGGCTTGATGTCGGCCCGTCGTCCACGACGCTGGCCCTCAAGCCAGCATTGGATGTTAGTGTCAGGTTTTCTGGCTAACATCAACATCGCGTCAATTCATCCTGAGTGCAGGGTTAAAACTGCGATGAAATACCTGAATCTCGTTCAATTGCTGATGCTATGAAATTTTATGTTAACCGCCAAATTATTCAATTTGAATTTTCACCCACTTGAAGTTGTGTCTCGCTGACGCGATCCACAACTTCAAGTGCATGAAAATTATGCATTTTGACAAAGTGGAGGTCAATTCTTTTCAAATCTTGCTGGTTGATGTCACATTTTATCTTTAACATATTTAAAATGTGGTACTTAATGTGACAATAAAAAATGAAAACCCGAATATATGCGGCACCGGCGATTAAAAGGTTAATTCTTATAAGACATCCACGTATATTCGGCCTCGAACAGCATAAGACCTAAGGCCTAGAACCTATGGCGTCAGAGAGATAATAGAATAAGACCGGATCGATCTTAACATAAATTAGGCAGCATTCAGAAAGATAATCCCTTCCACACGGTGTTAGTGCATTATTAGGGTGAGCTCACCACATTGGGCATGTACAATGCGGATGTAATATGATTGATATAAGCGGTATCTTTTAATGCCTCGATGAGCTCTGGAACTGATAACAGCTGAAGTTTTATCTTCGAAAACTACATTCAGCAAGATAGCGTGATACAAAGCAGTTATTTCTAAGCTGTAATTAAGACTGCCGGCGACATATATTCTATCATCAATAAAACATAAAACTAATAGTCGTCTGCCGGTCTGGCGAAGTTAGCTGCTCAGTAAACTGAAGAATTCAAAGTTTAAAATCAATCTTATTACAAATATTGAATGATCAGTGAGTAAAGTTGCTGCCATGGAATACGATCTGATGGAATACAAGAGCACATCTATGGACATTACGAATATTAATTTAAAGAGTGAGATATTAAAATGATTGAGAACCCAGAGCACTACATTAAAAGTTCTTGTTTCAAAAAACTATTAAGTAAATTAATATAAAGAAAGGACTCATTTATTCAGATTTCTAGGCCGTAGGTACGCCTGTCATTTCATAATTACGTTCACAGCTTCAGGTTGGTCAACGCTGCACTAACTCCAGCATCCCAGCAGACATGAGACGTTGGCCCAACGTGGCTTTACTGTTGGGCCGACTTCTCATAATTATGTTTGCTTGGGATAGCTCAGGTGATAATAACACAGGTGACAGAGAACTGTTGACAGTCCCCATCCTCGTGAGGGTTTTTTCGATGAACATAACGGACGTAACGGAACATAAAACATCACCTAGGGTGATGTTTAAGGATTTAAGCTATACAGATAAAACCTAATGCATGAAACCGTTAGCATGGTTAGTATGCCTACCTTTGAGCCAAAGAAAGACACATATTTCCGGCACCTACAAATTAACCCCTTCAGTGAAGGGACCGACTATAGACGTCATAATCAGTTGGCCAGGAATCAGAAAAGAGCTTATTTAAGGTTTTCGTGTCGACTTTTCTGTGCATACCTAAAACCTTGCTAGATATATTCTCAGACCTCTTATTATGAAACCCCGACTGGTTGTCGGCTTTCATGTGTGTGCACCAGAGCTACAGAGTATTTTCAAAATGGCCGCCAAATTCTCCCTTAAATTGTCAATTTTACTAGTCAATCAATATCATTATGAACATAAAACACTCGATTAAAAATCAAAAACAATCTAGATGTAATATAGCTTTACACTAATATACCTTAGGACAATAATATTACATCTGGAGCCACAGAGTATTTCCAAAATGGCCGCCAAATTCACTCTAACATTGTCAATTTTACCAGTCAATCAATATTATTATAGACAGAAAAACCTAATTAAAAATCAAAATTAATTTTGAGGTTATATAGCTTTAACATATTATACTTGAAGACAATATTTTTTACCATGGATCAATAGAGGGTAGTAAAAGACATTTAACTTTGTATTTAAGCATACCATTTAAACACTTTAATTTATGACAAATATGCGTATAATCCATCGCCTTTTTGTACCTAAGTTTTTGAGATTAAACATAATTTTATTTCTATACATCGTCTTCGAAATCATCTATTGAGCCCAAAAACACCTAAAATGATTAGAATACTCTGATAATCCATAACTGAACATGGTTTTTAAAGGCAGAAACCGTTTACTTTTGGAGAAAATTTCGAAAATCTTAGTTTTAACCATTATTTTGCCCAAGTTCGTAAGAAGAATAAGTTTATTTACCTTGACCTTGAAATGACCCTTATATGACCTTGGTGTCATCTTATATATATGCCACATTAAAGCCACAAGGGTTATATATATATATATATGTCAACATATAATATATAATGCCATATTGTCACATTAAAGTGACAATCTGATATTTACATGACATCTTATTCTGATATTACAATACCATATTTCCACACTATAGCAGGCTTGATATAGAACATTATAATATGCAATACTTCCCTGACTTATATTACTAATATCTCACATTATATAATAACATGTGCGGATAATTAAGTGTCCCGTATATCCATACTACAGCAATATTATGCCATTATAATAGCTTTGCCCTAGTATACTAAAATGTCAGATCTGTGGTTAAATTTTACTCACTTTCGAGCTTAGTGTGAAACGATTGCGACACAGTTAAAGCGGCCTTTTAATATAGGTGGCTGCACATACTAACATAGGATGTTCATTTGTATATAAAATGCATTTTCTGGAAATGGCCAAGTGGCCTCGCATAGAAGGTTGGCTGCTCCTAAGAGTGGGTGCTCACAGTAGGTTCTACTCACTACTGTATTGTCAATTATATTGATATATTCACACTTAATAAAGCCATATTCTGACATTATATGCTGATGTTGAATACAATATCTCCATATATAATTTCATTACCAGAACTCACACTGTCATATACAGTTAAACAAAATGTCATTTATCGACTAGTTAATGTCATATATATACATTATAATAGCATGTTTTGGGAAATTAGTATCACATCTATAACTCCATACTATAACTCCATATTCTATTGTGACAGTATACAGGTATACTGATAACATTTATTATCATATACAATGATGTGGATGTAATATTTTTACACTACAGCTAGTGCAATATTATAGTATTATTATTTTATTAAATAACATTATTATCACATAATATATTAAGTAACACATCCTGACACTGTAGTGATCCATCCCATCATTGTATAGCATAATGTGGAATATCCCACCATTTGAGTGTCATACTGGGGTATAAAAACATTAAGATTTCATTATACTAATAAATATTGGCATACCGACGACATTTTATTGCCATATATTGTCATTATAATTCCACATTATGGTAGGTCCCTACTATAATATAATATATCGACACTATGCCATAACATGAAATGTCAAGGTTCGAGACAAGATTATACCATCATAATAGTGACGTTATAATGTCATGTGCCAACATTGTGATGCCATATTTTAACATTAAATTGTAACTTTATGGTTCTATAATATATTTTCTGTACACTATAGTACTGTACCATAATACTATGCATGTAGATCTACTGACATAATGTGTCATCCTGATACATTATGACATATCGTGACACAGATCTGTTAAATTTACTCATAGACTATTCATTAGGGTGATACATTATGACATATCGTGACACAGATCTGTTAAATTTACTCATAGACTATTCATTAGGGTGATACATTATGACATATCGTGACACAGATCTGTTAAATTTACTCATAGACTATTCATTAGGGTGATACATTATGACATATCGTGACACAGATCTGTTAAATTTACTCATAGACTATTCATTAGGGTGATACATTATGACATATCGTGACACAGATCTGTTAAATTTACTCATAGACTATTCATTAGGCAAAAAGAAGCGGACGTCTCACAGCAAATATGTTTATATCTTCTAACTTTTTTGATATGAGTAATGTCATCCACCATACTATTTATTCAAGCGCTGGAAATGGCAGATTTAAATTAAAAGAAGCGGAGCAATGTGTGATCAAACTGTACTATCCCTTTATCATCAACTGCTATAGAAGTCAATTCAGTTCCATAGTAAAACGCAACAGATCTTAAAAAAACACCCACAAAGGACGACCTTCCCGAATCAGTTTATTAGCCCATATTGCTCTCCTTGCTATATCATCTCCAGAAGAATATGATTATCAGTCCAATCGATTATTATGCAATCCATCAGTAGCTGATCCAGAGGGAGCGGCGCCCTCCCTTCAGTATCTTCGGTGAAAATTATTCAGATTTGACAAAATGGAGGTCAACTGTTTTCAAATGTTGCTGATTGATGTCACATTTTATCTTAAACATGTTCAAAAGGTGGTACATAATGTGCTAATAAAAAATGAAAACCTAGATATATGCGGCACCGGCGGTTAAAAGGTTAAATTAATAAACTGAGTATCTACTACAAAATATTTTATTAATTTGAGTGGCATTTTGTTCGGATTGAAAAAGGTTAAATTAATAAACTGAGTATCTACTACAAAATATTTTATTAATTTGAGTGGCATTTTGTTCGGATTGAAAAAGGTTAAATTAATAAACTGAGTATCTACTACAAAATATTTTATTAATTTGAGTGGCATTTTGTTCGGATTGAAACTTCTCCAGACTAATCATTTTTGTTTATCCCTGTGTTTTATTTTAGATGGGTCGTAATATTCTTGCTATATATTGTCTTCTGAGTATGGAATAACTCAGTCAACATGATATGGTGATCCTATGTTGGTTAAATGTTGCTCCACCGTCTGCGATACCCAATATTGAGTCAACATCAATGCGACGTCTCATGTTGGATGGGAAGCGTGTTGGGAAGGTGTCATTACTCATATGATACCATATCTGGTTCTCATGCTAAATTACACAGAGGTATTGTTTCTGCAAATAAAGAAGAAAAAAACATGTTTCATGGTATTCATTCTTCCTAATTATGTAGTTGAATATTGTGAAGTTATTGGCCGTTTAAATATCGTTTTTTTATTAGTCATGTATTATATATGATTAATAAATCCCATGTATTTCGGGTCACAGTTTTTGTGAAAGAACAAATGTCAGCCACAGCAGGATTAGAACCCGGTAACTCTAGGCTCTGAGTCAACGGTGGCGCTACCAATGAGGTGTCTTGATGCTACATACATACAAGTCTGCATAAATGTATAAAATATGCCTTCTAAAAACTGTCATGCTTAGGTAAACATTCGAAATGTAGCGCAGGCTGCGTTCTACAGACTAGTTCAAATTATCGGCATAAAAAAGGCCTATAATTATGAACTATGTGTCCCATATTTTTTATATGGGTATTTTCCATTATATATCACGCAGTTAATATATAATAAAATAAAAGGTAAAAGTGCAGGTTTATATTCTGATATCAAGAAGATTTACCAGCAGACATTACAATTTACCGACTGGTCACCAGCCCTATTTATCCGTGCGCCATTTGAACTTCACGGATGTGTCCAGCATACAGCCCTGCAGCCATTCGGCGCATTGAGCTTCTCGTACACATTGCCATCTCTGTCCTACCAGGTACTCATTTACAGATAAGTCAAGTGAAACATATTAGGGTAAGTGCCTTGTCCAAAGACACAAACATCGAAACAATGTCCAAACTTTTAGTGGGGAGAAACATGATATTTATCTGAAAACCTGCCCAAACTTTTGTTTCAAATAGCATCATGGAAACAGGTCTGTCATGTGACATGTTTATGGGTTAATGATTTGAAAATTTGAAAACGCATAAATGTATATTGCTCCTCTTCCTGTAATTATATTTTTCTGTACCTGTCAGTGCCGTTAATGGTTTCTTTATATCTCAAACGCACCCAGTCACGTCTGCTAGTAATAATCAGCTTCCAATATATATAAACAATGGAGTGGGTCTATCAGGTCTGATAAAAGTGACCTTATTTTCCAAATGATTAGAATCCTATCATGATTATTCAGTTCTCCAAGCATATATCATGTGGCTGAGATACGTCACAAAGGCTTGGTAGTGTGTTACAGCCGTCAGGCTGCACGAACTAGGATAGGCTGATAACGTTTCTAAGAATAGACACACTGGACTCAAAGCGCCAATCCTGTGTCTGCAACCCAGAAGTTTCAGATTCATAATTAAATTTACTATAATGCACAATGTACAAAAAACTGAATTTTTGTAAGAAATATTTTTCTTAACTACTTACTTGTTTTATTGTAATATTGATATTTAAAAAAAAAATCGTTGGCCTACGCCATCTTTTAATAAGTATTATTGTTATTATGTATCATAATAATTATGGTGTTGGTACTGTCTGATAAATCTGGGGATGCAGTAGCTGGGAAAAAATTAGTACCGATCATTTCCCAATGCTAGGGCACATCTGACAAATGACGTTTACCCTACAACATTGGATTGTGAAGGAGCACGCAGCGCGTGGCGTGCGTGGCCCTACGCGAAATAACGTTGACATCAAAACAAGATAATAACATAAAAACAAGATCGCCATCAACATGACCAGTAAATGACCGATAAATAAAAATAATAAATAATCGTAGGTCCATATAGACAAGTTGAATAGTCACATGCTAGGTGAAACATTAAAATTATAATTTAAAATCAAGACAATATACACTAGTATTTTATAGGGATGATGTGTCAATGGCATCAAATAATGCATAGATATCAAACAGAAACAAAAGTACCGCCTGCTTACTGATTGGCTGATTACCGTATGATCTGGTAACCCAAAAATAAAACTGCAAATATTTTTTTTATATCAGCAATTCATGATAATATAATAATTAGCATAATATAATATAATATAATATAATATAATATAATATAATATAATATAATATAATATAATATAATATAATATAATATAATATAATATAATATAATATAATATAATATAATATAATATAATATAATATAATATAATATAATATAATATAATATAATATAATATAATATAATATAATATAATATAATATAATATAATATAATATAATATAAGAGTTTTCAGGCTTCGTGGATCGTTGAACAAACCCCCTGACCAAATCGTTATTTCCCGCCACCCACTGTATTACCTCACGCAAATCTTTGACATTCTGACATGGTTGTAATAATTAAAAAAATATATATTACGATTTTTTTTTCGTGCCGTAATATCGCTTTCGTTCAATGTTCATCACAATTTCTAGCTGATGTCTGCGTCCACTACAAGTCAGCACGACACTAGCCCAATGTCATCTCAATGTTGGGCCATCGTCTCCGGCGCTGGCCATCATCGATTCAACAATGGGCAGTGCTTTAAGCTGGCGGCAGTACTCGGTGAGATCGACCCAATGTCGGTTAAATGTTGGGCCAGCGTCGTCGGCGCTGGCCAAAATCTATTCAACTCTGGGCAATGCATCATGCTGGCTACGTGCGCGTGACTACATTAGGGACCTACACTGTGTAGATACGATACACCGATACAATGTCGGCTCAATGTTAGGGCAGCATCGCAGACAATTGTCCAACACCGCATCAGTGATTCGTAATGAATGGGCACTGGCCCATTTCTAGATTCATGCTTGCCCGCCGTCTGTGACGCTGACCCACAGTTCCCGGCGCTGACTTTACCTTAACTATGTTACCCCAGCATTGGGGAATCACTGCACAGATTGATGGCAGCTGTTGTACTGCACCTGTACTGTTTGCATAGTCCTTTAAAAGTCGGACCATACTTTTCAATCCAATGTCGGGTTAAAGTTGGGAAAGCCCACTGGCCCACTGAATTATAAATATGCATATATTAAATATATATGTTATGTATACCAGGGAAGCCTACCTAAAGCTGCATAACTGCTTTTCTTATTTCATTCAAAATATTAATCCATGGAGAATGGTGTTTTAATTTTTAATTTTACTCCCCCGGTTACTTACACAGAGCACTGTGCAGCCTGTTCCAACCAGACACAGACTGCACGCGTGTATCAAAATGCGACAGCTCTCCCAGCAAACACAACGATTTGACCCAATGTTGTTTCAATGTTGGTCCTGCGCCGTTGGCGGTGGGCCAATAGTGAAACATCATTGGGTCCATTCCTCGCGTTTGCTGGGCTCCACACAGGTGTCTGTCTACACCCACCCCTCCCCCACCATAATATTCTCGCCAGCCGATCAGGGTACTTTTAGCAAGACAGCCGGCCAATCACAAGCTTACTACAATACTTGGAATTGAGAGCGGGGGACATATGACGTCAACCATCTGCATATTTTAACATGCGAGCTAGCAGTGTCTAGGGTGAGCAGTGTACCGGTTACTGAGTTATTAAGGATTTAGGTTTGTTGTTTATTAATATTGTTGCCCCACCAAAACAAACCAAATCACAGAGGAGAAAGACACGCTGTCTGTATAATCAGGACATTAAAAGTACCAAGTGGCAGATAACGATCATCATTGAAAAAAGTGGAAGTTTTCAAATAATATTCTTATTTTTTAAGTGGTCATAAATACAGTTCACAGTAAAAAGTGTAATTTCTCATGGCATTTAGGCATGTCTAGGAGTTATCACTTAGTTTGATATGGGTGATATATGCATATAATGTCATGTTTAATTTAGGTACCGGTATGGAGAATGTCACTCACTTGACAAATGGGACTGTATTTCAGTATGGTGTTTTTAAGTGTGGGCCAGCATCTAAGCTATTGGCCCACCATTAAGACGCTCTCCCCAGTCCGTGGGAAATTGTTGGTGGAATCAGCCCTAAAATTCAGTGATGTAAATCATCTTTTTCGCTCTTTTGATTTTCGTGATTTTCTTGAAAAACATTTGTATTTCTTTATTCGGTATCTCATGGGCATTTCAAAATATAGTCAAAATGCTACTAGACAATATCAGACTTTATTTTATTTTATTGTGAATCATCACATACAGTGATATAAATCGTGCTATGCGGTAAAAAGAAATAATATTTAAAACATCGGTCTTTACTGTAACAGATTCCCAACAGTTTTTGACCAGGCTCAGGACGTCTACCACTGGTTATTTGGGTTTTGTATCTCAGCTAACACGAGGCATTGATCCAATGGCAGACTAATGGCGGCCCGTCCTCCGTGGTACTAGCCCAACATTATGCCGATTCAGTTCAATGTCTAGTGCTTGCTATAAGGCGGTTTGGTGTTGTCCAATGTAACATTATATTGGCCCATAACCCTACCACTATTACCTACATATCGTACACAAACCGATTCACTATTTAATAATACTTGATGGTGTCTCGCACGGTGAACTAATTCCGCTACATTTGCCCAGTTTAGGCATTTATAAGGCCTTCAAGACAATATGAATGATTGTTTTGTACTTTTTAGGTTATTTTTATCGAAATAAACAAAACAATTATGCAGCTTTAAAGATGCATAACTGTTTTGTTTATTTTATTCAAAAGATTAATCTATGGAGAATGGTGTTTTATTTTTTTATTTTACTCCCCCGGTTAGTGAGTTATAAAAGATTTAGGTTTGTTGTTTTTAAATATTGTTGCCCTACCAAAACAGACCTGATCACAGTGGAGTAAGAAACACTGTCTGTATAATCAGGACATTAAAAGTACGAAGTGGCAGATACCGATCATCATTGTAAAAACAGTAGAAGACTTTTAATTTTATTCTTATTTTTTAAGTGATCATATATACATTTCACAGTAAAAAGTGTATTATCTCATGTCATCTAGACACATCTAGGAGTTATTACTTTGTGTGATATGGGTGATATGTGCATATAGTGTCATGTTTAATTTCGGTACCGGTATGGAGAATGTCACTCACTTGAAAAATAGGAGTATATTTTTGTTTGGTGCTTTTAAGTGTGGGCCAGCATTTGAGCCTTTGGCCCACCATTAAGACGCTCTCCCCAGTCCGTGGGAAATTGTCGCGGAATTGTCACCGTTAATTCAGTGATGTAAATCATCTTTTTCGCTCTTTTGATTTTCGTGATTTTCTTGAAAAACATTTGCATTTTTTTATTTGGTATCTCATGGGCATTTCAAAATATAGTCAAAATGCTACTAGACAATATCAGACTTTATTTTATTATATCGTAAATCATCACATACAGTGATATAAATCGCCATATGCGGTAAAATAAAATAATATTTAAAACATCAGACTTTACTGTAACCGTTTTCCAACATTTTTTTTTACCTAGTCTCAGGACGTCTACGGCTGGCTAAGTGGGCTATGTATCTCGGCTAACACGACGCATTGATCCAATGGCAGACTAATGTCGGCCCATTGTCTGCGGTACTGGCCCAACATTATGCTGATCCAGCTCAACGTCTGGTGTTTGCTATTAATAAGGTGGTTTGGTGTTGGCCAATGTAACAATATATTGGCCCATAACCTTACCACTATTACATTCGTATTGTACACAAACCGATTCACTACTTCCTAATACTTGATGGTGTATCGCATGGTAAACTAATTCCGCTACATTTACCCAGTTTTAGTGCATTTATAAGGCCTTTAAGACAATATGAATGATTGTTTTGTATTTTTAAGGTTATTTTTATCAAAATAAACAAAACAGTCATGCAGCTTTAACTAGGATTGCCCGTACAGAGCACGGGTCAAATCTAGTATATACAATAATATAATATATTTATACAAATATCCGATACAAATATTCTAAATAGACAGCCAAAGAAGGCATTGATACGAAACGTCGCCTGATAAGACTCATTTCTGAGTCCTTTAATTGAAGCATTATGACCTTTATCAGAAGGGTATTAGAGTGGTCACTTCAGACCAATGGCTGTTCTGAAAGTGATTTATTACATTGCACTAACTGTGTGTGAAAGTAGAAACAAAATATGGGCCACACATACCACCTATGACGACCATATTTTGAAAGCCCCGTTTATTAAATCAAGGAATATAGACATTTTCAAACATTTCTATGAGCTAATGAACGGAATACGAATCGTTATTTTACTTACGGCTGCCTTGCCAAGTCCGAACGAAATTGACCTATTTTTCGTAAATGATGGTTGGTACGGCGTTCGTAGGGTCACTATGACCGAAGTATAAGCAACCTTAACCATTACAACGCTGAATTATTTTTGACGAGTCCATAATTTTCAGGACCCATGTGCACCCTCAAAATCAGTACATAAAACCATCCAATATTTCGATAAAGAAAACGTATTTCACGGAAAAAACAACACTGAAAAAGTAACACGGATATAGACTATATTAATGATGATATTGAAAGTAATATTCTTGGAATTCTATATTGAAAAGTGTGAATATTACTACATGAACCTGTACATGTATACCCCTATTATATTTGGATAACAATATGTTAAACAAGTTAAAACGTCTATTAGCATAATTAGATCTTAGTATACAAAGGGTCGTACAAAATCTTCCCTAAGTCAGATGAATGTGGATTTTGAAGGCGTGATTCTTGAAAGGTTTCTGCATAATTTCATGTGGGGACCTTTACAATTGAACACTATAAACTCAATGGTACTGTAGCATGTTGTATTTTGTATTACATCGACGAGAAAATAATCTTATCGACGACTGCAACAGTGACGATGGTATATATCGAAAACCACATGCCTCAAGATGTATTGCCACCTTTAAATCATCGTAGTAGGCCTAATGTTATCGGCCAATCTCCGCCAAAAATATCATCGTTAATAACTGATACCAGTACGATTAGCTGCTAATATTTACGAAAATGTATCACTATAATCAGTAGAGACTGAATAATTAAACTTGTGTTTTTATAGAACAACAATACATTTATACACTGCTTTGTTTTTCTCCATTGATGTGGATAATAATTCACATTACAATCGCTTTGTAAGTATTGAGCGACGCTGCAGTCTTGAACCGATGCTTGAACCACCCCCGGGGCAGGTTTAAATTTTAGGTTTTGAACATGTGTGCTAATTTGTATTGTCCTGATTTTATTCTTTTAGGGAACAAAACACAGGCTAATAATACACTTCTATTACTATTTGTGCTTAAGCGGAGACATTATTGTAATTAAATATAAAGGTACCAATATCAGCAGCATGCATCTACCCTCTCCAATGTTTTAATCTAAACAATATACTAACTTACCTATATTTAGCATTTGAAAGTGGAACAGCGTGTGGTGTATGGTACTCTCAATTGTTTTCGTATAATATTCACATATTCAACCTTTTTTCTTTGACAGATATTTTGCATTTTGTGAGAAAGTGTATTTGCTATTGAAGTAGAGGGTGGTGAGTTCCCGCCGCTCTTGCTTGACATGGCGGATCAAATGATACTGTATATCTATATGTTCAAGATTTAAGCGAAGAAAATTCCCAATAATGCAATGCTACTTTAATTTAAAAGTTTACCTACTGACGTTTTCCAAGTCAGTGGACATGTTCTATATTAAATGGACAGCACATGTTCTGGCAACATTCCTTTTTGTAGCTGACCACCTATTCTATATCTTGCAGATTAATTCACATGTCAAGATGCTGTCCAGTAAATAACACCCTTGACTTAGAATGATAAATAGCCTTGGGAGTGTCCATACACAACACAACGGGTCAGAGTACAATGTACTGTCCATAAGTGAACTAATTACTGTGAGACCGCAGTGATGCTCATGATCTCGACATAAATACATTTAGCCTCAACCTTCTAAATAGAAGGAAGCAATATATACACCATTAACCCTTTAACCGCCGGTGTCGCATATATTCGGGTTTTCATATTTTATTAGCACATTAACTACCACCTTTTAAACATGTTAAAGATAAAAAATATGACATCAATCAGCAATATTGGAAAACAGTTGACCTCCATTTTGTCAAATCTGAATAATTTTCACTCACTTGAGTGACGCGATCCACAACTTCAAGTGGGTGAAAATTCAGATTGAGTAATTTGGCGGTTAAAGGGTTAACCCTTTAACCGCAGAATTATACAGTTGGAATTTTCAAGTTGTGTCTCGCTGACGCGATTCACAACTTCAAGTCATTTGACAAAATTGAGGTGCGGGAAACATAGACCACTAGACCACTACCTCCATATCCTGGGTATACCATTTAATTTTATTTTAAGTAGTTTCTAATTACATTTTTAAAATATCCACTGTTTTATCATGGCAATGCCACTTAACATGACTTTAATTCTGTATGCGATAACATGTAGCCTATCTATATTTTTATTTTATTGTAACAAACTAAACAAATTTTATATATAGTATATACAAATGGTTTAATACATCACAAGATCAGCTGAGCTTTCAATTGATATATTTTATTTATTACTTACTTACTTTCTTACTTACTTACTTACTTACTTACTTACTTACTTACTTACTTACTTACTTACTTACTTACTTACTTACTTACTTACTTACTTACTCACTTACTTACGTACTTACTTACTTACTTACTTACTTACTTACTTACTTACTTACTTACTTACTTACTTACTTACTTACTTACTTACTTACTTACTTACCTACTTTGTTTTTATTCATTTGTTTATTTATTTAAACAATTATATACAGAGCTATACAGGGTGGACAATAATAGCAGTCAGGCTATGTGTTGCATGAGTGTCATATGAAAAATAGATGAACTTGACAACAAAATCAATTTAAAAGCAAGCGGTGCTCCATATTTTATACAGAATCTCTGATGTTCATAGGCAGCGAATTCCAGAAATTTGCTTCAGAATAGCTGAGTGATGATATTAACAGTGTTGCTGCTTATCCCTAGATCACTCATGTCCACTGATATTTCTGTGTTTTCTCTAGCACTTGTGTACCTTGTTTACAAAATTGAAATATCTCATAAATCTATGATATATGTAAAAATAAAATTACTAGTAGGTTAATATAATTGTTGGTCACTTGAGGAGCTGTTGATCAGCGCAACTTCATGTAAGTAAAACTTGAATTGTATAGATCTAGGGTTTACGAGGTGTACACGTGCAAGTGAGCACATTCTAACATACAATAATTACATAATTATGGTAGATGATAAGAAAATCAGGAAGATATTTTTTGAGAATCAAACACTTTCGAAAAAATTATAAAGATAAATATTCACCTTTTATTCCATGTTGGAAACCTGTAGTATTTAAATTTTCAACCACTTGGAGTTGTGTCTCGCTACCGCGATCCACAACCCCCAAGTGGTTGAAAATTTAACACGTGATAAACACGATAAATCTTCAATATTTTGTGACGTGTCCAGCTTTCAACCATTGGAAGCTGTAGATCGGTTGTAGTAGCGAAACACAACTGTGATGATGACGAGGAAGTTAAAAAAACACTTTGCTAAGTTACATTTAAACCGCGTACACCCTACGTATTTCCGTGGCAAAGGTCATCCACACTTAGCGTGCTTCGGTATAAATACGTGTGTGACTTCAATGGCAGACGCTTTTTGTTGGAGTCAGAAACTGCGTTATGAAAATAAAGTTGAAAAAAAACTAGTCCTACAGATAATAAAGAGCGGTCATCACTGAAAAGAGGGAAGATGAACAAAATTACATTTCAGATATGCATGCTATGTATGTGTATCGACCTAACCCACATGTAAACCAAATTAGTGCAGACACATTCATCACTGTTCATGAATTTATGTAGTATATCACTTGATAACCTGATATCACTTGAAATAATCAAACGAAACTGACTGCAAATTAGCATACACATAACATTTATATTGTGTGATTATAATTAACGATTATCAATGTAATAATTATAAGTATCAGCATTTATGTGATTTATATAGTTAGCAAACGCCACCCTCCACAACGTGTTACGGGTTAGCAAGCATTCCATATCTGAACCGTAAGATAGCGTGTCACACGCGATCGACTTAACCCCTATTAACTCATTCCAGACGGAGCCCGAGATATCTCGGGCAAGCTACTTCGACGGTACAGGACGGAGCCCGAGATAACTCGTGTTAAATATGTGACGTCATAAAAAGTAAACATTTAAAAAAGGTCCCGTCCACAGAAAAATGTATGTACAGAAAGTGCCGTCTTGAATGAGTTAACGCCCTCGAAATACATTTTAATTGGGTTGACCTAACTTAGTGACCTTTTATGCATCCACTCAGCTGGTTTTGAAAAATTCCATCAGCTGTTTATCATGTGAGAGCATTTTTAAAACACCTCCCTAAAAATATTTTGGCCTTTTTAACCATTTGTGATGATGTGAGTATCTTACGTTTCAGATACATGCTGCGTTCTAACCCGGAACATAGTGGAGGGCGAGATCGTTCTAACTAGATTTATAGTGATTATTTGTATGTTTATATAGGGCTTGAAATAAAATTTGAATGCCCTATTGATATAATATTGTGAGAAAATAATAATAAAATAATACTGACAATGTCATAGTGATGAAAAACTTCCTAATTATGTTGATCTAATTGAAAAACTTAAGTGAATTGTTTAAATTGCTAAATTGAAAATGTCACAAAACCGCACGACGCAGTCAGAAATACAATGTATGAAATCTATATATCCTAACAGCTGTGAAATAACACTGAAAAGGTTCACTTGTATTTCAATAAATTGTCTAACGTTACACTATATTATTTCTTAGAAATTAGGAATGATTCAAATTTTTGTTTCCATAAATTAGGAATAATTATAATTCTAGTTTCCACAAAACCGTCAGGCTCTACATGCCGATATATACCATACCTAAAGCCTCAAGAAAAATAAACTGGTTTTGACAATTCACCATTTTGATGACTGACAAGAATGAACAATGACACGCATACCTTAGGAGAGTGGAATGTTGATTTAAAAAAGACATACGATACCTAACAGAAAGGCTTTCTTCTTTCAGTCATACGTAGATTCAAGTTATCTTGCTGTAAAACCCCATTCATTCATTCCTATTTCCGCTGTTTCGACATTCAGTTGATCAAGCATCAATGCACGTTTAATGTCTTTTTAATTTTATATTTGATTATCGCCTAATGATGCAAAGTGTAGAACAATATTGAAAAAGAAGCTTTGATCATGCTCGTGAGAGCGATTAAAAATCAAAGTGAGGGTCTATATATGAAAATATATAGGGTTAATATATGAAAAAACGCATATATACTTCCCTTTTAAATATGTTCTTATCAATGGAATGTGTATTATGCATAAGGATCAGGAGCGTTCACTTCAAATTTAGTAGACATCCGCAGAGTTTTATTCGGACCTAGTTTAGCTCGTCTCTGCACAACTGTGACCCTGCTAACCCAGTTAATTGATAAAAAAATATGTTTGTAAGGTCAACATAAATTCGGAAAATATCGAATATTCTGAATTTTCTCTAACAAAAAATTGACAATTTTATACTATTTAACTTATTTTAAACTAACAAAAAATATTGTTAATCTCACTTCATTCACTTAATTAGCATACTTTGTGCCAACAAAGAGACCATGCACATAAAATATATATGTATTAAACAAGTTCTGCTCATTCAAAACTGCATTTTGGCGGCCATCCCGGATTGTAACCTATTTAAAACAAAATCAAAATATTTCAATTTCAACTCTCTACTTCATTCACACTGACAAATATATGTTAATTAGCATGCTTTGTGTCACCAATGAAACCATGCACATACAAATATACATGTATTTAACACGTTCTGATTATTCAAAACTGCATTTTGGCGGCCATCTTGAATTTTAGTACTTTCCAGAACTGGGATTCTTAGGGACTTTTAATATGTTTTTCAGGACTATTTTCTGAGTAGATCCTAAAAAAATCAGCTTGTTATGAATTTATCCCACCCTATTGTGTATTGTCAGGCTAATGTTGTTGGAATATGTAATCATCCTTGTGCGCTTCCCGCTAGAGGGCAAAATCCCAGATAGTAGCCATTAAGAGAGAAAGTACCATAACTTTTTTCTAAATGTCATAAAAAGTTGTTTTTGGTGCCTAAATATATGTTTTAAATAAAAACAAATGTATTACAGAACATCAATAAGCCTTAACTTCCATATTACACGTAGTTGCGGGAAAAAATCGAAGATGGCCGCCAACTAAATGTCGTATAAAGTTGTTTTTGGTGCCTGAATATAGTTTTTTTTATACATAAAAATGTACACAACAGCAATGAACTCTAACTCCCATATTATATGTAGTTACAGGAAAAAAATCCAAGATGGCCGCCAATTATATACAGAAAATACCTGTTTTTTAACTGTTTTCTTCCAAAAGAAAATTGTTGTTAGTGCCTAAATATAGTTTTATAATACAAAAAATTGAAACAAGAGCAATGTAGTTACTGGAATTAAAAAATATTAATCTCTAAAAATAAGACATTAATTATGGGAATTTCATTTGTTGCTTTCATCACTATAGTTATAGGTAGGTCTGATGTGTATAACTATGAATTACGTTAATGTCATTATCTTGCATAATACTAGAGTAGTCACCCTCATTAAGTGTCATATATATACACATGTAGTTTTATGTTTTCCTGACAGTGATAGTAGCTCACGTATAGGTAGTCATGAAAAAATATTTAAGTTTACTCATTGAAAAATAAAATGCAGAAACTGTTCAATTAAATAATTTAATGATAGTTGTTATTGCCTCTCTTCGCTCGGAATATATGATACTATTAACCCTTACAGCGCGGGAAGCGACTTTAGGCGTCGGATTCTGACGTCTAAAGTCGATTCCCCGCGCTGTAAGAATAAACATATTTATAATGGCTGTTGATCCATAACATATGTATTCAAATGAAGCGGAAAGAGCTAACTAAGACACTTATGATGATTTCAAATTGAAAACACGTGTTGTTCTCCATGGTTTATACGGAAGTATTTCAACGCTTTAGGAGTAAATATGCAAGTCTTTTTATAGTAGATTTAGACATTTGTTTTGCTCATTTTGCTCTGTATATAAAATGCACTAATCTGATACACTGTCTCGATCAGGACAGAAAATTAATTGATTGTGAGATTCATGCCATAACACACAATTTAACAAATTTCTACTACGTTCTCTCTTTGCAATGCTTCTTGGCAAATAATTATACTTTAATTAGACCAAATATGAGTCTATGATATTATGAACCGATAAAGGAAAATTATGTATATTTAAATAAATATGAGGAACAAATAACATAATCAACTACACTGCAACCACTTTTTTATGCATGTATAATTGTCCATGTCTTTATCCTCGTGTAGCCTGTCGCTTACCACTGTTTACCAGTGTTTACAATTCTCAAACCCATACTAATACATAGATTAATTAGCTTTCTGTCGTGGCCTATTCATTGACTTTAGAATTGAGTATTTCTTAAATAAATAATTAATAATTTACTTATATATAAACTGTAATATTTTTTTTCAGCGCGCCGCCGAGCCTCGTTGAAAGAAATAATTTGTCCGCGACAAAACTCCAAAGAATATCGGAACGTTTTCTATGACTCTTACAATCATATACATCGATAAAAAAACAGCACCCAAAGTCACAATTTGGCAGTGTTTCATTAGAAATGGCGGCCATCATTCTCGGCTCTATAGCGACTTCCGCTGACGTTTTTACAAAAAATACCGGAATTCATTATGTTCAGAGAACATTTTCGTCCTAGAAACAATAATAAAATTTTGTTCTGCTAATAATGCTGCAGAATGTACTCAATTAGTCTTTGGTGATATTCTATACAAACAAGAAAAAACGAAATTCTTAAAAAATTGTAACATTTTAAAAGTGCTGTCATTTTTTTCCCCAAAAATTTATTTTCTGCGATACTACAAGTATTGAAGAATGTAAAACCAAAAAAAGTGATAAGATAAATTTTTTTTCCGCAGATCGGTCATCTTAGAGCTAGATCGACTAGCCCAATATACCAGCGTATGAGTGATATTTTCCATATACTGTAGGCCCTAGATCTAGTAATATTCGCGAGGTTTTAATTTTCGCGAATTTCGCGAGGAGGACAAATTCGCAAATTCCAGAATCACACGAAAAATATTATTTTAATAGCACTAATAAGGAAAATGAAAATTCGCGAATTCTAAGCTTCGTGAAAAGTCCGAAAATCAGAAATTCGCGAAAATTTAAACACGCGAAAATTGCCCAGATTTACAGTATACGTTGTACACCTGATATACGCTAGTACGATGAGTTATAGTATGACACTGCCTTTTTACTTGTGACATTAATATGGGGCTATTTCAGAAGGTTATATGGGCAACCTCCTTTAGGGCTATCACTCAGTTTACTATCGGTAAACTTACAACTCACTGTCTTCTACAAATGATGGATTCTTGATAAATTCTTATCAGCAATAATAATAGCACTAATAAGGAAAATGAAAATTCGCGAATTCTAAGCTTCGTGAAAAGTCCGGAAATCAGAAATACGCGAAAATTTAAACACGCGAAAATTGCCCAGATTTACAGTATACGTTGTACACCTGATATACGCTAGTACGATGAGTTATAGTATGACACTGCCTTTTTACTTGTGACATTAATATGGGGCTATTTCAGAAGGTTATATGGGCAACCTCCTTTAGGGCTATCACTCAGTTTACTATCGGTAAACTTACAACTCACTGTCTTCTACAAATGATGGATTCTTGATAAATTCTTATCAGCAATAATAATAGCACTAATAAGGAAAATGAAAATTCGCGAATTCTAAGCTTCGTGAAAAGTCCGGAAATCAGAAATACGCGAAAATTTAAACACGCGAAAATTGCCCAGATTTACAGTATACGTTGTACACCTGATATACGCTAGTACGATGAGTTATAGTATGACACTGCCTTTTTACTTGTGACATTAATATGGGGCTATTTCAGAAGGTTATATGGGCAACCTCCTTTAGGGCTATCACTCAGTTTACTATCGGTAAACTTACAATTCACTGTCTTCTACAAATGATGGATTCTTGATAAATTCTTATCAGCATTAAATCAGCCCCTTGGAATGACATCAATTTTCGTTTTTAATTCCGTACTGAAGTAGTGTATCCCACGGATCATGTTTTTATTTTTTTCAGAATTTTTTGTATTTTTACAAATATTTTTAATCAACATTTCTATGAATCCAGAAGTAACCCAAACAAAATATTTGTATACCTGAAGGACGATTGAATGTTCTCACAGCATTGGGCCACATGCTGATGGCATCGGCCTAGCGTTGGGTAGAAAAAATCAGTGCTGCAGGTGTGTCCTCCCGTGTCCTGACTATGAGACACCAATTAGCGGTGACTGTTTTGATCTTACCGTCTGATACGTGGGAATATGTGATGTAAAGTGCTGAATATTGCTGACTTGTTTTGTTTACATGGCAATATACAACCTGGAAATACAACTATTTCACTCTTTTTCGGTGCTTTAAAATTGTTTTTTTAATTTTTCGTATTTTTAGTTAGGATCAGTAGGCCTAGGCTAAATAGCTTCATATAAATTAAATTTTCAAATTTGACAACATTGAAAATGTCTCATCCCAAGGGTCCCTTTAAACTATAGGGCTTATCCTATTTTGTTTTAAACAAACGTACATTTCTATATACAAATTGATGAAAGAAAAATACTAGCTGTGACAGCCATTTAACGTCTAAACTATGTTATATAATTATATTTGTTTGAATTTGGTAGCTATTTTGGATTTCATGTCTTTTGCAAATGCTAGAAATGGAATTTTACTGCGACTTTTATTATGTTAATCTGGGTGATAATAATAATAATTGTAAAATTAGGGGTTGGCAAGGAATTATACAATTTGGAATATTTACTTCTCCTTTTAACAAATAAACGGGTGATTTATTGACATTTTGTGCCTTTAAAACAAAATTAATTGTTCCCTCTTTTTATTCCACCTCAAACCTGGACTAACAGGGAACTTTTATATGTTTTCCAGATAGGGTTCAGGAACTTGTATCCAAAATGTCATCTCTCCCCTATTTGTTTTCCGATCTTTGCCAAATTTTGTCTTAATATTACTGGACTATTGTTCCGATCAAAAATGTCAAAACCCCAAGAAGCAACTCAGGCATGCTCTTTATGTGGCAGCTCCGTATCTCTGGTGTATTATTCTTCATTCAAAATTAAAGCATCTGACAAACTTACAATCTTTTGAAAAATTATTAAACAAATGCAGGCCTAGATATTTGTCTTTTGTTTTACAACCTGAATAATAAAAACTCTGCTTAGTCTGTTACAGGTCACAGTTCATTAATCCTACGGGTCATTGCTATTTGGTTCTACGGGCATGGTTCTACGGGCCATTGGTCCTACGGGTCATTGGTCCTAAGACCCATCATTGGTCCTACTAATTAATCCATGGCTAGGCCCTATAGGCTATGTTTGAGTAACGTATACACCCATATGTTTAATATTTAACTAGGTGCGATTTTGACAACCCGTTCAAAAATGATGTAACAGTTATAAATCTGAAATAAACTCATCTGATGGTTTTCGATAATATTTAATGTTTTCTCGTCCTAGATAAAGGTTGCGGAAGGCGTTCCGAGGTTGTCCAAGATGGCCGCATCTAGTGGTGGTATCATATTAGTCAAAGTAAGCCTGTTGACATGTGATCTGTAGGGACAAAATTGCTTTATATGGCTGATATTCACAATCTCTTGAAATACATAATCGGTCATATTTAGCTCTTCGAATACATAATAATAAATTGATCATATATCTCTTAATTGACTTAGAAACATGATTTTAGTGCGTGGCTAATCATACATGGCAAAGAAATTGGTTAAACATGTTAAAGGTATTTTCGATTGCTAAATTATATTATTTTTGTATATTATAATCTAAGGTGTCCGCCCAAAAGTAACTAAAAATCACATCGGGTATTTCGTGTATTTTGCCACTACAAAATCAACTGAACTCATGAATTTAAAGTTCATATAGAGTCTACTCTGAATCTCAGGGACGAATCATGATTCGAAATCAGTCTGTTATCTAACACTTTTTGTCCAATACTAGAGTAGGCCCTATCAAGTTGTCACTCCTTTGCTATCAAGTTTTACACTATAGTTGTATGCAGCTTTAAGACTGCCCTCTGACAAACTATGTTATTCACAAGCATATTTAACAACATTTACTATTAGCCTAGTTTTCAACGGTACAGGGTAGGCTTATAATCCTAATTCACCTCTTACACATGTAGGGTAAAGAGGGGTATTATGAGCACCTTAACTTTAATTGGCTATGTTGGGCAAATAAATGATGTGGAAAAATTCAAATTTGATTTGATCGAATGTTTGTACAATTGTGTAGTAATTCATAATATTAATAAACCTAATTTAAATATATTTAAATATTAAAAAAAAAAAACAGAATTTTGAAAGCATGCTCATATTACCCATGCATATGGCAAATATGAGCATGTGTTGGGGGGGGGGGGAATATGAGCATGCGTAATTAATTACCATTTGCCAGTGGGGTAATATGAGCACTTTGCCATAAAAAGGACATTCGCTAAAAATGTTTATTTTTTGAGTATTTTACCAAATAGAAGTGGTAATCGTGTACCTTGATCTGACCCAAATGCCATTAAAGCAGAGATGATTTTTTTTTACTAAATATAAGTGGTTGAAATGATTTCCTGACATTTCACTGTATAATACGTTTAGGGTATTATCATGATTATGAGCATCCTATTTTTTTTATAGATATCTTGCAATGGGGGTATTATGAGCACCATGCTCATAATAGATTGAAACAGGATGCTCAACTTATCCCAGTAGAAGGGGGGGTGGTAACAAGCCTAATGGGGTCCAGAAAATGCTAAATCACTTTATTATCGTCCCTTCTCTTGCTAAGAGCCACTATGGTTAGCACTCACTCAAATTACTTTCATGATATCTTGTGATTTGCGGACGTATGAACAAATCAAATGTAATTGTATTTTTTTAGTTAAACAGCCCAAAAACTTCATTTTGTCATAATTGGACTTCCTTTTCAAAAAACTTTCTAAAAATTGAACGAGTTTATGTCCGTGTCATGATTATTAAACAAACCAAATTTTACTCAATTCCCGTTGTTATTGAGAATATCACAGCCAGTGCTCATATTATTTACTATCAGAAAATACATAATGTATTTCTGCTACTATGCTCATATTACACCATCTTACCCTACACCATTATTGGAAGCTTTTTTATTTACACGTCACCAAGTAGCCTACATATTTAAATAGTAAATTACCTGCACTCTTATACAAATCAGAATTACAAAAAACACCCCAAATTTCTGAGCCATAAGTTGCAATGAATTGTAATAATTAATGTTCACCCAGCATTTTGACCATCAATAAGTGAGATTTCAACCAAAAAGTTGCTTTCAAACTTTTATTATTTAAATATTGTTAGATAGGCTATGTTCTATGTCACTACCTGGTCTCCCTACCACTAGGCCAATAGGCCTACCCAGCAAACACGACACGTTGACCCAAATCTGGGCTAATGTTGGCCTCAACGGCGCCAAAGAAATGGGTGGAGGTGTGCCTCCAGCATTGTCAAAACCTGACCTGTCGCAATTTGCCACATGGCTCAAAAGACACCCTGTCCCAATAATTTGAAATTAACACTGAAATTAGCCTAATTAATTGGTTTATGGTGTCATCACTACCAATTTAATTCATCTCTATATTAATGGTCTTTTTAAGCTCTATAATGTTGTTAAAGAAAATGGAGCTTTGCAGCAATCTGCTGTGGGACTAGAAAATAGTGATGGAAATCCGAATTCGGATGATAATTCAAACACGACACGTTTACCTCAATGCTGGGCTAATTTTGGCTCAGTGTCAGTGTGACGTCGTAGATGGTGGGCCAGCATTAGCCCAGTATTGGGTCAACGTGTCGTGTGTGTTGGGTCACCGGTGAATGTTTCGTCTTTGCCTGGATAGGGCATAGGGGCCATTCACCAATTAGCCTACGTAACGCTTAGAGGAGGGGGGTTAAGGTGGGCATCTATAGATCCGTTACGGGGCGTAGTCACAGTAGCGTTACGAAGGGGGGGTCAAAAATCGTCCAAAAAAGCGTTACGTAGTCTAATTGTTGAACGGCCCCATACCCATGATACCGGTAGGCCTAAATTGGGCCAAAATGTTGTCTCAATACCCCTCCAGACATCCCCGGGCAGATATCCCAGCAACCATTCCATTGACCCAATTTTGTGTACGGTGGCCTAAGTGGTGGGCAAGCGTCGTAGACAGGGGCGTAGCCAGGGCTATGAACATGTGTACGCACAACGCTAGGGGTACGGATTTACGGAGCTTTTCCGAAACGGGGAGGGAGTGGATTTTCCCTAATTCATGGCTGCCATCTTATGCGCGCAGCTCAGCGGACACGGCGGGGGTCCGGGGGCCTTCCCCGAGGAAAATTTGAAAAAAAGATCGCAAATGGTGGCATCTGGTGGTATTTACGGTAAAGATATTGATTTAAAAACTTTTAGTTTTTTTATAATATTTTTGTAAAATATCAAAATTGAATAGAGCAACAAAAATAAAAATTAAATTATATCAAGTTTTTAAATAATTTAAATCATTTTACCCAGTGATTATAGATTGAAATTTACTGATTTTTTTTGTCAAGTAGAATTATCCATAGATAAACTTTTTTTTAAGCAGACATGGCGGATCCAGCATTTGACTGACAGAAGGGCGCGCCGAATTTTTATAAGATTTACTATTGATCAGTAGGTCTAAGGATTAAATGAGAAAGCCAATGGCCTTGCTTTCTCAGACGCAAATTCGTCCACTTTGTAGGCTACGTAGTGTCTTTCTAAGCACGAATAATAGCTAAGCTGGACATTCTGTGATTGGTCATAAGGGTTTGCACAATTCAATCGCCAGGTAGGTTGGAGTATTTTTTAAGTAAATATTTTGAGATTGAATTTTCATGAAATAAATAACTGTCTGAAGGACATGTTGTAAATAAATATTTAATGGCCCTCAATTTTTTTTTACCACACATAATTAAAAGACACTTAAATTAGTAAATCCCTTCTTCGCTCGTCTCCTTGACCCCCACATCAATACTAAACCTACTTTAGGATCCAATATTGTGGACTGGAAAAAAAATCGAAGAAAGTCAAATAAATATTTTGCTTGAGGCAGAGTGTGAATTAAATAAAATATTGCAGATAGGAGGTGAAATAAATAATTTGTCCAGTTCAAAAACTGCAGTTATGTGCTTGCTGGGTAGGCCTCTAAAACCTACATATAGAGCTAGGACTCTTTTATGTACATGTATAGGCTAATACAAACAACATACTTATAACAGTTATAATCCAGGCCTTAAAGTAATGCTAGGCTTATATAGGCCCACAAACACTAAGCCTACCCTAGACCAGGTGATCCTTTCACTGATGTAGACACAGAGCATTGACACGTAGGCGGCAGTCCCTAGAGGCTAGAGTGTGTGGAGGGGTAGAAGATCGTTTAGAAGTATTATTCCCATATCGTTGCTGAAACAGAACTGCTACAGATTATAGTGCCCACTCAATGGTAAAAAAAGTGGGACGTTTCTTTAGACGCTCATATCTAAGACTTGCCTCGATTAATCAGGTCAATAAAAGGTTATTTTGTATACATCGTACGCTCAGGTCATTTGTAAAAAAACAGTAAAATGTTATTGGTATTTTTCCACCTTGGGGTGGATATCGATCTCAGTGACTGCCTGGTTGAAAAGAGTTGCTTCTCCAGGGTAAAACGAATGTAGTAATCCACGACCCAACTTCTTTACGTTGTGGTCGCGTCCACGGCAAGATTAGCGGCACTATAGTCATACATGTCGTGAATTTGTGACTGTCATTGAAAAGAGAAACATTTATTGCATTTGTATACAACACAACATAAAGAATAGAAGTCGTTATTTGGACTGCTAAGTACGCATACATGTAGGCAAGTCTGCTAATTTGTTGCTTCTTTTTTTGATAGGGTCATTTTTTTTTACTCTTTCTTAGCCTTAAGGCCTACAATGTGTACGCCCGTGCGTACTGGCGTACGGCTGGCTACGCGCCTGGTAGATGGTGGGCCAACATTAAACCAGCATCAGGACTGTCAACATGGCAGCCGAAATGGAGGATGATGAAACGTGATTCTCAATTGCGTCATAGCCTGCCCACGTGGTCTGAGTTCCATTCATAGGCAGTGCCATTCATACGCACCCCCTCCCTCACGTGACGTCAACTGGTGCCAGACAGCCTATGTACGATCCCACGATTGGCTGCATGTCAGTACACTCCTTTACACCACTGATGCAACGTGGTGTATTCACGCAGCACCTCACTTGTTTACATTCACTGGTAAGCTTGTTTTTACGTTATTCCATTTCATATTTTGAATATTTCTGAGCGTACACCACCAATAGCATACTAACATAAATCGGCGTCATTTTCAACCCATAAATGTGTTTAATTTTGTATAAACGCTGTAGATTTCCAGTCGGATTTTGACCTTCTATTTTTCTGCAATCTGCATGGCCGAGCATGTCTTTTCTTTAGATCAGGCTGATCCACTCTGCTTCGCGACGGGAACCTTAGAAATATAAATTTTTTTTATAAACCTTATAGTTAGTACTAAACTGATCAGCACCTATGCTCATTGTACAAAAGGTTCTGGAGCATAGCGCAAGAATCCCCAGCTTGGACTAGTCTTTTCTTCAGCCCGGGCAATGCCATGTCGACATGCATGGTCCGAGGCCGTAACCTGGTAACATGTGGAGGGTGAGATTTTGCTAACTAACGTTAGGTGTGCGTGGGTGTCACTGTCAAGCCTGCCGGTAGTAGACCTATGCCTAATACTACACTACACCACTACTGTCTATAGTCTAGTCCTTGAGGCTTCAGTTACTAGCGGTTAGGCCAACTTAGCCTCTTAGCCTTAGGTAGGGCCAAGGCTATCACATTTTATCATGATGATGATACTGAATCATGAATGACGGAAACCTTTATTATCGCCCGGGCCATGGCCATGGCATGGGGCCATGGCTATGACATTCCCTTTATTTTATTCCAAGTCATATCACAATTAAGATGTGTTTGTCTATGACTATGAGGTCTACGCGATAGTATAGATCAACAGGGCTGGAGATAAAGTTCAAAATCATAGTTGTCTGTCCAACTCGGACAACAAAAGCAATATTTTGATGTAGCAAACAGCTAACTTTTTTATTTGTGTAAATCTAATAACATGGACATGGTCATGGTGTAGCCTAATTACTCTTTAACAGTATTCCATGTCAAAGGAAAATTGAATAGTTTGATGTAGCAAACAGCTAACCATTTTATTTGTGTAAGTCTTATAACATTTCTGCTTGATTTAGCAAAAAGTCAGGTCACATCAATTGGCCTACAGGTGAAAAAATCAATAAACACGTAGACTACTGTTTGTAAAAACTAATCCACCTGGAGAATATCCACGTTAAAAAAATAAACGTACGGGTAGGCCTACGTTTATTTGGCACTTGAGAGTAGGCTAGTAGTAGTTACGGCTCAGTGTCTAGGCCTATTGGATGAAAAACAGCAGCAATATGGGTTGTCCGCTTTGTGATTTGGTTGTCTCAGACAAACATAACACTCTTATTTCTAGCCCTGGTCAATTGATGCAGGGAATAATTCGTCTGGTGTAGCGGTGCAGTTTGCTACACAATTTGGGGCAAATGCTACACAATAGTATGTTGGTGTAGCAGTTTTTCACATGGCGAATGATAGCTTAGCACATGCCAGTATGCTAAACTGCTACACAATTTTTCTGAAGCAAATTATTCCTTGTGATGACCTCTATTTGACCTTGATCTACTTTTTACAAGTGAGCTCAGGGGTCTGCGCTTATTATATTTGTTTTTATGGTGTACCATGATTGTGGATTTCATTTATTTTTATGGCAGTTTATTGGATGAAGTGTTAGTGTATAGGCCTACATGTAGCCTAAACATGCTATTAATGTAAGATTTTTTAGCTGTAATTCAATGTTGTCCTCGTTCACTTGTTAAACATTATAGTGTAGATTCATTCATTGCATTCAACATGTCGTGGGAATAATTCATCAGATACGTAGTTGAAAATAAAATATAAAAAGTAATATAGGGGTGGCCTACTGTCTAAAGAACCAGTAGATGAAAATATGTCTTGTATTTTAGTGTCAAAATACCCTAAAAAATTTAAGAAATAGACCCCCGAACGGCTTAAAAATGAAAAATGAATCGGGCTTTAGGCCACCTTTGTGCACATATAGGCTAAACTGGGCCAGGAGAACCTCCTGAGGATGGTGAGATGATTGAGATGACACTGTCCTCCAGACACAGGATTCGAAATTCGAGCCCTGTCGGTCTGAGGCCGAGCACGCTACCTCTCGGTCACGGAGGCTCCCCACAATACTAACTTTCACACGTGGATGGGAAAAAAACAATTTTTGTTTCTTTCAAACCGCCAAGACCGGGAACCGAACCCCGAACGGCTTAAAGCTCACCATAAAAAAACCTGTCAGTTTCTGTGGGCCTTAAGCAGCCCTCTGACTCAGACCCCTGCCGTTTTACATCCTCCACAATTTTTTTCACATACGCCTCTGTGGGGTATAGTCTGCCAAAATCCCCCCCTCCATATAATCATAAAAATACATATGAACACATTTTAGATGATCTGCCAGCAAAAAAATAATATGTCAGAAATCAGATAGTTTGCAGAAATTTTCAATTTTGGAGGTGTTTTTTCCCATTTAACCTTGAAATGACCTTTAAAAATGACTTGAGAACAAAGAAAATTTAAGACTGATCCTTTTTCAAAGTTATCTCATGAGTCCTTGACTACTGCCACCTATACGTCTTGTGCAGTTTTTTAAAAAGTTGTTTTCTGTGGGTTGATTTAGCAGGGGTAATCTGAAATGGAAGAGTTATTTTATATCTTCTGATACTTGACACACACGCAGCCGCTCACCCTCAAAACTTGTTAAATAGATTTGAATTTGTACTCAATAATTCAATGCTCACAAAATTCCAATTAAAGCCCACATAATCATCCTCGTTTCCTTGACCAATTCAACTAATGTCAAATGCAGATTTCAGTACTAAACTGATCAGCAACTATGCTCATTGTACAAAAGGTTCTAGTTCGGTTAGGCCAGCCTTAAAAATAAGCTGTTGACATTATCAGTACTTAGGGAGAGAGGGAATGTTTTTTAAGCCATATAAAATTTGTTAAATGTGAAATTGCAAACAACACCCATTCATGAAGCTTTCAAGTTGTCAAACGACTTTGAACAGCTTGTCTTGGATGCCCTTGGACAAGAATATATAACAGATATAAGCTGATGATTTTAAAAAAAACATGACCATGTTTGCTCACAGTTTAAAAGTGCTCAGAAATGTTGTTAAAAAATGCATATTCCCAAATTGCTTTTAAAATTATTTCCAGTCCTCATGCCCTAAACATTCTAAACATGCTAAACATGCTAAAGGGACTTTGTCAATAAAGAGGGAAATCTGAAACATAGATTTTACGTACTGATTGATTTTCAGGAAATAATTTGATTGCCTTTATCATGTTCATGACACTTTATTCAATGTTCAAGCTTTCTGAAATGAAACCTATATTTCGACAATGATGACTACATTGAATAGATATTAGATAACAAAATCTACAGCTTTTCAGGTCGATTTTCATACTGGTATAGTGGCATATACTGAAGAAATGCCAGTTTCCTGGGATTTTTTCGGATTTTTAATGATACTGTATGACCTAAAGTGGCTTTTTTTGACCTTAGATGGCTTTTTTCGACTTCAAAAAAATTAAATCCGGATTTTTTCCCATGACCCACTGGCATTTCTGTATACTGAACTATCAATTGTTTTAAACTTTTTTTTAATAACACTTCTTGAACCTATAATTATAATACTCATTTTTAACGAATACCGAAGATGGACGAGGAATATCTACTAAAATAGCAGTTGCAGCTGAAATCATGTGGGTGTTGATTTTCGGAAACTACAGGTAATGGTAACCTGGTAACAATCTTTAGTTTTTCACTCACTGTCCAGAAGTTAGAGTTTGTTAGAGTCTGATGTACGTCATGATATATCATTATATATAATTGGCGAAAAGTTATTATATTAAAATATAATAAATGAAGTTTGCAAATGACCACTTTGGTAGATCTAGTCTACAGTTATCTTGAACATATTTGTGGTCTACCAAATTTTCAAGCAATAAACTACAATTATTGTGACTATGACACTTTAAATGACATTACCTGATTAAAGACAAAGATAATGGGATGTTGACATTACAGGTCACCCCAATGTCAATCTGCCCCATACATTATTTTATATTTCCCATTTACCATGTTTACACATCTTGAGATTCTTCACGGAAAATGTGACACCCGATCTACACACTACTACATCGTCATGCCGGTAATTTAACCTTTTCAAGCCTGAATTTACCACAGTCATCTTCATCCACTACAAGCCGCGGATTGCTATCGCAATTCTCGACTTGTAGTGGATGAAGATGACTTGATGTGGTTTAAAAATTCAAAAAAAAATTACCACGTATTGGTACAACAGTTTTGTGGAAATTTTCCTTCAAAAAAAAACCCTTAGTTGTAGGAAAATTAAGTCTGTTTTCAGGGATGTAAAATGATGCTTTAATGCATCGTGGGGGCTTAAAGGGTTAATTATTATCACCTTATTACCTGGAACATGACGTTGGCAAATTGCCAGCCACATCGTGTGCGATATTTGGCAGCTCCTTATATGATGATAATGGGTCATGCTGTAGCTGAACACAGTGATATGGAGAAATTAATGGGGTTCGTCCTATTTTTTTTATTCATTTTTTCATTCATTCCGATTTGACTCAATAGTATTATGAATATGACCTTTACACACCAACACAAGGGAGAGCGACGGAGATTACTAGACACTATTTTATCAAATCAAATTGCCTAAACCCACCAATGCGAAGATGAAAATTCGCGTCTGCTTTCGCGTTAGTGTGTCATGCACTTTAAACGAATTGCATACATGAACATGTGAATAACTGTTTTCAATTATCGCCGCTGCTTGACCATTATTATATAATTTATCAACCAGAATGTATGATTCTCAGCTCGGCTGCAAAGTGATAATGCTGAAGTAAACATGGTAAAGTTGAGATTCTAAGTGAACGTTTAGCATGGTTTAATAAGTCCAACACAGAAAAAAGCGACGTTGTTGTAATGTTGGGACATCTGTTGAATTATCTATAGACCGCAATGGTATACTATGTAGGCCTTGAGAAATACTTGATTTAACATTTATGACAAATACTATTTTTTCTCAACACACTTTCGTGTTTCTACTGAATTCCACACATTTTGTTCACCACTTTTCACTTTGAACAAAACACTGTGGCATATATTCTACTGGCGTTTTGCAATTTATAAAATGTATTCTATAAATGGCAAAATGCCATGCAGAAGTCTATTGAGATTTTAGACCATCGTGAGCATGCAGCGTTCGCCCACATGCATGCTTTGTGTAGTTAGCAAGTACGCCACCCTCCACAACGGTAATAGAGTGAGATCCTTCTAACTAGCCTTGTGGAAACTTTATGTAAGCCCTTACGCTGATGTTCAAGTGAGTGCATATTATTTAAATCAAGAGTCACGCAGTTTTATTATACTCCTGAAGTAAAGGTAATATATGAGAAGAAGTAAAGAATTTTCAGCCCAAAACATACTCCTCACGCAAGCGCAAAAAAACAAACAACGCGAAGGTGAGCGAGAAGGGCAACGCAAAATTTTCCCGAAGTTCGGGCGAACTGTTACATTTTTTTCGCGCGTCGCGGCAGTTTTCGCGTGGGAAATCACCACCACAATGTGGCCTCGATAAAAATGGGAAAACTCCTGACATTTCGCGTTGGTTTTCGCGTTGGTGTAAAGACAGTCAGGCGAATTTCCCCGGACGAATTTCTGGTGTTTTGTGCTTACAATGATAGTATATTAGGTAGACGACCGTGACGACGTTAAATTTTAATTATTATAGTTACTTATAAGGACCTAACTCTCCACTCTGTTTCTTAACACGTTGTGGAGGGTGGCTTTTGCTAACTGATTGAATTGTGCTGGTTTATAAATATGGCTGTTCTTCTTCTAGATCTATACACTTTGCTGTCCGTCAATTGACCATTCACAATGGAAGACACTTTTAAGGATCTTCAAACTGTTTTGTCACACAATTTGTAACAGGTATCGGATTTTATAACATACCGGTATCTAGATAAATTTTAACTAAAGTAGCACTTGGTTTTATCGAGGATGGCAGATAGCAAGAAGTATTCCAGCCCTTAAAATAGGTCTGTTGTGATATCGTGACATAATATTGTGTGCAGCCGTTCCACGTGTTGTTTTGATCGTAATCTTTTTCTGTCTGATACAATATAAGTTATTATATAACAATACAACATAATGTTCAATAATTGGCTGTGAGAACACTGACTTTAATCACTGTTATAGCAGGGTTATTGGTGATTTTAGGTCTTCGCCACAGAGTTTGACCAACTCATGTATACTGTGTAACATACATGTATAATTCGTCCAACTTGGAATATTCTACACGTCACTCATCGGGGTCATGTACATGTCGTTATATAAGTTACCCAGGGCCATGGTACGCATGGTACAGGTCGAATATTTTTTAAATTACAATGGTTTTTTTTTGACGGGACTAGCATTTGAAGTTGCGATACAACAATATTGAGCATGTTGCAATTGTTGAAGCTCGAAGAGTCTATTGGAGTTATTAATTCGGAGAGAACAGGGAATAGTCCCGACGTCAGACCAAAGCCTGTCGCGATATTGCCACAAACTGCAGACAGCCACGTAACACATAACATTGTGCACATTAAAAACATATTTAATGTTTAAACACGGATCTGACAAACGGAGCTCTATCGTCAGATCGTGTGATGTTGTCAGTTTGACTTTTGATTATTATAAAGCTTTCCCTTGTGATTCTGTTTCAAATATAAATTGATTTGCCACACTGACTCTGACAGTAATCATGGTAATATAGTCGCATTTATCGATGTCGGAGTTATTTCGAGGTTATCGTTATCATGTTATATATGTATGGTCTATCATTGACCAGTTCTGGGTACATTACGTCCGCAACCCACACGAGGCATTGAATGAGCCTACGTTGGTTTACTGTTGGACCGACGTAGTGGACGGGGGTCCACCATTAAACCAATGCAGCTATGCCGAATGTCTAATGTTTTCTGGATTCCACTCACAGCGTGTCGCTGATGACGTAGTCATGTGACGTAATAATGTTACATCATCCAATACATTACAAGCTCACATCTGGGCGTTGGCTACTTTCATTTTGTGAATTGAGGTTTGTGGGCATAATGTTGACCAAGGCTCGCTGTGCCTGACAAATATTCAATTTACATATTATGTAATGTTGGTTTAATTGTGGTCCACTGTCTTCGTCACTGGCCCAATATTGATGTAGTATATAGACAACGTGCCTTTGTCCTGCACTGATCCAAACAGCTATCTAACACATGTGACCAGCAGAACTTTAAAATAAATAAGGAATCATTTGTCCCAGAAGAATTGTTGAGCAGCCGTCCCAGCAAACGCGAGACTTTGAACCAATGTTGTTTTGATATTGTTCCAGCATTGTGGTGGAGTTTTTGTTGCGGGCAATTTTTTTATTTCAACCTGGCTGAAAATTTCAAATTTTATTACATGTTTATTTGGAACAGGTCTTGAAGTAAATTGAATGGTGCCCCCATAACCATTAAAATGGCTCTGACTTTGATGGATCAATGTTGCCCCAACGTTGCAGTCTAATGTCCCGGGTCTACTGTACTACTACTTATTATATCTAGCACCCCTAGATCCTTCTTCTCCTCAGCTTCTACTAACACTACTACTATTATACTACTAGTTCATCTCTGCCTCATGGCAAAATACTATTGTCCCCTCCCATCCCCTAATGTTTTCTTAGAATCCTTGACACTGTGTATTGATGTGTCTGGCTCCACATGTACCTGTATCTGCTTGCGTGTACTGGGTGACCTTAAATGCCGTCTGACTCTTTGTTGTAGGTCGTCTGCGTCAGTCACCTAGTTTTATGGCGCGAATGGCTTGTAGGATGGGCACTTATGACATGGAGACTAATATTGCCATCATAGATATCCCAATACATATTATATGATTTATGGTATAATACATGTATCATTCTTTCTTTATAATCATGATAATGTTGTCAACTGTACCATATACATACTAACACACCGTAGTTGCAAAATTACTGTGGTATCAATGAAAATTGTTGTTCTTTATCAGTCTATATATCTATATATCATCATGATCATCAGAACATGCATGCTTCATCCTTAGGGATTCAAGCATTTTATATTACATGATACGCCACACAACTTATACTTCAACACATTTTTAATTGTGTATATATCACTTAAAAAAAATATATATTCATCAATGGGTATTTCATAAGCTTAGCACGCAACACCCAGTCATATGGTTATTACTACATGTAGTAGAGGAATACTGTTATTTGTGTTAGCTGAATACCCACTTCGAAAAAAATCTGTCAACCCACTTCAGGTTATTTACCATGGCAAAGCTCCATCGGCATTCCTAGATCGTGTAGATGTTAGTGAAGTTAAACCACAAGGTACATGTACATGTACACCTTAAATAGGTCAAACCTCTTCAGGCTATTCACATGATTCACCCCGAGTACTCCTGGATGTTGTTGAAGCCAAACCACCCGGTGGCAAACACGACCCAATGTTGTTTCAATATTGGACCAGCGCCGTAGGCGGTGGGCCAATATTGAAACAGCATTGGGTCATGTCCTCGTGTTTGCTTGGCACAAGGTACGACATGTACATGTACTTACCTTACCTATATATAACACAGATTAGTCTGCCTACAGGTTTTGTCTGGCACGATATTTGTCACGTGGCTGTGCATATACAGTGCTCCAAACTGTTCAAAGAAATCGAGTGCACAGTGCTGCTTATGGTACTGTGCACTATAAAGAACCTTTGAAGTCATTTCTGAATAAGAGTGGCCATAGTCCCGGCTTCGGGCTTCCTTCTGTCGCGATTTTGCAATGGTTGTGCAAAAAGCGACGTAAAACAATATTCACTTACCTACAGGTTTTACTGTTTTAACCATACCTCAACGTGTGGGGATGACGATCGTCGGAATTATTTTGGTTACTTTAAAAAAAAATCAAAGTTTTATTTTCACTCAAGCGTTTAACCCTTACAACAATTAATTAATTTTGTATAAATCCTTGAGACCAAAGGGTTTATTTCTATTTGTAATCACCATAAATGTCATAGTAAGCTCTTTCTGCTTCATTTAAAACATATCGTCGCCTCGGAGCTAAATGATCCTATCTGCCACTCTGACGAGTGTCACATAGGATCCTTTAGCTCCGAGGCGACGATATGGTTTGGGTCTACGGCCATTAGAAACATTTTCATTATTTCAGTGCGGGGATCGTTTTATACGTCAGAACCTGACGATTCTGACGTATAACCACGGTCCCCGCCCTAAAAGGGTTAAAAGTATCGCGGCAAGACTACCACGATCCCATCTACATGATCTACGTCTATCTAGTTAGAAGAGCCCAACTGATTATAATATGACGTCTGACTTACTCAAATCCTTCAAACAATCCTACCAACTCCCATTGGTTCTGCACTTTTTTTTATTTCCCGTCCCCAATAAAGATATTTATTCGCATCACATTACCTGAAATATAGTTTATTTGCATTCCATACATACTGTAGAAGGTATTGCGTACACTTGGCGCATGTCAACATGTGCCTTTTACGTTAAATATTGTCCGGTTTTACGAGACCTCTAACATACATATACACACATGTTTAAATTATAGCCGACTGTGATCAGTAAATTAGTTCCCGAATTGGATCTTGGAAATGTCAAGATCTGCTACTTTTATTTTATTATTACGCCAGATCGGGAATAATAAATATCACATATATTGGAAATGGATATGGTGCAAAGCATGTAAGTTTGTACCACCCATGATTTCAACATATCCCCATATTCTGCTTCATCATACATCAATTTGAATGGTCTATGAAAATTATGAATGATACTAAGTTATAGAGGAAGCCTTGCAGAAGCTTAAAATGTGCATTTTTAGTGCTTTTTGCTCAATATTTTTGGTCCTATAGCCCGCCAAACATTTGAAAAAGGTAAAAATATACCATTTTTCCTGTTTCACTGGTATTTTGAGCAAAGAAAGACATAATAACATAGTAAAAAATATGTTGTTTTTTAAGATTTTAAAAAATTGAATGCGCAAAATATATGGTAATATTTCATTTCAGCGATTTCCCATTACAGAAAAACAAAAAATACGTAAATATGACCATAAAAGAGCAAAAAGCATTTTTTGACATTTTTATTGTAAAAATCATAATTAAAGTTTGCAGACATATTTTTAAATGACAAATTGGTATAAATAACAAAAAATACATTTCCAAGATATACCCTGGTGTCAGTTAATGAAGGGAACATTGTTTGGGTAGATCACATGGTTTTTGGCTGCGTGGCAAATAATGAATGATTTTCAGATTTTTTGTTCGACTGTACGTCACGCTTTTATTTTCGGTAATTTTATAAAGTTATGATGAAGCAAGTGCCTCAGATATTTCACATATTAATAACGTGTCAATAGGTGTGTCATTTGGAAAAATTGTGAATTTTATCCGAACTATTTACAAATTATAGCTATTTATATTTTGTCCGACTGTACGTCACGTTTTTGTAAAGGTTGAATATCTGAGAAAATGTCGAGCGTAGATTTAATTTACCTAACTCATGTCTTCTAAACAATAATTAGAATGCTTTTAAATAGCTCAGGAATATTAGAGAGGGATAAAAACAAATTGACAGGAATTCATAACATTTTGCAGATATTTTTTTGCTCAGGCTATAGAATTGTGGGCTACAGATGAAGAAGTCCACCCGAAATCACAACAGACTTATGTTGAAATGGTGCTATGAAGTTATTAGATCAATATAAATTTTGTCGTAACACGGTAACAGCTCGATTATTTTTCGGCATACTACATTAGTATGATTGGCCTACAGTAACAGTAACAACCTTATATTGATGGGCATTCGTGAAAAGTTTGCATAACGGTCATAAAATCCCAAAAATTCACAAAAAGGATTTTCTATGTTTCAGATAATGTTGAGCTCAACATTTTTTATATTTTTTGATAGGTAGCAAGATCATAATTTGTCAAATACCTTGCGGTAGGCTTACTTATAAATATAGTCACCAGTAACCTGATATTTCATGATAGTTTATGTGAATTTATCTGGTCTGTAGTCAGAGAAAATGAGTAACTACTGTACACTTGACCCAAATATATCGGATAAACTGTGTCCGGGTGCATACTTAGAAATTTCTGTTTTTGCTAAATTTATTCAATTCCAACAATTTTCGTTTCTTTTAAATATTTGCATTATCTAAAAATCCTTGACGCTGCCACAGCACTAGAAGCAGAGCTTGAAGCCCCTGAATTAGGGTACTCTTCATGCACAATTGTGGTTATCCTTTTCATAAAATTCCCCAATAATTTAATAATTGGTCATTCGATTTTCTCCCACTTCGCATATTTTCACTCCTTACACTTACCACTTGCAGATTACAAACTGAAAATGATTTTTTCTAATTACTTTAATAGTGTTAATCATATAATATATTGTTTGAAACAGTGTTTATCTTCTGTTTTGTACTTTATATCATGTTTGTATAGGAAAATCCCCCTAAAGCCACTCATTTACACGCTTTACATGCTAAGTTCAGTCTTTCATTGAGAAAAAACTATAAATGTTTAAGCCTTGCGGTTTTTTGCGTCATTTTTTAGAAATGATACAGTATATGATACAAACATTTTTAATTTTCTAAGATAAAGTTGATTTTGGGCTGTTTTGTCAATGTTGGTGAAACAAAGTGGTACCAACTTACATGCTTTATGCCATATGTCATAATTAAAATTATATGAATATATTTACACGAGATGGCCATTTTCGAGCAACCAACGTCACAACTTACAGTTCTGTTACACGCTTGTCAAACGACAGCACAAACATGTGTATACATGTGCTTGTACTAGTACTTGATTCCAAACACAAATAAACTAAATAAACCCTTCTAAAAAAAATATTCGTGAAATGACAGTTTCAATCCAAACAAAATACACTGTAATTCATAAAATAGTTTGTGGAAGATGTCCTGTTATGCATTTATTTTAATTAATGAAAAATAGAAACAAAATATTCAGCAGCAAAAAGGTTTTACCCTTCAAGCCCTCACGATGCATTAAAACATCATTTTACATCCCTGACTTAATTTTTTTACAACCAAGGGTTTTTAAATAAAAATTTCCACGAAACTTGTTTACTAATAAATGAAAGGGTTTTAACACATATTGCTGATGTAAAAAACAAATGTATACACTTGGTGGTATAACAAAGTGCCCCTTACCATTCTAAGCTTACTTTATATAAACTCCATGTATTTGTCATATAATAATCCAGGGGCTCGTTTTACAATGAAAATCTATACGTAGCTGACCTTTATATCATTCAACTTTCAACGATACACATAATACTGTGTGTCGTTAGTCAATGACTTTTGACTAAGCTCCTATTTTTGTTTTGAAACCAACCCCTGGATTAGTATTTGACAACCGCGCCCCTGGATGGTTTAGCAGTTTACGAGCTGAATGGTTGGATACAGTGTGAGTGAAATATTTCTGATAGAATTTAAAGTGCTGATGCAATATTTTTGCTAGCTTCAAATGAATAGTAAAAAACTATCAGTCTAAATAATAATAAATGATAATAGTACTGCTCTTTCACTGATCGACACCCCGCTACGCTACTATCACTTTCATTCACCCTCAAATGTAAATTGCTGCTGTGATTCCCGTCTTAAACATGTTAAAGTGAATTTCCTGATTTTAGAAACTACATAAGAGTAATATCTGAACTGGAAGTTCTGCTTTCATCTATAAATAATATGCGTCATTTTCTGGCTCTGGAATCCATTCTATCCATTACATACAGTACTCTGCAGTACTTTCCCTAGAAAAACCCGGGTGATTTTTTGTAAAGTGCGCTGTCTGTGCTGTGAAGCGCCACAGGCTATGCTAGGTTTTTTTTTTTCGAAGTAAAGACTTGAAATGGTGAATTCTGACAGAATCAGAATAAAATTAGACTTATGAGACTGTTTGGACGTTTCAAGTATTTATTTCGAGTGGTATTTAAAATAGAGAAATTATCTTTTACTTCGCGGTGAGATTATTGTGAGTGTAAGTCACATTTCTAAGTGGTAAAAATTAGATGAAATTACTGCGGAGTAAAATTGTTAAAAGCGCTTACTACACAGGAGCTGTTGTTAATTGCGGGTTGGTGTGCGTGGAGCGTGGAGTCTGACATTAGTTACTACTGCACCTAGTGACACGCATTATCCATGTTATCATAATCGAGACATATTCCCGTACCAGCACGGGATAAACAAGTAATATAAGTAGCGTATATTTTTATGGCTTTTTATGTATATGATTCTTTGAACAAACATACCCTCGTGACTTTTATAAAAAGACTAGTTTCACAGTTTAGTTAGTATTAGGTTACGTGATCTCCTGAGAGAAATGACATCATTTTGTTCCCAAGTATTATATTCTGGAAAGCGATTTTAATTATATCACTATATACATAGCGTCAAGCTATGTATATAGTGATATAATTGAAATCGCTTTCCAGAATATTTATAATACTTCTACAGGCTGCTTGTAATAACTCAATATGTACAAAATTATCTGCTGGTTAAAAAATCATTTGTATTTGCAACCGTTATCATGATAACCAGTGACACAAACGAATATCTACGTGTACAACTATAAGTGTTTGGTATATGTGACGTGCCAAATCTAAACCGGCATTATATCTCAAGTTATAAAAAATGAGCGAACAACTGGCACTGGAAAGTACAGTTCCAGCTGTTTAAATGTATCAAAACTAGTAAAGATATCTCAATATTAGTGAGGAAGTTATCGACAAAAACAATTTGAAAAAGACGAGTTTGGAGAAAATAGGCTATGAAGACTATTCCCTGGAATATTCATGTTTCTCACACTCTGTGCGGTGTTTTTCACTGTGAGACGTATATCGGTTTCAGCTCATATCGCACTATAGCTGCAGTTTGAACTACAATGTATGGCATTATTATGTCATGTGTGACGTGATTGTGTGAGAAAATACAAACGTTGTTCATTTTTCATGCGATATGGGAAAATACAGCACATGTTCAGTGAAATGGTGTTCGCCTAAAGGCCCACAACTTATTCATGGAACGAGTGCTGTATTTTCGGTATCAGTAATTGTTGCTAGGCGACGAATTTCTTAACTATGTTGATGTGCATAGCAGCAAAATGACAACATTACCCAGTGATTATACCCCTATGAACATGATGAACTATCAATACAAAAGGAAATACAATTTTAAGTACACAATACATCTACAGTCATGTTGATATCTTTCATAAATATTTATGTTCCTCATTACGTGGTATTAGTTGCTATGATAACCAATGTGCGACATAAATTCCACTGTCTCGAAAAAACACAATTCAACCTTGAAAATGACCGTGTGACATTGAAAATGCTCTTTAAGAGTCATCGTTATTTCATCATTAAACATTGTATAGGTCCATTCCCAAGTGCCTTAAACTTAAAAAAGTTTCCAAGTTTAAAATTGTGTTATATAGGTTTATATCATCGCAAATCTATTATCTATCTATCATCTTTCTCCACCCTCCATTTGAAAGAGATTTGTACCTTGTATATTTTTATTTCGGAATGTTCATACAATTTCTAACAACCATCCCTTAATAATATTCGGTTTGACAAAGCCGCTGAGGGTCTAGATGAGAGGTCCGATGTCGATTGTTTTTTCTTTGAAAGGATCAACACTGAGGAGAATGCCTTACTTTTTGTCACTACACCAGCCACGAACATCCAATGAATATTACCTGTGTATTTTGGCGATGTTCACGATGTCCCGCAGGGGTACTGGGATGATTGCTAGTACTTTTTGCCCCCATCCAGAGAGGGTCATTAGGGATCTGTTCCGTCAGTTGCATGCTGTATGGCATGGTACGGAAAGCACTAGTCTACAGCAATCATCCAAGGGAAGCTGCAGCCTTCTCGTATCTGGCCATAATCTTCGGGCGGATTTTCAGTGGCGTACCCTGGTTCCTCCGCTCAACTGCGGTGCTAATGCAGCTCTCGCATCAGTGCTGGCGCTGGTGTAGGCTGTGGTAGCCTTAAATAACCGGCAATAGCGTGTTTGACATTAGATCTCTCACGTTGGGTGAATGGAGTTATCCTTCCTATTGTTACTAGGAAGGTTATATCACTTGCAAATGTTTGATTTCAAATAGCGAGGCACAGCTTCGAGTGGATGAAAATGGCAATTAGAATACTTAGCGCTTTAAGGGTTGAATCTCTCGTTGATACGAGTTACAGACATATAGACCCCCCAAATGTGGTAATCATGCTGCATTGTTATACAGTAAATATTACTAGTACTTCTTCCACAGATGTACCTACAACAATTAATCTTTGCTTACTGGCTAGCACCAGTAGTTCTGTTATTAAAGCATACTGGTCCCAGAAGCACAAGTTTCGTGAGGATCAGTAGCTGTTTTAACTGTTAAGAGCAGTGCTGGAAGATCTATGGTGGACTGTAAGAAGTCTGCCACCAAATGGTGTTTGCGAAGAATAACGTTTAATGGACGACTGCCATCTTGTTATTTTTTGATGCACTGACCATGCTGACCAGGAAATATCTAGCGGGGATTCTTTTAATTTTTTCGTGTCGGCGGAATTAGAATACTTAGCGCTTTAAGGGTTGAATCTCTCGTTGATACGAGTTACAGACATATAGACCCCACAAATGTGGTAATCATGTTGCATTGTTATACAGTAAATATTACTAGTACTTCTTCCACAGATGTACCTACAACAATTAATCTTTGCTTACTGGCTAGCACCAGTAGTTCTGTTATTAAAGCATACTGGTCCCAGAAGCACAAGTTTCGTGAGGATCAGTAGCTGTTTTAACTGTTAAGAGCAGTGCTGGAAGATCTATGGTGGACTGTAAGAAGTCTGCCACCAAATGGAAGTTCCATCTTGTTTTAATTCTGTGAAACTCAATAGCCTTGACCTCCAATATTTTCACCGAGCTGGCTAATACAATGAAGTATGGTACAGGGGGTGTTATATAACCTTGCTTTAAACAATAATGTTTCTTCCCCATCCACGTGTGAAAGTTAGTATTGTGGGGAGCCTCCGTGACCGGGAGGTAGCGTGCTCGGCCTCGGACCGCCACGGCTCGAATTTCGAATCCTGTGTCTGGAGGACAGTGTCATCTCAATCATCTCACCATCCTCAGGAGGTTCTCCTGGCCCAGTTTATCCTATATGTGCACAGGTGGCCTAAAGCCCGATTCATTTTATTTTTTACGCTCAGATGGAGACACGGGCTTTAGGCTTTTAACCACAAATATAATCGTGACTATTTTTTTCTGAGCACTTGTTAAAGACAAAAGTACTTAACCTAAGGACCTGAAACGTTATATTGCACATGTTCATAAGGACTGGTGTACACAGAAACCATTTCCCACACATTTCCCCCTCTTTCCTCTAAAGAGGACACAAACTCAGGCAAAATATACTTAATAGGATACGGGCCGTAGGCAGGTACTAATGATTATATCCGTTATTTTGATTTTATTATTGATAAGTCATCTCATTTTATTTATCAGAGCCTTTTGAGAAGGCAGAAATCGACTAGGTGTTTAAAACACTACACTTAGCATGCCCAACGACCTTTGATCTTAGAATCCGATATTCAAAAAAAGCTTCTCGGACTCAGGTTGTTGTTTGTATTTTGACCCAGTGATTTTTTAATGTTGGGCTAGCGTCGCAGGCGGTGGGTGAACATTAAAATATCATTAGGTCAATGTCTCGTGTTTGCTGTGTGTATTGGTTACTGTATATATTACAGCAGTAATGGGATGACCATTTTACATAATTGACTCTTCATATCGAGTACATGTAGGCCTATAAGTTGTTCCCCATCAAATACGAGGTATTCACCCGATGTTGTATTAATGTTGGCCCACCGTCTGCGACACTTGCCCAATCCTAATCCAATATTGAATCATTGTATCGTGTTTGTTGGTTTCATTTGTAATTAAACATAGATAAATAGTCACCGTGTACACTTTCCACCCAAGTATATACCAACTATAATATGAAACAAACAGCTCCTAGCGAACATTTTACCGGCTAAGTCCAGCTAGCATTAATTTGTCAACAATGTTGGCCTAATATAAATACCATACTTGGGCCAAGGGGTCAAGCATGACTAAGCTTAATCCTAATTGGTTATCGACTCGTTGCAATACATTGTCATTGAACCAACGTTTGTAATTTGACTATTGTATGTTGATGGGGAAAGTCATTAAACATAATTATATATATATCAATTCAAATCCACTAGATTGTGATGTAGTGCTGGTCATATTATTAAATTAATACTGGTACATTAAAATGTCCTTTACTCTTTCATTGTCACATGCCAGTTACCTTCTAATTGGATTGGGAGATTAACAGTGTAATTAAATAGTTCAGGTTTTAGTACAGAAGAAAAATGACCTGATAATGAAGTCCCCCGTGGGCCGGGAATATTCCTGGGGATTTCAAAAGATTCATTTCAGGATTGTCTTCTGGATGATTACTTTAACATGTTCAATACTAGTATGACTGCGTGAGGTGGGCAACGCTTCGCTTATGATAGCTTACATGTTTGTGCCACCACCCGGATACTATCAAGGAGAATTGTCCACATCTCTCAGAAATATCCGTGTAAAAATGTAAAAGTTCAATAATTTTGTTGTTGTATGATCTTTGATTTGATTTATTCCAGTAAAACAGTACATGTAACTGTAAGCATGATTAAAAAACAATCAGGGATAAAAGACACTATAAAGGGTCTGGTGACTCTTTTTCCATAGTGGTCCCCAAAAAGTAGACCAGATGGCGACTGGAAAGGTTTACAGAAAATTGTAAAAAGTTTATATAAAATAAATTATAAATAAGAAACATTTTCCATGACCACAACATACACTTTTGGCGCATTGACAAACAATCCTTCCTAATCACTGTCTAAATGTGTCTGGGGAATAAATCAAGAGCAAACCGTATTGTTTGTTTTGTAAAATTTGATGTTTATGTTTCATAGTTTTTTGGAGGCCGCTAGACCAGGCTGAACATGCATAGTCGAAATGGCAAAAAATTATGACTGATGTTAATAATTTTGTAGATCTGGTGCTCAAATATTTTGCCTGTCTGTGAAAAAAATTCTGTCACGAATTTCTCTTTTTCAAAATATTTTCCACAATAGCTGTGCCGCTCAGTGTTTGCTCTAGATTCACCCCGATATACCTTATGACAGTCTTTGATGTAATTACATTATTTCCACAAGAAATAGCTAATTTGGAATGCTTTGACAGCATATGTTTGGTTCCAAATAGAATAGATTCTGTTTTACTTAGGTGGAGAGACAACTTGTTGTCTATCAGCCAGTTGCTGAGAGACAACACATTTTACCAAAAAACGTTTTCAATGTTTTTTATGTGTTTTCCTAAGTCGTCAGCATAGAGTATTAGTTCGCAGGAGACAGATGCTCCCATTAACGTATATAAAAAAAAGAAGAGGCCCCAGGATTGATCCCTGTGGTACTCAGTGCATTTCCTCGATCGCATTCCCATCAAAGCCTTTAGCTTTTAGTTTATTTTCAATAATAGAATGGTCTACAGTGTCGACTGCTTTCTGCAGGTCAATCATCACCATGCTGATCGGTATATGTTTCAAAATCCATTTGTGAACGTATATAATCCATAAGAAAAGTAAGACAAGTACCAGTAGAAAAATATTGTCTAAAACCTGATTGCAATTTATATAACAAACTTTTTTCTTTTAAGTAGTGTATCGGGATGTGTAGCTTTGACACTCACTCACTCACTCACTCACTCACTCACTCACTCACTCACTCACTCACTCACTCACTCACTCACTCACTCACTCACTCACTCACTCACTCACTCACTCACTCACTCACTCACTCACTCACTCACTCACTCACTCACTCACTCACTCACTCACTCACTCACTCACTCATTCACTCGTAATCAACAGTTATCCAGAATTGACATTTTACCACTGATTACCCTAATTACCGTATAATTTCGACAAAAAGGTCAAGTTATTACTAGGTAATTATATACTATAGTAGATTAATAGTAGCGAAGTCCATTAACATGATTAATAGCGATGTGTCCTGTGTAATGTTTTCATGGCATGGTGATTTATGCAATTTTAGTTAACGCATCATGCTCTACACTATAAGCTACTTTACTACTTATACAATTTTAAAATTAATGAAGATTTACCTGATGTTTTTGCTTTTAGCGTAACGGTACGCATGAAATTGGGACTTATGTAAACAGACATGATTCAAACTGCAAGGGAACAGTCCGTGAAATAACCAACCGACCTACATGTAGTTTTATTTATAAGTGCAAAGTCTACTTATTGTGTGCTACTTTTTAATAGTAGTTTCAAGTGATGACGTTTCAAGCAGTAATTCGGGTTTTTCCGAAAATACTTAAATATTAACTTAATTTCTCGCAGTGCTCATTGTGCTGTATGTGTCATCGTGTACTTTATAATATTTATTTTCGTTTTGTCTAATATATATTTTTTTCTTTTCACCAATCAGTGTTCTTCATAGTGATTACCATTTGTAAATACCTTATGTTATTGTATATGTTTTTGGTATATATCCGTTTTATAGTTCTAAATAATATTTACGTTTGAAATATAAAAAAATACTAAATGTATGTAAGGATGTATTGCGCCTCTGAGCTCGGCCCTCCGAGGAGTTAGGCGCTTTAGAAGTTTTCATTTATTAGCTCCCGCCGTCACCGTAGGTGAGACGGAGGGAGCTATGGATTCCGCCTCCGTTTTTTTACCTCTTCTTTTGCCTATAACTTTGTAAGAAAATAAGCTAGGATAACAATTTTTGGTATGTGGGTTACTTCCAGGTGGATAATGGACAGGTTAAAATATTTTTAATTTGAATTCAATACGAAAGGTCCCAGAGGAGAAAATGATGATGTTACGGCGTTGGGCCGTCCGTAAACAATTCGTTTCCAGTGGTTTCCGGAGCATATCTCTGAAAGTACTTGTCCGATTGTCTTCAAATTTTACACACAACACCCCTAGGGGGTCTAGTTGTGCCTTTTGGGGTATATGAACTTTGACCTACTTTTGGTTCAGAACTATGACCTATTTAGACGTTTTGACGCACACTTCGTTTCCGGAGCAGATCTCGAAAAGTACTGGGCCGATGTTCTCTAAGGTTCCTAGTTGTGCCTTTTCAGGTTTTTGGACCTTGACCTTTAAGTTGCCCCAGCACTTTGACCTAATTTATAACATCGGTAAATCCGACTGAAAGATTTTGCGGAATATCATGAAAACCGCTCAAGATAGCTACACTATTACTATAAAAACAAATTGTGAGGTTTCAGGAGAGGATGCATCTTGAAAAATTTCAAGTCGATAAAATTGAAAATGGCCGCCTATCGGCCATTATTCACCTCGACAGGTCTGATATTGCGGAATATCATGAAAACTTCTCAAGATAGCTACACCATTACAATCAAACAAATTGTAAGGTTTAAGGAGAGGATGCATCTTGAAAAATTTCAAGTTGATAAAATTCAAAATGGCCGCCTATCGGCCATTATTCACCTCGACAGGCCTGATATTGTGGAATATAATGAAAACCGCTCAAGATATCTACACCATTACTATTTAAAAAACAAATTGTAAGGTTTCAGGAGAGGATGCATTTTGAAAAAATCAACTCGACCAAATTGAAAATGGCCGCCAATCGGCCATTATTCACTTTCACATGGCCGTTATTTGGTAAACCGTGCCAGATGGCTAGACCATTACTATAAAACAAAATGTGAGATTTCAGGAGAGGATGCATTACGAAAAATTTTGACTCGATAAAATTCAAAATGACCGCTTATCGGCCATTATTCACACTCACATGGCCGATATTTGGTAAACCGTGCTAGATGGCTAGACCATTACTATCAAACGAAATGTGAGATTTCAGATGAGGATACATCTTGAAAAAATTTGACTTGATCAAATTCAAAATGGCCGCCTTTTCGGCCATTATTTATTTTCACATGGCCGATATTTGGTAAACCGTGCTAGATGGCTAGACCATTACTATAAAACAAAGTGCGAGTTTTCAGGGGAGGATGCCTTTTAAAAACTTTCGACTCAATCGAATTAAAAATGGCCGCCTATCGGCCACTGTTTACTTTCACATTGCTGATATTTGATAAACCGTGTTAGATAGCTGGACCATTATTATAAAACAAAGTGTGAGATTTCAGGAGAGGATGCATCTTGGAAAAAATTGACTCGATCGAATTCAAAATGGCCGCCTATCGGCCATTATTCACTTTCACATAGCCGTTATTTAGTAACCGTACTAGATGGCTAGACCATTACAATAAAACAAAATGTGAGATTTCAGGAGAGGATGCATCTTGAAAAATTTCCACTTGATCAAATTCAAAATGGCCTCCTATCGGCCATTATTCACTTTCACATGGCCGATATTTGGTAAACCGTGCTAGATGGCTAGACCATTACTATAGTACGAAATGTGAGATTTCAGCTGAGGATGCATCTTGAAAATTTCGACTTGATCAAATTCAAAATGGCCGCCTTTAGGCCATTATTCACTTTCATATGGCCGTTATTTGGTAAACCGTGCTAGATGGCTAGATCATTACTATAAAACAAAATGTGAGATTTCAGGAAAGAATGCATCTTGTGAGTTTTCGGGGGAGGATGCACCCTGAATTTTTTTAACTTACGAATTCAAAATGTGAGATTTCAGATGAAGATGCATCTTGAAAAATTTAGACTCTATCAAATTCAAAATGGCCGCCTATTGGCCATTATTCACTTTCACATGGCCGATATTTGGTAAACCGTGATAGATGGCTAGTTGACCTAGCTTAGGACTACATCAATAACCCTACACAAAATTGCTTAAATCAAATTCTAATTCGGAGCGGGAGCTCCTGGACTTATGTAGTCTTGTTATTATTATTATTATTGTAAAAAACACGTTTTATAATTTCGGCAGGTAGTGAACTTTATAAAGTCTTAGAAGTCTTAAATCATTAAACTTGTTAAAGCGACATGGTGTTCTTGAGATATGACATGTTTTCAATCAGCTGGAATGAATAATAGTAACTATTTTTAGTTATTTATTAGTTATTTTTATTGGTTAAAGCGGAATAATTATGGAATTTGGAAGGTTAAGAGTTTCAATTTTTATACTCTGTGGTAAAAGTCAGGAAGTCAACGAAAATAATTTTTGTATATTTGATAAAGTAGTTTACTTTATTTCCTGGTGGGAATTATATCAACCATTCCAGTTTCAAATGACGTAAGCATTAACTTTTCCTTTGTAAAGGGATGACATCCCTATGTACGACCAATACTCCTCCCTGAACATGTTTAATCTCTACGATCTATAGAAGTGTCAGTTCTGTTTAACCCTTACCGCGCGGGGATCGACTCTAGCGATCACCGCACTGTAAGAATTAAACAATTTGTAATGACCTTATGCCCATAATTACATCTAGGTACCGGTATTCAAATGCATTGGAAAGAGCAAACTAAGACATATATAATGATTTCAAATTGATAAAACACTTTGGTCTCCATGGTTTATAGCGCTTTAAGGGTAATCTATATACATACATGTATATAATAGACCTATTTATATGTATCTCATTACATAAATAATGTGAAATTTCTATTTGTCATAAATACCTGTGCATCGTGCCAGTAGTCATAACGACACTTAGACACTTTCTCACTGTTTATAGTCCTTCATTTGCATATTCATTGTCTGTATATGCAAATGAGGAATGTTCAGCTGTGAACACTTTCGTCACCGACACGCTATATTACCCAGTGTTTATTCTTCATTAAATCCAGGAAGTAAAGTGATGCGAGCTAATGACCTACTGCACAACCGTTTTCACCAGCCGCTGGTATAGCGCGACAACCCTTAAACCTCTAAGCATCACTATATAATAGTCGATTTTAATCCGTTTTACTAGCCGACCGAAGATCGCAGCTATTAGGAATAAAATGAGCATTTAAATATCAAGATTTGCAAATGTTTGGTCTCAGATTAAACAAATAAGAGTAATTGTAAATATTAAATGTAATATCATTGGAATTTATATTTATAGCTCAGTAAATCAAATCATTAAATTTGGGAGGTGTCTATGTTTCGTCATTTAAAGCTGACAATTATTGATAGCCATTCCAGCTTTTGATGAATGACATATTAAAATGTGGTCATTCAGTATGACAAGGGTTAATTTAGCATTGTTCGATATGGTATGATGCTTCTCCCCTCATAAAATGAGTTAGGATGTCACTTGTTATGTCATAGCGGTGCGGAGACTTTGCAAGCGATGGTATTTAGCCCTTAACCCTTTAACCGCTAAATTATTCAATTGGAATTTTCACCCACTTGAAGTTGTGTCTCGCTGACGCGATCCACAACTTCAAGTGAGTAAAAATTATTCAGATTTGACAAAATGGAGGTTAACTATTTTCAAATATTGCTGATTGATGTCACGTTTTATCTTTAACTTTTATAAAATGTGATAATTTATGTTCTAATATAAAAAAGGAAAAACAAAACGAATATAATTGGGACCAGCGGTTGTAAATTCACTTGTTCACTTGTGGGGATCAAAGAACCACGTAAATCAGATGGCTCGTCTGACTGACTTTGAGTTGGACGTAAAAAAACCTCAATGGACGTAGGCGCAGTTTCCATCCGGCGAGACCCCAAAAAATCCACAATATTGAGTACTTGGCACATATATAAAGCCATGAATGATATCATGAATGATAACAGGCCTTGCTAAGTTACTCCCGTGGCGCGATAGCACAATAGTGCGTACTGCCACGTAATATACAGATACATGTGAAATGTGCTCTCACTTAAAGCCATCTCGCTGCCGCCGGGCGCGACCGCCGGTTAAAATCACTGTTCAATTTGAGACAAAGAAATTATTCTAGAACCGCGACTCGATTGTTTGATATAGGGACTAATATAACCCTATTATCTGATTATAGTGGTGATTCACTGATTGGCGCTCAAAGGGTTTAAACTGACAATGCTGGCGCTCACACCTTGCTGTTTTATGATTGGCTGGCTGGTTCGCTAGCTGTTCTCATCAGTACATCTGTACATATTATGAGCTGAATTAATGTCCTCATCCATTCACTATTTTGAAAGCAGAGCGTTACCAGGTAAGCATGGTAAGCATGACAAACACTCATAAGTTTACTCGTAGATCTACTTGTCACTTCTTGTCAGCCGAAGTTTTCGTTTTGACATATCATCACGTAACAGGGTTATGAAAACACTGCCGAATATGTCTATTAATATGATTCAATGTAGATCACGCTTCATCATTTTTTGCTGTGTGTTTAATTATAATGACAGGTGTACATTATCACAAGTGGTATAGAAGGCGATGTTATTTTATCAATACGTGCATCACACATGTACGGTATATTATCTTTTAAGTACAATGTTTTAATGTATACATACCGGTATATGTTTGTGTATATTCTATCAAGATGAAAGAACGCCCGCACGCTAGCATGTTGCTTTAAATTGACCCTTGCACTACTGAATTGTTTGTATGTATTTTACATTTATTTCATTCATTAAAAGCTGGAATTGCTAACGCAATTTCCAACTTCAAATGACGAAAGATACTTCTATTTATGAAAAAGTGACATTACAAAATTGAATGATTGCATTAATAACCCTTTAACCGCCAAATTATTTAATTAGTTGTGTCTCGCTGACGCGATTCATAACTTATTAAGATTTGACGAAGTGTAGGTCAACTATTTCGATGTCACATTTCATTTAACATGTTCATAGTCTGGTGCTTAATGTGATAATAAAAAAATGGAGAAAAACACGAATATAATCTGGACCTACGGTTAAAGGGTTACCTAAGCATCCCCCACAAACTATTTTGTCAATTCCAGTGACAATGTATTTGGTTTAACCCTTTCACCACTGAAGCCCGTTTTTATGTGTTGAATGCTATGGCATTCAACGGGCATCATTGGTGAAAGGGTTAAAACTCGATTTTTCCCATATTATATACGGGCCTAACATGACAAGGATTAAAATTTCATAACAATTTGATGTAGATGATGATTGTGTGTTTTCAGTGATATCCATCTCGACTGTACATTGGCGACATATTAAGTGGACTTTATTTGAGGGACCTGGAACTTCCAGTCCGTCGTGACCACTTGACTCATACAAGTACCTCAACTGACATCATACACAACGGCCAAGCAAAACGACATGGCAGCAGTGGAAGTGAGAGAGGGTGAGCTGAGCAAACGTTCTTTTCTCTAGTCATTATACATTATTATACATCACTGACATGAAGGGCTCACGTAAGTTGTAATCTGTTTCACTGTCCCCTACCCCCTACCCCTCACCATTTAGCTCTGTTTGGTGCTCCGTAATGCTCAAATTCCTAGCGCCTTGTGACTCTATACTTGAGTATATTCACTCTGGTGTTATCCTCATCTGTCCTAAATTTTTTGAAACTTTGTTTCAGGCAGGGCAATTCGATCAATGTTTATGGACATTTTTCGTTTTCATCAACTATGATGGGGCACTACGCTTAGTTTCTGTATACAGATATAGCTTGTACAATATAAGACGTGTTGTCCGCATTTGTGATGGAGTTTGGATATGTTTGTGTTTTTATCTGACAAAAATGCTCAACATTAAAAAAAATGTATATATTATATTAATTGATATCATATGCCTATGTATACATATATATATACTGCCGTAAAAAACAGGAATGTCCAGGCTATCCTTAACTCAGATTCAATCCTTTACTCAGATTCAAGTAATTTGCCAATTTGATAATAATGAGGGACGTGTGTCACGACCAGCATGACATCAGAAATGCATAATACTCTAATTGTATCTAATATTATGTAAAAAACGAACCCTTTATATGTTAGAATTTGACGTCTATAAACGTCAGATTCTGACGTATAAGGACAGACATTCAACCCACAGAAAATTAAAATATTTATCATTGCTGTAGACTTAAGACCCATTTACATACATGTACAGGTATTCATATGAGCCAAAGAGAACTAACTAAGATATTTATGGTGATTTCAAATTGAAAAAACTTCAGTCTCCATGGTTTGAACAAAAAATAATTCTTTAATAATTCCGCGTTGTGAGGGTTTATGTGCACACGTGGCAGGCAGTAGTGGTTTGTATTATGACACATGGACTACGACATGGGAGGATACTTTGCTTGTCAATATAGTCTCTGTCATTAACCCTTTAAGCCCTCACGATGCATTAAAGCATCATTTGCATGCCTGAAAACTGACTTAATTTCCCTTAAAAACAAAGGGTTTTAGAACGAAAATTTCCATGAAACTGGTTTACTAATTAATACACGGCAATTTTCTTTACTTTTTCACCCACATCAAATCATCTTCATCCACTACAAGTCGAGAATTGCGACAGCAATTCGCGGCTTGTTGTAGTGGATGAAGATGACAATGGTAAATTCAGGCTTCAAAGGGTTTAGTGGGTGTTTAATTTTTGGCTCATCTGTTACATAATATTACATAATTATGTACAATTGCATCTGTCGTGAACCAGCCAACACGGGTCATGCAACAATGACGCTGCAGCACCGGTGGTGGTGGCCCGACAATGAGGTGGCTTTGGAGCGTCGTCCAATGTCGGCTGGTGACCGAGTCCTGTGTATCACTCAGACCAAACGAGTGTTTTATGATTCAGAAATATTAAAGTGGCTACTGATGTGCTGCGTCTACAATCACAGCGAACATTGGCAAACACGCAATGCTTGTCAAATGATGTTCCAATGCCTAGTTCTAGCGTGTACATGTTATCTGGTTATGTGCAAGTTACACGCAGAAGTACATGTACCATGTGTACATGATACAATAATGCATAGAACAAATATGTCTTGATTTCAATAAGAACTTTGCGCCACAGAGATCAAATTCCTCTGTCTGTGACGCAAATTTGTAATTTTAGCACTTATACATTGTATGTTACATGTAGCTTCGCGTTCGGAAGTTTAATTTGTGTGAACTGGTGGACATGGTGGATGAACTTTTTATATTTTTATAAAAAATAAAGAGAAAATGAAAAAGAGTCAACGCTGTCTTCAGGTGCCATCTGATGACGTAAAACAAAATAAAAGACTTTACAAAGTACCTGCATGCATTATCATACATGTAGTTAATTAATCTACATTTTATATCATCAACATTTAAATTGCAGTCAATTTATATCTCAAGAGACCGTATCTTGGTTTGATATCTGACGGTGGGTTATCGTATGCGACGCTTACCCATCATCAGGCCAAGATGGAGTCAACATCTCGTGGCTGTGGAGCGGTTTATTATTAATTATCTTCATATTTAATTACATTATCGTTGAGCTATTCCTGACATTTAATGACAGTCAATTTGTCTTGTTTGTCTTGACTACAAGGACAGCAAGTCGCCAGTTAACAACTTCTCAGGGGTCACAGTTCATATATTCATAAGTGCCACTATTTATATTATTGTCCTTTTGACAACGCTCGTTTAATGAGTTCTTGTGTTTCAAATCCTGAAGTTCAAAAGTCATAAATGTTATGTCCGTGTACGAAGTCGTGTCCTAGATTAATTAACACAATAATAGGGCTATAATTAATACCATGATTACCTGATTAATGTTCGCAGATGCTTCAAATAAACTAATAAACTCAGTCTTTTTGGAGACTTGGTCACTGTATATTAGATACATGTAGGTAGATACATAGTATTGACGAATGTCGACACGAAGACTATGTAGACTTACATGTATGCGTCATTAAAATGTACAAAGTAAAAAAAAAAGATAATGCATTCGTTACATGCAATGTAATTGTATATATAATGAAATAAAGAAGCATACATTTTTAAAATGGATTTTTTTTTTTGATGAGTAGGTGAGTGTGTATCATGTGTATGAGCAACGTATTTCGTTCTTCCTGATTAACCCTTTAAGTGCCGTCAGCGCTTATAAAACAATTTCGAGCTGCAGATCACAAATGAAACATCCATTGTAAATTATAACAGACCTGTGCAGTTTTCAAACGCAGTTTTTTATTCGCTTGAAGCTGTCAATTGTCCAAAAATCGTAGTTTCACTGGAAATATATATGTTTTTAAACGGCCAATGTTATAGACCTGATAAAGTAATGAAGCTGCTTTAAATCTATTCAGTGATCGACCTATACTTGATTATTACATATAGCAGTCCCTATTTTGAGAGTTCTGTGACGTAATCTGGTAATTGATAACAGTTATTTTCAGTGAACATGCTAAAGTGACAACAAAAAATGTGAAGATGCTTGACTAAATTAACTGATAGTTTTTCAATCCCAACTGTAGTACATTGTAATGAAATTTATCTATTACCATATTACACAATGAGGTTGTAACGTATGCCATAAATCTAAACGATACATGTCCATGTGACTTGTGTACTGATTCAATTGTAATCCTTCAATGTTGAAATGGGAGCAGAGCTGTAAAAAGTTATTCTGAAATTTGCTAAGAGATTACTAGTGCTACTACATTCTCATAGAAGCGTGCGAAGCTCGGAAAGAATAAAAGAGTAATATTCTGTAATTATGCTTCAGACAGGTGCATTAACGTCTCACTCAAATGTTGTCCTTATGCTAGGTGAAGAGCGCCGGTCTCATCACACTTGTTCAAATGAAATAAAAGACTGCCTTGAACATGTATGTATCTTTGTTGGATACTGTTTTTATCCTGGTCGGTCGTGTTCTTATTTCTAGACATCACACACCGGAGGAATACTGTAGGATTTCAAATTTCGTCACCTTGGGAGTTAAAAAGATTACAAAGTGGCACATACGGCGATTTACCGACTATGAACATGTAACTGTGAAGTTTACCAGATCTTCATGCGGACGACCATAGAGGTATTGATTCAACTGGTGATATTGATTGAGACTAGAAACTGACGTTAAATTTTAAAAGAGATTAATGAAATATTATTTTATGCGTCTATCTGTCTTGAACCTGCGGCGCTGATTACACAACTTGATACATCCTGGGGATATTATCCCTGGGGATATACCAACTTGTATATACTACTTGATTATCAGATTATGCCATATATATATCACATTTCCTGGCAAGTGTGTGTATTTTTACCAAATCAATAATTCACGACATTGGCCCAATGTTGGCTTAATTTGTTATAAGACAGACAGACTGTTGACAGAACACGTTTATTTACCAAATTACATGGCTGGGAGACACAGCTAAGATTAAAAATAACGAGGGTGATAAGTCATGTTTTTGTAATTTATTGAAGCACATCGATTCTCTCTGAATGCTACATTATAACATCATGTACATAGAGACAGAAACGCCCACGATTCCAAAATGGCAGATACTCTTTCAGTCCTAAGTGTAGTCGTCACTTTCCATCCCTCACCTGGTATGGAAGCTATATATGGATTTAGGCCTATTATTAAATCTATATATTTTGAGGTCTATAGACAGATACATTTATAGTGACGTAGAATGTCTTATGTCATTGTATTTGTAAATCTCACCTGAAATAGCATTTTGTAACATACAGTGTCTGTGTATATATGGATTCAGATCGTGGGTCTATTTTAGTCCAGATGAGCGGTGTCTATTATCTGCATCAATGGACCTCTATAATACCAAGTGCTATATAACATTTCGCCATTTACACTGACTACTGAATGTTGGTGCGTGGGATTCTATAATCGTATAGAACAATGTAATGAATCTTATGAAATTAATGTTCATAAAACGACATGGAATACGAGTGGATTGTAAACTATAATCGTATACATGAATTAAAAAATCTAAATTATATATGTACATATATTTATAATATTCAAGACCATTTGAAAATTTCATTTTATCTAAATATAATTTATTAATTAATGTAAAGAACATTTAATTATGAGATTGCAACCATACAACCACGTAACCCCCTGTTTTGTTGCTCATCAGCTAGCCTATTATCCTATCGCTTGTCCAGCGAGACGTCAGGGGTAATATCTGAATGGCGTGGCGAGCTAACCGTTACATACTCTACTCACTATTACTGGATCGGAAGATTTAATTGTACGCATTATAGATTGGGAGAAATACAATACCAGTCAACCGACCGCGCCTTCTCCATTTCCACCAACTAGTGACTTCTCTTTGTCTATTGTGGAAACGCAGCAAATGGAAAAAACAATCGAATTACTCCCACTACATTTAGCACATCATTAGCAACGCAAATACCCTTTCATACTCTGAAAATTAAGAAATCAGCTGCATAGCAAATGGCACACTTTTATTATTATAGAATTATCAAATTATAGTTTACTTTATTAGACTTTATATAAGCATTTCACAAGACCTAATTCTTCAATTTATTTTGTCACTGTGTGATCGAGTGAATTTCTGCGACGCTGTTTACACCTTTTGCCAATATTGTGAAAGCTTTCAGCCCCAAATGTGATAAACGATTTTGCCTTTAGAATCTCACCTAATTACTTTCAAGGTTCGCTTAAGTGCATGGGACCATAGCCAGCACTACACACAACAACAGGCATTTGAACAGCTTGTTGCAGTGTAAACATGTATGCACAACCACACGTATAACAACCGCCGGCCGGGATTTGAAACCGGTACATCCAGGTTAAGAGCCACAGCCGAAGACAATGAGCTATCGGGGAGTGACCTTATTTTGTCAACAATACATGTACAGTGTACAGTGTGGGGCAGGTCATTGGCAGCTAGTGTATTACCGGTACTGTGATTTTAATTACTATTTATAAATACTGTATGGATTGACATTTCTGATAATCTGCATTGTATTGTGTATGGATTAGATCCCTGCCACCTGAGGCTACATGGCCTCCACAGGATCCTGTTCTAGCTGGATCACCCACAGCGGACCGTGGATTTTTATAGGGAAAATAACATGAAGACCTCTATGCCAGCCGTGCGCTTTTGCCTTAACCCTTTCAGCGCGGGGACCGTCTTTATACGTCAGAATCTGACGTACATGTAGACGTCAAATTCTGACGTATATAAACGCTCCGCACATTGAAAGAAATAAAATATTTCTAATGTTTGTAGACCCATAACATAGGTATTCAAATAATCAGAAAGAGATAACTAAGACATTTATGATGATTTAAAACTGAAAAAACCCCTTTGTGTTCATGGTTGATAAAAAATAATTCAGCGCTTCAAGTGTTAAATCCGTATGTGTAATGATTAGTAGCCATGGTAACGGAACACGATCCACAATTTTAAGGGGGTTGGGATTACTCATGAATCTTATATAACAATATTGACCAGAACAATGAAAATGTTTCTGATTAAAATAAAAACGTAATTCAAAACATAGCTTCATTTTCTAAAATGTGTAATGATTGGTAGTCATGGAAACGGAACACGAAGGCGATGTATTACTATTATGATAAGGAATTGCCGCGATCCACAATTTTAAGGGGGTGAAAATTACTCATCTTACATGTATATAACAATATTGACCAGAACAATGACAATGTTTATGATTAAAATAAAAACGTAATTCAAAGCATAGCTTCATTTTCTAAAATGTGTAATGATTGGTAGTCATGGAAACGGAACACGAAGGCGATGTATTACTATTATGATAAGGAATTGCCGCGATCCACAATTTTAAGGGGGTGAAAATTACTCATCTTACATACATGTATATAACAATATTGACCAGAACAATGACAATGTTTATGATTAAAATAAAAACGTAATTCAAAACATAGCTTCATTTTCTAAATTGTGTAATGATTGGTAGTCATGGAAACGGAACACGAAGGCGATGTATTACTATTATGATAAGGAATTGCCGCGATCCACAATTTTAAGGGGGTGAAAATTACTCATCTTACATGTATATAACAATATTGATCAGAACAATGACAATGTTTATGATTAAAATAAAAACGTAATTCAAAGCATAGCTTCATTTTCTTAAAAAAGGTTAGAAAAACGGCTTTAGTCAATAGATTAATACGATATATATGATAATACTTGAGCAAAACAGGCGAACGCGAGAGGGAACTCGCAGGGGAAGATAGCACGCGAACAGACGCTAAATTCAACGTTTATTTCCCCGAATTTCCCATCCGCAGCGAACGCGAAAAAAAAAACGTTTAAAACTTCTCGCATTCGCGTTCACCTTGGCGTTGATGTGTTTTGTTACATTGATAAAAAATCGTATAATATTTTTTGTGCTCGCGTTCGCGTTGTTGTCTTCGCTTAATGAAATTGGTAACCAGGTGGTGATATTTAATTGAAAAATTTTGCCTTTTGACACTGGATCGATTCACACTGGAATCAGCCATATATAGGCAACAGGGTTGTATTTCATTACGTACACTGTCTTGATCTGCTGCACTATCACTTTAGGTTTATCAGGCTCTAGACATTTGGCCTGCTGCCAACCAGGGCCCGTATTCTCGTACAAGTTACAATATATCATAGGCTTGGCCGCTTCGGATTGGTCGGTTTGTAGCCAAATATTCAATGATGGAAGAAGTCGATAACTGAATAGTTGCACTAAAATAATTGAAAAAATTATAACGGACATACTCACATAGACCCATAACAAAGGTTTTCAAATAAAGACATTTATGATGATTTCAAAATAAAAAACTCTTTGGCCTTCATAAATTTAAAAAATATTTCCGGGTTTAGCACTTATGTGACGTTAATGCGCCACACGGTATTTGGACTTTTTGAGATTACATTATTTTGATATAATTATAGTAGTTACTAATTAATAATAATTAATAATAATTAATAGGTACACCAGATACAATACGATTTTTTTTCTATCTGTTTTCAAAGAATGTGTTGTTCAAGCTCACATTCATATTAATGGTTTCATGTGTTACTGTATAAACGCAAATTACTTAAATGTATGTACAAATATTTAAATATTTTAAACCGGTCTCTAATTAACTCGATAACGCCCGCACGTTCTATGAATTATTTTTCTATTCATAATGATAATCACGGCTACAAACTTAATCAAACGTAAATAATTATGTTTGTAGCGGATTCCAGTTTTAATATAATGCTTGTTATTAGGATACTTTGGTGCTAGCTGTAGCAAAGATCGATTTTAGGTGTCACTACACAAGTCCCTTCCCTTTACTGCAGGAATGTGCCTATGGACTTCACATGTAACAGCCACCTATATCCCCCTAATCGACGGTCTTTCCCAAATCATTACTACAGCATCGGCTCAATGTTAAACCAAAGTCAAAGACTTTGGTTTAACATTGAGACGATGCTGTGGATTGATCTCTCCACTGTTTACCACGTGCCGCGCAGTGTACCTGGCACCTTTCAAGATTACGGTCATCTCTATTGATTTCTATGGAACACAGGCTGACTGATTATTTAGCTTCTGATCATGGCGTCTGGCGCACCGGGAATGCTAGTACTGACTACTAGGACTATTGGTGGGATTATCTAGCGACCCACACAATCTGAGAGAATGAATGTTACTGTATGCCAGCGTCTTGTGGGAAACCATCTTCCGCCCATGGTGAATAAATAGCCCCCGGCTACGATATGTGAAAAAACATTACAATTAAAATGTGATTAGGTATTAGTCAATTAATTAGTCATTAATCATACGTATCAGACAGTGGTCATCAGTTCTGTCTTTTCACGCTATGTGCAATGTAATAAGCGCAGGACGCTTAATCTTCTGCATATATTTACAAAAATAAATTATTTTAATATTATTTACCTTGTAGACATGTATTCATTTTAAATATTAATAAATAACTACTAAGTACTATGTGAATTATACTTAAGTACAGCCGCATGTACAAAGCAATGTACTGCTAGATTTGTCGAAATAAATCTGAAATCTACTTCCTTGTTATTTGGCAAGCATCAAGATTGTTTACATTTCAGACACCATATTTGAGCTGGATATGATTGTTTCGACCGTTTATTATGGACGCAAAATGAATGTTTGTGAATAATAAATGTTTCTAATTATTAGAATTGTTTTTTTTTGTGTTTTTAAATTTCATAAATCATGTACATTTTTTCGTGTTGCGAGAGATAACTTGACGTGGGTAAAAATAACATTATTATATCAATCATTTTTAAACGGTTAATAGCAAAGGGCCACCTTATCCTTTGTATTTTTGTCCCTCGGATCTGGCTTTCTTCCAGTTTCTGGCTGATATCCCTGTACGGTGTACCTCGGTTGTCTTCGTTTATCATGTTTTCTGCAGTGTGTAGATTTCTAGGACAAAGTTTAAAGGGATGTGTTACTAATGTGTGTCGCAGAGGGAAATATGACAACAGTTTCTGATCCACGAACCATGTCAAATTGTGTCACCTTTGAAAGGATTGATATTATTTGATTACATCTCTCTGAGCCCGCAGCGTGGGATGGGACATTGATTTTCTATTTGTTCGCGTGTCACCTTATTCCATTAATAGAAAAATGAAACTTTATGAAGGGCACGACGTCTTTGACAAACACATATCACTGTTATTTGCACAATAATGTGTTTTTTTTTATACCTCAGAGCGTACCTCCCCTGTGAAATGGTAGATGGCCTACGTTAAGTTCAGAGATGAGTGTCCTGTCCCTAATCGCTCACGACAAAACGTAAACATGTTGACATTACAGCAGCTAGAAGTGTTTTCACGTAGACCGGAAGCCTCCGGACATATTTTGCTGAGTGCAGTATGACGTCACAGTCGGGAGCGGCAATCTTGAGACGAGATGTTTAGCCGATATTGGTTTTATGTTTTCCACCGTCTGCGACGCTGGTCAAACAATAAACCCAACATAGGCGCTCCGTCTCTTGTTGGTCGGGAATTCTGTAGCATCGATTGGGAAATGGCCACTAGAAACGACGTCAGAAGGGAATTACCATGAAAAAACCCTGGCCTATGTGACAAAAATAGAAAAGTGATCGATTTTCTGCTGGACAGTTAAGAGTCACAACACTCAGTGTGGCCTATCGCTGTCTGGTGTGGTGAGATCCCATTGGCCCTCTCATTCTGTCCTTAACCCTTTCAGCGCGGTGACCGACATTAGACGTAAGAATCTGCCGTCTATGGACGTCTATGGGCGTCAAATTTTGACGCCAAAGATATTTCAGCGTTGTAAAAGGTAAACGGCAGTAACTGCTACCATAAAAAAGTAACTAGTTACTGCAGTTTTCTTTTGCACGGCAGCAAGGGGCGCGCGTCTCAGGCATTTTTGAACTGATTTTTCTCAGCAGAAATAATGAATGATATATATTGTTTAAATTGTAAAGACTAGAACGCAACAGATAGATTATGCCTTTTTAAGAAGAATGTTAAGATACCCACACCATCACAAATTCCGGTAATAGTTCGTGGAATAAATGTGTTCAAACTCGGTGAATAAGTTGCTATAATAGGCTAATCAATCAACCAACATGGATATATTTTTTGATTAAAAATAGATTCTGGAAACCGACAGACAGGGGAATGTTTTCTTTTTTCTTTGTAAAAACATCATGTCAGCTAGATATATATTTATATGTAGACAATACGTAGGTTTGGAGCAACACTGCCCTATGTGTTTTTTGCATTTTTGTTTGTTTTTATAACATTTGAAACGGAATGGGGTTACTGTTTGCAGAGAGCTTTCCTTACCGAAATCCTGGGATACGTTTTGAACAACACAACATCTAGAGTGTCACTGCGAATTGGGTGATTCAACTGGGATTCTTGACTTGGTCATGAAAATATAAAAACTAGCGTTACATTGATGTATATACAGACTGAATGGAGTGAAGGGTCATTGAATTTACGGATAAAATACACCGCCACGGTTGTAAAATGACACGCACTTAAAGGTAGACCGCTTGAGTTTAATGTGCTGATTTTTTATCTGTACACTCCACAATGAATGCCTATGTGGTGTGCCTCAGAACAATTAGATAACACGTTAAACGCACCTGATAACAAATGGAGATAAGTATTTTATGAGATACGTTTCAGATTACGGAAAACAAAAACAAGTGTCTAAATCTGAAGCGTGCGCGTCTGTTACGGTCAGCTACATTGAACTATATTCAATACAATGTTCATGTTCGAAACTCAATAAAAGACGCTAATAATTTTTCAGTGGTAACGATGTTGTCTCACAAAGTTTAGCTTTTGTAAACAAGACCAGTGTAGGCCTACTGTATTGTAGTTATAGTAATATTATATAGACCTATAAATGTCACACATCTTCACCTCTTCCAATAAAATGTACATGCCAGCAAACACGAGACCTTGAGCCAAGGTTGTTTTAACGTTGGCTCATTGTCTTTGATTCTGGCCCAGTATTAAAACAACATCGGCTCAACTTATTCGTGTTTGCTATGCTATGGGGTTATTTCGTTTGGCTGGAAAAAAACCAAATCAACTAAAAAGATTAATGACTACACATTTTATACCAATATGCTGCCCTCATCTTACATATCTGACAATAAACATGTTAAATGTTCTGGAGATATTATCATTATTATTATTTTTATTATTACTATTATCATTATTATTATTATTATTATTATTATTATTATTATTATTATTATTTTCATTATTTATTATTATTTATTATTTTTTATTATTATTTATTATTATTATTATTATTTATTATTATTTATTATTTTTATTATTTTTATTATCATTTTATTTTTATTATATTTTTATTATTAGTATATTATTATTATTGTTATTGTTATTGTTATTATTATTATTATTGTTATTGTTATTATTGTTGTTATTGTTATTATTATTATTATTATTTTTATTTTTATTACTATTGTTGTTATTATTATTATTATTATTATTATTATTATTATTATTATTATTATTATTATTATTATTATTATTATTATTATTATTATTATTATTATTATTATTATTATTATTATTATTATTGTTATTGTTATTGTTATTGTTATTGTTATTGTTATTATTATTACTGTGTTATTGTTATTGTTATTGTTACGCATGATTTTCACGATAAATATTTGGTCATGTCATTGTTACCCTATATCATGTATATATGGTCGTGGTATCTCAAGGTTTGTATTTTTATACATTTGAGTCTATATTGCGAAGCACAACATAGAATTAGTAAATATTTACTTTTTAAAATTACCATCAAAACAATAGATACATGTATATTCGGGCCTAGTTGGTTATCATACAGTCAAAATATATTAACCTGTTAACATTATATCTCCTTACATAACACATACTGACATATATTAGTAGTACTCCTCATATATATTGGCGAACAGTATAATAAATGAAACTCATAGACATGCCAGCTTATCTTTTTATAAATGTAGCTGGTTTCCTGACCAGGATAGTAACAATATTGATAACTCTGATAACAGTGATCACTGGTGGATATGTGATATGGTCCTTAGGTCTTAATGTTGATCACGAATCCCAGCTGATTCTGATTATTAACGAGTACATGGTCACATGTCTAGTATCAGTATCATACAAGTTGACAGTACATGTACACATGTCTAGTATCAGTATCATACAAGTTGACGAGTACATGTAAACAGGTCTAGTATCAGTATCATACAAGTTAACGAGTACATGTAAACAGGACTAGTATCAGTATCATACAAGTTAACGAGTACTTGCACACAGGTCTAGTATCAGTATCATACAAGTTAACGAGTGCATGTTCACATGTCTAGTATCAGTAACATACAAGTTAACGAGTACATGTACACATGTCTAGTGTCAGTAACATACAAGTTAACGAGTACATGTACACATGTCTAGTCTCAGTAACATACAAGTTAACGAGTACATGTACACATGTCTAGTATCAGTAACATAAAAGTTAACGAGTACATGTTCACATGTCTAGTATCAGTAACATACAAGTTAACGAGTACATGTACACATGTCTAGTATCAGTAACATACAAGTTAACGAGTACATGTTCACATGTCTAGTATCAGTAACATACAAGTTAACGAGTACATGTACACATGTCTAGTATCAGTAACATAAAAGTTAACGAGTACATGTTCACATGTCTAGTATCAGTATCATACAAGTTAACGAGTACATGTAAACAGGTCTATTATCAGTATCATACAAGTTAACGAGTACATGTACACATGTCTAGTATCAGTACCATACAAGTTAACGAGTACATGTACACAGGTCTAGTATCAGTATCATACAAGTTAACGAGTACATGTAAACAGGTCTATTATCAGTATCATACAAGTTAACGAGTACATGTACACATGTCTAGTATCAGTACCATACAAGTTAACGAGTACATGTACACATGTCTAGTATCAGTATCATACAAGTTGACGAGTACATGTAAACATGTCTAGTATCAGTACCATACAAGTTAACGAGTACATGTACACAGGTCTAGTATCAGTATCATACAAGTTAACGAGTACATGTAAACAGGTCTAGTATCAGTATCATACAAGTTGACGAGTACATGTAAACAGGTCTAGTATCAGTATCATACAAGTTCACGAGTACATGTTCACATGTCTAGTATCAGTATCATACAAGTTAACGAGTACATGTACACAGGTCTAGTATCAGTATCATACAAGTTGACGAGTACATGTACACATGTCTAGTATCAGTAACATACAAGTTAACGAGTACATGTTCACATGTCTAGTATCAGTATCATACAAGTTAACGAGTACATTTAAACAGGTCTATTATCAGTATCATACAAGTTAGCGAGTACATGTAAACATGTCTAGTATCAGTAACATACAAGTTAACGAGTACATTTAAACAGGTCTAGTAGCAGTATCATACAAGTTAACGAGTACATTTAAACAGGTCTATTATCAGTATCATACAAGTTAACGAGTACATGTAAACATGTCTAGTATCAGTAACATACAAGTTAACGAGTACATGTAAACATGTCTAGTATCAGTAACATAAAAGTTAACGAGTACATGTACACATGTCTAGTATCAGTAACATACAAGTTAACGAGTACATGTACACATGTCTAGTATCAGTATCATACAAGTTGACGAGTACATGTAAACAGGTCTAGTATCAGTATCATACAAATTAACGAGTACATGCAAACAGGTCTAGTATCAGTATCATACAAGTTAACGAGTACATGTAATCAGTATCATACAAGTTAACGAGTACATGCACACAGGTCTAGTAACAGTATCATACAAGTTAACGAGTACATGTAATCAGTATCATACAAGTTAACGAGTACATGCACACAGGTCTAGTATCAGTATCATACAAGTTAACGAGTACATGTAAACAGGTCTAGTATCAGTATCATACAAGTTAACGAGTACATGTAATCAGTATCATACAAGTCAACGAGTACATGCACACAGGTCTAGTATCAGTATCATACAAGTTAACGAGTACATGTAAACAGGTCTAGTATCAGTATCATACAAGTTAACGAGTACATGTAAACAGGTCTAGTATCAGTATCATACAAGTTAACGAGTACATGCACACAGGTCTAGTATCAGTATCATACAAGTTCACGAGTACATGTTCACATGTCTAGTATCAGTTTTTCATACAAGTTAACGAGTACACAGGTCTGGTATCAGATTTTCATATTAGTTAACAGGTACACAGGTCTAGTATCATATTTTCATACTTACTTAACGAGTACACGGGTATTGTATCACGTTATCATTCAAGTTAGCGAGTACTTGAGTTTGTGCGTCAGCTAGATATATATACCTTCCAACATGCTCATGGCGGAAGCTCGAATTAAATGACTATGTCTTGTTGGCTACCTATATTGTGCTGACGCAACATCCAGCTTTAAGTGGAAAACAAACTGTTTTTTTAAAAAAGTAGATCTCTTAAGTAATGCTGGCATTTATTATAGTTCCGAGCATATCAAATTATTCAGGATTTTTAAGTTAACTCTTTGTTAACCTATGGACTACCTAATTTAATTTTTTATCTTTTTTGTACTTGTGTCACGCTGGGCAGCGAGAGAAACACTTCGATTTGGCAAACAACTTTTTAAAACTTAAAGACATTTTCAGCTATCAAAAATGTACTTAGGATAAAACCGCACTACGTTAGGTCCACCGCGGTTCCTGGATCATTGATAATTCCACACAATTGGAGATAACTTAATGTTTACCTGTATATGCACTATTAACATGAATCTATGCAATGATCATTCTGGGTGTGTTCTGGTACATATTCGTTATAGATTACCCACATCTCGTTAGATCACCCGCATAATTATAAACCTTGTATAAATTTATGAATATCAAACAACCCAGCTAACCCGATACATTAACCCTTTATTATCTGCGATGCTGGCCCAACATCAAACCAACATCGTGTAAATATATTGTGTTAGCCAGGAAGCCAATCCCATAATGTTATTTTTAACCCTTTACCCACTACGCTATGGCAATTAAACAGAACATGAGCCAAAGGAGAATGAAGAACAATACTAACTGACAATTAAACAGAACATGAGTCATATGAGAATAAAGAGCAATACTAACTGACAATAATTGCAGAACATAAGCTAAATGAGAATGAAGAACAATACTAACTGACAATTAACAGAACACCCAGCAGACACAAGACGTTCAATCTATGTTGGTTTAACGCTGGTCCAACGTCGTAGACGGTGGACCAGCGTTAAACCAACATTGATTCATTGAATGTAGAGCAGTACTAATTGACAATTAACAGAACATGAGCTAAAGTAGAATAAGGAACAACTCTAGCTGATAATTAAACAGAACATGAGCCAAAGGAGAATGAAAAACGATACTAACTGACAATTCAACAGAACAAGAGCCAAAGATGATCAAACAAAGTGTATCGGCATTTGACATTCATTGTTTTGGTGTTTGTTAGCTGAGAAGATCTAAATATCGTAGTTTGGCACGCTGTCGTGCAAATTCGGATGGCAGTGACTACTTATTTTTAATAAAAGCAGTTACTGCCTTTCGGCTTAGCAGAGCAGACATATATTTTCTGGCTAGAGGGCAAACAAATTCTCATCGGATTTCCTCTTTTCCATTAGTTTGTATCCGTCCAACACATTCAGTATAAATTATAATATATAGTTCACGTACTATACTCAGAGATACTGATATGGTGCAGTTATAATCATGTGTCTGATATGCCTGGACTGCATTGCATTATTCAGTCTTTGATCACGAATTTTCGATACTGTGAAATGCCAATGGATTATGTGATATCAGTTAAATTATCTCTCGATCAGTTATATAGATTAGCATGCTCTTGGTTCGGTACACGAAAAGCAATATTCTCGATCTATTGACCTTGTTCAAACATCTGATTGCTAGAGGTCATGACCTGGCTGCCTAACTCATTTACTTCACGGCGGTCCCGGCCACACTGACCGCTATTTTATTTACGCTGCCCAACCTGTTTAAAAAACGACACACGAAAAACTCAAATTCCATGAAATTGAAAAGAATATTTCAAGTGCCTATTAATTTAAAATTAGGCCATTTTCAGCTGGCGTAAAGTTGTGATCGTATTAGAACAGTACTATTACATTTATAAATGGAGGTAACTGTGTCAGAGCTTTTGTCGCTGAGAACTAAAATGCAACATTCCATTACCCCCTCTCCACTGCATCCCATCACTGCTCTATAGGCCTAACGTTCAGGTGTCTCTGATTCGGCATCATTTGTACCATTGGAATTACTTATTGCTACTTTGGAATAAAAATAAACCTCATAATTACTTCGAACTTGACAAATTCACACGTATTTTTTTAGCACACATGTCCATTGTGCTTCGTGTAAAGTGGAATGTGAAACAAATATAAGACGAAATATATAGCTGTGAATGCTTGGAGAATAAACAAATATATAGTAAGCATTTTCACCAGAGGATTAAACATGAACATGACAGTATCATGTTTATCTGAAATATGGTCTTAGTTAAGATGACTGGTGGTTATATATGAAGGGATTGTTCATTTAATGATAAAAGCATGCGCAAGCGCTAGTGTCGAGCCCTGTAGTAACCATTATGATAATACACAGTGCCAATTTGAATAGAGCCTCAACCAGTTCTTTATCTTGTTGTGGATCAGCAGTTTTTTGTCTGGCGCGGTTGTAGAGGTTCATTTACCGTGTTTATAAGACACCAATATGGTACTTGGCCTTCTAAATAATAACATTATCTTTGTTTAGTTCAGCCAGCATACTTGCATCTCGTAGGTGTCGGGCATATTTTCTGACCAGAGCATCAAAATCAAGCGTATAGTACAATAGTTCTGTGTCTGTTGATGGTCCCATGCAAAAATAGATCTGTCATGCCACTATTTTGACGAAAATAGGGTCTATAGGCCCCACCTTTTGGAAACATAATGTAATATCTGTTCATGCTGTTTTTCTCTTGTCAGTTTGTTCAAACTTAGTTTTGTTAGATTGTAAATAAAATTCATCAAGCCATTTGCCTTTCTAGTTTTAAAAGTTCCGCCTAGTCAACTAGCTGTAGACGGGAAATAATATTTGATGGCAAATATCATTTTTTAATGCTACCGATCACAGCCTGTATTAACCAAAAAGCATTACAATACATATCTTATCTGCATTTATATTAAAGCAGCCCCTTGGGATGACATCAATTTTCGTTTTTAATTCCGTACTGAAGTAGTGTATCCCACGGATCATGTTTTAATTTTTTTCAGAATTTTTATATTTTTACAAATATTTTTAATCAACATTCCTATGAAACTAGAAGTAACCCAAACAAACTATTTGAATACCTGAAGGACGATTGAATGTTTTCACAGCTTTGGGCCACATGCTGTTGGCATCGGCCCAGCGTTGGGTAGACAATCAGTGCTGCAGGTGTGTCCTCCCGTGTCCTGACTATAATACACCAATTAGCGGCGAATGCTCTGATCTTACCGTCTGATACGTGGGAATATGTGATGTAAAGTGCTGAATATTGCTGACTTGTTTTGTAATATATGACCTGGAAATACAACTATTTCACTCTTTTTCGGTGCTTTAAAATTGTTTTTTGACTTTTTCGTATTTTCGGTTAAGATCAGTAGGCTATATAGCTTTATATAAATTAAATTTTCAAAATTGACAACATTGAAAATGTTTCATCCCAAGGGGTCCCTTTAATATTGCAATAATTTGTAAATAAATCAATAGAACGATAAAACAAGTACTTATCAGATCATTTAGATACGTATTTCAGATTATTGTCCCTAATCCTTTGTCCTGAAAATGTATATTTAAACACAAACATCTTTTTTCTTTGTTGATTAGTAGCGGGGATAATCAAACATGTATATTCTGGCGACCATTTTGAAAAATGATCACCATTGAGATAAAAACATTAAATGAGCGTATTTTTATTTGCCTTTTGTGTAATCCTTGGTCCCGAAAATGTATATTTAGACACCAAAATCTTTTTTCTAAATCAATTTGAAACTGAGATAATAAAACACATACATTCTGGAGGACATTTTGGAAAAAATGACTGCCACGATGGTCAAATATTGAATTTGCGTATTTATAATTGGCTTTTTTGCAATCCTTGGCCCAGAAAATGTATGTTTAGACAGCAACATTGTTTTTCTACGTGGATTAGAAACTGGGATATTAAAACATGTATATTCCGGCTGCCATTTTTTAAAATGGCCACCATTAGGTCAAAGGTCAAATCTGCGTATCTGTTTTTGTCATTTTGTAATACTTGGTTGTGAAAATGTATATTTGGACACCAAGATCATTTTTTCAAGTGATTTAGAAACTCAGATATTGAGACATGTATATTTTGGCGACCATTTTGAAAAATGGCCGCCATTAAGGTCAAGGATCAAATTTGAAATGGCCCTATAGCTAAAATTTACCGTCATGGTATGTTCTCCTAGCATGCAAAATTTCATGCTTTTATCATTAAATGAACAATTGTTTTACCAGTCAGCCTAACTAGGTCTGTATCAAGTGTCTGTGTGTTGTTCTGCCTTTTAGTGTCAGTATTTATGTGTGTTTGACCTATCGCGTGTGGTTTTAATAACGTTGTGTATACGTCATGATATGATTGTATATATATATCAGATACTGGTAGTGTATGATAATTAAGATAAACTAAAGTACCGCTATATTAGTGTTCGATCACGTAGACAGTTGATTATAAGCTACAGGTTCACTCACCAGACTGACTGACCATCAACATGGCTAGAAAAGGTAACGTGTCCCTTATATAACTACTCAACAATGCATCTAAATAGTGTTTATACTAGTGAACATTTAATTACGGAGTCGCTAACACTATTTGTTAGTTTGTATGCACATGTGTAACATCAGTTGTTATTATCGTGTTTTTGTTAGTATTATGCTGGTATAAGGACACCAGTTTATCTCTGCGGCTTGCTTGGTTTTAGCGGATTGTGCCTGATATAATCTCCTATTCAAAGGATTAAATACAAGCCACCAAAATCCTTTTAACTCTCTAAACTCTAATGTCGCATAAATTCACAAATATGACTTACTTTGAACATAATGTATTCAATAGAAAATAGTATAAATATCAGAATCTTATTTTGAAAATATTTGCTTTGTTAATTACTATGTAGGTCTACACCCACTATGTGGTGGAAAATATTTTTTTAGTACTGTCTATTGTTGTTGTTAATATTAAACTATTATTATTCATCAACAATTCACAACGTTAACGCTGTACAGTCGCCAATTTTTTTTCGATCTTCACGATTTTTTTCACGAACACTATTTGATGGATTACTCTGGTCTGGTTCCAGCCCGGCTAATTCTCATATCCAAGATGGCCACTCCTGCTCTTCCTTACAAATCGAAGTAAACGCTCCGTAGTCGCCAATAGTCGTCTGATCTTCTCGATTTGTTTGTCTGAACATTCTGATGTCCTACCCTGGTGTCATGTCTCAATGATAACTATCGCCGAGATGACGATATAAAATTATAATAAAGAGTTGATAAATGGTTTGAACATAAAACGATGAGCGAACGGGGAATAAACAAACAACACGAACCCTGAAAGAAATGAAATGAATTTAATGTAATATAATATATGAATTCCGAAACAAAAATAGATAAATACAAAATGCTGAAAAGTCTGATGAGGTGAAGTTATAATTTAAATAGCCGAAGCTCACAATAATCTCTAAAAGTCCTAAACATCTCACCGCTAGCGGGGTGAACAAAAAGTGACTTCGTTCACGGAGCCCGCCCACATAATCACGCAATGTTCACTTGCTGATCATAGCGGTCAACTCAACAGTTTCAATAGTTCACTACTCTGATACAGCTACAACGGTAACTCCTCAATGAACAGAGCGTACACAGCCACTCCCCAGATACGGTTGTTGTAGTTCAGCGGCCGTAACACTGGTTAATTTCGAAAATCGTCTAATTTGCATATCTAAGTTGGCCGCCACGGCACTTCCATTATATACTCATGATTGCATATGCAATCAACCTCACGTGTGGAAGGTAGAGACTTATATATTTACATGCGAGTATAACATGTAATTCGGTTTATATTTCATCAATTAGATATAGGACTATTATCTGAAAGTGGCTGTAGTGACACTGCCCCAATGGAATTCTCTGGGAGGCTGCACTGACCAGGGCTTTACATTCCAAGGCCCATGGATGTAATACAATGTTAGAAAATCTAGGAATTAAATCTGAATATAGAACAATTTAGTTATGTAAGGTGCTACCATTTTAGCGAAGTTTTAAAGAATTTTCGAACTGTTTTTGCAACTGTTTCACAAAGTCGGGAGGTCGTGGGTTCGAATCCCACATCGGACTGCGACCGGCCCCAACCCAGGGTGAGCTCGGTAAGTAAGCTCAATGGGTAAGTCAAGCCACTGACCGAGATTCAATCAATAAAAGGATGCGACATCGGGGGTGTCTCGGAGCTATGGCATATGACCCATTTGGGGATTATTAGCTACCAAGGGCCCCGCAGGTGCTTGTGATGGCACAGGTTACTCTTGGATATACATGTAGGTCCGGTGGTCAGTCGGATTGAGGGCAGGCTGATTCCATCCGGACCAAGTGACATGAGGCTGGTCTCACAGACCTGTCAAGTAGTCCCACTTAATAGGGATCTGCTGTGTGAAACCCACATACACAGACTGCACATGCACAGCATTCGCACTGCATATAATAAAATATGAGCCCCGGTTTGGCTCGCCAAAAAATATAACTTATAAAAAAGAAGTGAATTTGAGTGCTATAGAAGAGGAAATGCAAATCGTATATGATATCATTATATGGCACAAATATAGTTTTTCCATTCTAACACCGACGATTATTTATTTATTTATGAATATAAAACCCCTTTAGTCTCTGTATTAACGGGGAATGATTTAGATAATAGAGAGATCCATTAACCCTTGTGCTGCTGAATTGTTTGTTACTATGTTTCATATTTATATCTCATATTTTAAAATTTTAATCTATGAAAAAAAGACATCTCCAATATTGAACTATTGGATTTCCTAAACATTATACATGTTATATCAAAACTACTTTGTCAAATTTGGTGATATTTCTATTGATCTAAAACATGTTTGAAATCGTATATATATATATACGGTTCCAGCAGCACAAAGGTTAACATTTGACATGATACGAATATCAAAATATATTCTGAAGTGCCCGTTACAAATTCTACACAACTATACATAGTTAACCCTTTGAGCATCTGACGCCTAAAGACTGTCCCCACCCTGGAGGAATTCAAATATGTCGTATACCCATAACATAGGTGTTCAAATAAAGCGAAAAGAGTTAACTAAGATAAGGATTTCAAATATTTGTTCTCCATGGTTTATACAAAAATATTTCAACGTTGTATGAGTCAAAATAATACTCTGTATATCAAACGGTGAAAACACGTACAATGTCTTTTATATACAGGGTAGATAATTATTCAAGAAATGACAGCTACAAACCGTGTATCAGCATGAATTCTATTCAATTCCCATCCACGTTATGTCCCGGTAAACACAAAACATTTGTATAACATTTGTACAATGTTGGTCCAACGTCGAAGACGTTGGGCCGACGTTGTACAAATGTCATACAAATGTTTTGTGTTTGCTAGGATCAATCACAGTCAGTCAGCATAGTCAGTCCGTCAGTCAATTAAAACCAAACATCTGCACCAACTCAAACATTCTATCAATCAAAACCTTTATGGATGGATCCGTAATGCCATATTATGGTGGTCATTTCTGTGTCTTACACAGTTTAACCGTGCGGTTATCTCGGTAATCTCAGTCCACGGTTTGAATGTTAATAGTGATTAAAGGTACTGTCACAGAGCCGTGTACTACATCACTCAGTGATGACAGACGTACCAAAATCATCAATTAATGATTGAGGGCCCACATACGGTGAGTCGTAACTCATAAGTATAGACCTTGGTTTAATCAGGATAATAGAGAGCGTTTCCACATAATCATATAATGATATCATGTATTATATCTATATACCTGATAGGGGTCTCCTGCTTGTAATCCTTATTATGTGAAACTCAATAGCCTTGGCCTCCATTGTTATCACCGAGCCAGCTGATGCAATGAAGTATGGGGAGGGGGTCTTATATAACTCTGTTTTCACCGAGTTCCCATTCAAAACGGTTTCCGGTGACGTCACTGCGCTTCACAGAATACCTAGTCAAAACAAGAGAACAGCCATAGTGGCCTTATTGTTACTATGCGGGCCTCCTGCCGATTGGCCTCACGGGGAAGCACAAAACAGCTGTATAAGATTTATACAATGACGGCCCAACGTTGGTCCAACATTGTATAAATGTTATCAAAATGTTTTGTGTTTACTGGGCAGGCGGTCGCTGTGATGTGTGTCAAGCAAAAGTCCAGAACTCTCGTTCAGAAAATGATCCGACAGGGCTCCATAGATCCATAATATTTATAATTGCTTTCAAAAAGATTATTTGTAAATGTGGAGTTGTGTGAATGTTATGTAATGGTCAATGCGCACCTCCAACTCGCCCTCTGTTTACACACCAATGAGGCGTGACTGCTAATTGAACCACCCAACCACACCTATAAATGATATGAAATGAATCGGGCTTTAGGCCACCTTTGTGCACATATAGGCTAAACTGGGCCAGGAGAACCTCCTGAGGATGGTGAGATGAATGAGATGACACTGTCCTCCAGAAACAGTATTCTAAATTCGAGCCCTGGCGGTCTGAGGCCGAGCACGCCACCTCTCGGTCACGGAGGCTTCCCACAATACAGAGTTTTACACGTGGATGGGGAAGAAACATTTTTGTTTTTTCACAGAGACCGGGAACCGAACCCCGGATCCTAGCGTGAAAGGCAGCGATGCTAACCACTACCCTAGCACCCCCGCCCACCACACCTATAGAGCCAACAATTAACATAATGTTAGTCATTTTAAATAATGTGTTTCTTAAATTCACAACGAATAAAGACATGGTCACGATTTGACTGTTTTCTAACGGTCCTGCAAACTAGAGCTTTACCAATGAAATTTCATAAGTGTAATTGTCATTTTTTAGGTTGAGCAGAAAATTGGTGTCTGCAATTCTACCTTCAAACTAATTAAAGACGCTGTAGAATAATGCATTTGTTCGCTAAGCATTCAACATTTTTAAAATTGTGTGTCGTCGTGGGTCGTATGACTATCGTGGGTAAAAGTTGCTCACAGCCGTAGGAACTACATGTATAAGGATTTATTTGTGATATTCAGTCCTAGTTTTCAATATTAAATATTTTACGAGTGTTGTTTACAGTTATTCCTGAATATCAAAGCTTAGGCTACATCTTTTAAATTTAAACTAAATCTTCGCTGCGACATGGTATACAGTATATTACCAACTGTGCTATTACACTACTACCGTACTTCAGGGCCAGCGTCTCTGATGATCGCCCAGCTTTATTTTATTCTATATCCACCCACCCAGCCAACACAAAATATTTGTATGAATTTTATACAACGTCGGCCCAACGTCTTCGATGTTGGTCCTACATTATATCACTGTTATACAAATGTTTTTGGTTTATAAGGCATCCGGACGTTGTGATGTGTGTCAAGCAAAAGGCAAAATCTGCTTACTTGTAAAGAAAACAGTTACTGCCTTTTGGCGTAGCATGCCAGCTATCCTAGCAAACACGATACATCTAACCAATATCTGACTATTGTTGGCCCACCGTCTACGACGTTGGCCCAACATTGGTCAAACATTGTCTAGATGTGTCGTCTTTCCTGGGATAGTTCTCCAAACATCGCCAGATATCCTAGCAAACACGATACATCTAACCAATGTCTGACCATTGTTGGCCCACCGTCTACGACGTTGGTCCAACATTGGTCAAACATTGCCTAGATGCGTCGTGTTTCCTGGGATAGTTCTCTAAACATCACCAGATATCCTAGCAAACACGATACATCTAACCAATGTCTGACCATTGTTGGCCCACCGTCTACGACATTGGCCCAACATTGGTCAAACATTGTTTAGATGCGTCGTGTTTCCTGGGGTAGTTCTCCAAACATCGCCAGATATCCTAGCAAACGCGATACATCTAACCAATGTCTGACCATTGTTGGCCCACCGTCTACGACGTTGGCCCAACATTGGTCAAACATTGTCTAGATGCGTCGTGTTTGCTATTTCCCCGCTCTAGCTATGGCGTAGCACATACCGTTTATATTTGTTGGATTACTGGGAACATTAGGGCTCCTGTCATTGTCAAATATTTTGTGTGCACAGAAAACATGAGATGTTCACCCGACTGTGTTTTAATGGTGTGGCAACGTCGCGGACGCCTGACCAACATTAAATCAACATTGGTTCAACGTCTCTTGATTGCTGAGCCATGCCTATATAAACACGCTGTGATTAATGACGTACATGTACTTCATGTATTAGTCTCAGTCTATAACTTATCTCGCGATCTCTCAGTCACTGACATTCTGTATCCTACGCGCAAATAGATAATACATTCAAGTACATAAGGTTTCTTCAAATCCCATCTAGTAGTACTTTGAATTCTGAATTAACCAGAGAAATCAGAACGAGCAAAATATCAAAAACTTGGCCAACATATTTTTTTATAGATTGTATGAGTTTCTCGTCAATTTGATATATTTGCATTCACCCAGGCTTGTGATGTAAGTCTAAAATACAAAAAGAATACAAAAAAAGTCAACATTGTCATATATCCTGAATTTTGTGTAGCATTTTCTCTGCGAGTAATTTAATTCCAGATAATATGACATGATAATATGTTGAATACGTCACCTGGGGGTCTTTAATAGCTATCTTTAGGATTATAGCAATGATTCATAGCCTGATAACGCTTAAGTTCTGTAAAAAGTATCGAAGCATGTCTACATGCAGGCATTGATGCAAGCACATGCAACTACCTTGTGTCTCTGAGGTCTTTAGCTCAGAGCTTGTTATGCCTCACATGGTTCATATATAACAACATGCTATATAACATGGTATACGAATTACGTGGTAAAATTATTTGATATCATATATAATTAACAAATACATGTAGTTGGTAATCAAATAGAACCAGTTTAAGATATTGATGTCATCAATAACTTAAAGTGGTTGATGAATGGAAACGGAAATGAGGAATTGGTTAGAAATGTTTTCGTTGAATAATCAAATTTCTAGCTTACAATCACTTTTGAGAGGTAAGGTATGAATTAATTAAATGAATGAATGAATGACTGGCTGCTTGATTGATTGATTGATTGATTGATTGATTGATTGATTGATTGATTGATTGATTGATTGATTGATTGATTGATTGATTGATTGATTGATTGATTGATTGATTGATTGATTGATTGATTGATTGATTGATTGATTGATTGATTGATTGATCGATTGATTGATTGATTGGCTGTGTGATTGATTGATTGATTGATTGATTGATTGATTGATTGATTGATTGATTGATTGATTGATTGATTGATTGATTGATTGATTGATTGATTGATTGATTGATTGATTGATTGATTGATTGATTGACTTGGTGACTGACTGACTGACTGACTGACTGACTGACTGACTGACTGACTGACTGACTGGTTGTTTTATTTCTTTTTTTTTTGATGTATGTGACTATCCATTCCAGGGCTCACAGTACAATTTATACATGTATTCTCTAGACAATATACCAGTAATTTGGACTCGGCTAGTTTGCTGATCCATCATCGTAATTAATATTTTGTGGTCTAAAAGATTTCCACATACTGGCATTCTTGTTGTTCGATCACATACCCTGTAGACTGAGGCCAATCCCCCCCATCTGCCAAATTTGAGCCTTAGAAGTTAGATAAATCGATTATGACAATACTGGTCATTGATGTTTTTTTATTTGCTCAATGTGGTTTTCATATAAATATCTCTTGCACTTAATATGTATCACTGCTCATTATGTGAATGAAAATTCAAGGAAATAAGACTTGTTGGTTTTGCAATTCTTGAATATTATAAGGCTTAAACTAGAACCGACTTTGTCGTCATGGTAATAGCTTGGTTTTATATTGCTTATTTGTTGTGTTGTAGAAGATGAGAAGAAGTCAGCTTTGTGCTGCTCATGGCGGCTGGGTTTGGCATTGCTGGCCTTTATTGGTTTTACCAACAGCTACTGTCAGCGAGTTGGTATGTCCGTAGCCATTGTCTGTATGACTAACCGCACTGCTCTAAAGCTTTTGAGAGAAGATGCTGCGCCCAACGTATCTATGATGTCCAATACAACTTACATTCCTGACATCGCAGATGACCAATGCGGTGCCAACACCGGAGTAAATGGATCTGACACAAGTAGTTTTGTAAGTGCCTAGCAGTATAATTAATGTTTTTTATTCAATATATTATTATATTATATATAAATATATAAATGAATATATATTTCATTATATATGAATGATGTAATAATATATGAATCAAGAGTAAATTCTTGTGATAAGCATATTTTGTTTTATCTCACCATTGTCATTATACTATAGTAAACAAGTGGTAAATAGAAAACTTTCAATTCCCAGCTTCAAGTGATTAAAAATATTATTTCCACAATAAATTATTGGATTTACTGAGCGTTATCACAAATTATATTTTTGTTTTCACTGCCATTTAATTTAGATGAAATTTGCTGGAAACTGTATACATGTATACGGTTCCAACAGCACAAGGGTTAATCAAGCTATATACATATACCAAGAATTAACACTAAATGGAAGAACATAATTAGGTCCATGCCATCTTCTGATCAGTAATGAAAATGCATCATATTACATGTAGTATTTAGTAAATCATTTTTTCTCTCATTGAAACATAGATCTGTACATTGATTTCTTCTTTATAAATGCTTGATAAAAATGTTCATGCCTGTCACAGAGAAATGAACCATCATCTTCTGCACAATTTTCATGCATATTTTTTTAAATGTAATAACCTCTGTGCAGGAGTGCATCTCTTTACTTTATAAAATGTAAGATACACCATTTCCATTTGCAAATAATTATAAAACAATGCCCATTCATAAGATACTATGTATGTATGTTCTGTTACAGGATGGTCCATTTGTCTACACCAAGAATATACAAGGACAGATTCTAGGATCTTTCTTTTATGGTTACTTGGTTTCCCAAATCCCTGGAGGAATGCTAGCTGAACGTTTTGGAGGAAAAGTAGTGTTTGCCGGATTCTTTGGATTGTCTACTGTAGCCACCTTTCTCACACCAATTGCTGCTCAAGCACATATCGGCTTTCTCATTTTTGTCAGAATTCTAGCAGGAGTTGGTTCTGTGAGTGTTGTTGGACTATCATGTTGAGATTAAACATTTAGGAATGATTCACATATTTATATGGACCTAATGGTTATAATATTTAAAAAAAATTCATATGAAAGTATATGGTGTAATGCAGCAAAATACAGATCACCAAAGCATCAGCAACCAGTTAAGATCACTCTGATCTGAAGCCTCAGCCCACCATCTAAGGACACTGACAATCTTAATATCCTCAGTCAACCAGTTAAGATAATGGATTGGAATTTTATGGAGCTTTAGCTATTCAGTCTTATAACAAAAAAAAATCTACATGTCCGCAGAAAAATTATGTCCCCAAAATTTGACTAACCCTTTCTATTTTGCTATTACATTTGCAGATAATGATTATATTAAGTTATACACCATTTCAGTGGACTGAGTAAAATTAGTGCTAAGATTGCATGGATTATTTTGTCCCCTTGGTGTTAGAAGGTGCTAAACTGCCACTTTGTAAAGTGGCAGTTTAGCACCTTCTAACTCCAAGGGGGCGATATCAACCCTAGTGAGTAGGTGGGGGAAATATTTTATCCTGGAATGGCTACAAAAATCTACTTATTTAGTGGGACAAGTCACAACCCCAAGTTAAACCCGCTCCAACATGTCCAATGCTATAAGTAACCATGAAATGTATGTAGTACCACTGTGCGCCATAACTAAATTATCAAGCATAAACCACATAAGTTCCATTGCCATCAATGTGATAATGTGTTTCTTTTTCTCTAAATCAGGGTGCTCTGTTTCCATGCATGCATGCCGTATGGGGACACTGGGCTCCTCCTATGGAGAGATCTATGCTTGTGTCCATTGCCTGTGCAGGTAGATATAATTTACAAATATTTTTTTTCTTAATAAATTTGACTTAGTTCTAATGGAAGTAGCTGCTGAAGTGTTAAAAATCTTGGTTAGTACACAAAATAGACTTAACTGTAGAGATTATTTTTGTTTTATCAAGTTCATAATAAAATGTTTAAAATTAAAATTTTACCAGTAATGTACTATGTACCCCGTATACCAAATATGATCATTCAGACTTTTTCCTATGCTTTTTTTACCAGGGGCTTTCTTTGGTAATGTGGTTGCTCTACCGCTGTCCGGTGTGATGTGTCAAGGTGGATTTATGGGAGGATGGCCATCCATCTTTTACATATTCGGTATGTGAGACCCTTTTAATTTGAAGTGAATTTATTTAGGAAAAAGAAGCTGAATTTTTGTTTGCAATATTGCGTTCAGAGTGACACAATATAATCATGATAATGTAAAGGCAATTCAGCATTTGAAATGTTAAAAATATGTTTTAATTCACCCCGCTGATCTATTTCAATTTCATCAGATTTATTAACCATATTAACTGGAAAGAACACTATTTGGGATTTATTATTGTTAACCTTTTTAAATTTTCACCCAATAAAAATTAATTAATAGATAAAGATATCAGCTTTCTAATAAAAAATGTATTTCGGACACCATGTTCTTTCACTGCTTCTAATCATATATTTCATATTGCTTTTTCTAACAAAATATTGATCGAAAATTATATAATGTGGATGTTATTTCACCACAAAAAGCACAAATTACAGTAAAAAATAGCATAGTTAAAAAAGCCATTATATCTAATGCGGGCCTCGAGAAAAGTTGTTTTGGTGGCGATGTCATAAATGTGTCCAACTATAATGGTATTTTTAAATTATTTTACACTACATTAGCATAAATTTATAGCATAAATGTAACACTACATTTTTGTGAGAAGACAAACTTGTGAAATGACCAATCTCTACACAATCCATTAACATTTAGGGCATATAATTTGAAGCCTTTTGTTAGCTACCCGTAAAGTATTTGGGTAGCAATTCTACACTCTATTGCATCTATGTTGCACATGTCATGCCAATAAATAGATGCACTGTGAATCTGATCACTAAATACTTAGATAACAATGTGTGCTGGCTGTAATGATCTGAGTGCTGTGATAACGATTAATTACGGGCATCAGTGGCTCCAATGCTGAGAGGCCACAACCTGCAGAAACTAGTTGTTATTCACGACAAATAATTTGGCCTGGATTGATGATAAATAGTAGTGCCTAACACATCTGAGTGTCCTAGTCATCTGCGAAGGGCATTTGTTGAAGATTCAATAATATAGAGCCTAGGGCCTTTCATGGTTAGCATTTTTAGCATTCACATGTTATTATGTACATTTCCATAATATTGTGACATAGGTTCCCTGTATTGGATGTATTTTTTTTTAAATCAGATCATGTGCGCTCACCTTGATTAGAAATTGCGGCACTGATTCCGATTTAAAATGGCAGCAAAGAACATAAATTCACATTAAGATGAAAGCCATGGTTACACTTTAAATGTATTTGCTATGATTACAGGAATCACGTCTGCCATTTGGTTTTTTGCTTGGTTGTTCCTGGCTTCTGATTCTCCTGCTAAGCATCGATTTATCTCTGATGACGAGAAGAGCTTTATCAATAGATCTCTACAAGGACAAATCTCTACTGACAATACTAAGGTATTTTTTGCTTTAAAATATTCTTCTTTTGAACTCACAAAACTTACTTGCTAAAGGGCATCAGTTATGCATAAATCATTGATATAAAATCTATGTAATATGATGAATATTGATTATGGGATGCTTTGATTTTCACACCTTGTGCGAATATTTATCTATCAAAACTAGCAATATTCGACAGCAGTGCATTAGCCATCTATGACCATTCTAGACCAGCCTGTCATATTATGCCTTTAGGTAAATACTTTTAGTGCATATGACACTTTTGGGCACTTTTGAACTACCTTTTACAACATAAATTGTAGATCATAGCAGGTCTAGTTTGTATTATATCTATAGTACCTGGTTCTCATGATAATAGTGATATTTTTCATTCATTTGAAGATTGAAATTCTATCTTGAAATGAATGAACAATGGTAAGTAGTAATGCAGCAGTTAAAGAGTTGAGGAGGATTACTTCTGCTCTCTAACACTGATGGTTAAATATTTTAGTACGTGTTTGACGAGGGTGAATGAGTGAAAATAACACAGCTATATTGACTTATTATTTAAAGCTAGGCTTGTATTCTGATCATTATTATATCATATGACTATCCAGAAAATAGTTTTCTTTTGATTAACAAAAAATAATACCAGTATTAACAAAAGGTTTTAAATATTACCCATGATTATTTTGAAGAGAATAATGGTTAACCTTTAGAGCACTGATGTCGACTACAGTGGACATTGTGTTATTTCACTAGCACCTGTATCATAAATTGTTAAAAGTTAATATGCTTTCACTTTTGAAACACTGTCATATGTTGGGACTTGAACTTCGAAATCTAAAAATAAAAAAGTTTTAAAAAAAACTTTGCAAATCACACAAATTTTCAGTCACTTGAAGTTGTTGAAGACACAACTTCAAGTGACTGAAAATTTAAATTGAATATATCGGTGCTCGAGGGTTAACGTTCATTCCCACGCTTATAATGCTTCCTGATTTTACAATGATTGTGTGATGAACTAGTAGCTGAATGGAATGATTGAAAACCTCCTGCTTTCCATCACTTTATCATTCACACTATTTATGTATCTGTGGTGGAGCTTTAAAAATGTCATCATGAATTATTCCTGCAATTATGTTACTAATTAGTTGAACAAATATATTGAATTTGCTTTTGCCACAATGAGAAACATAATGTGGGATTTGTTTTATTACTGGTGTATCCATATTTAAATAATAAACATATATCAATACAATTTCTCCAATTGACATACTTGAAATAATAATGATCTATGCCATCATCTACAAAGTACACAACTTTTTTGAAGTCACCACATTAAACTTTCAAGCACTTTGTTTATATACTAAATTTTGTAATTGGATTGTTGTCTAATAACTAAATTTATTTCAAATCTACAATTTTGAATCTTTTTTTATCAATTCAATTTTTACAACCTTGGAGCTTCACATTGTAATGCCAATTTCATTTAAAATATGTTCCACTCTGCTTCTAACTGAAAAGGAGTATTTAGATGGTTGATATTTCTGCCTCTGATGTTATTCTGATTACCTTATCACTGACTTTTGACCACATGCCTGTGCTTTTTTCTCATCCTTTTTCACAGCGAGTGAGTAAATACTGCTGGTAATGTAACACCTCATGATAATCCTCCCTGTTATACCCTATGTACTGCCACCTGGGTATTAAAAGGTCCCATCTGACCCTTTAATACCCAGATGATGATGTATCACCCAGCTATGCCGTCATCAATTTTTTTGATGCGATCTTACATGAGCTCTCCATTCAAGAAAATGCAATGTACCACTTTAATCTGTATATTTGAAATATAGTACAACGGAATATTTGATACATGATTTGGTAGTGAATATTGAGGCCATCATTTGCTTCTGTCTTGCATTTGTTTAGCACCTTTTTTCTGTTGTGTACACTGGGATGTGGTGTTGTGTCTTCAATTGACTTGTATGTTACCCTTTGTAAACAGATACATCAGAACTAAAGAGAGAAAGGGGATGTGGGTTTCAATGTGCTGAAACACTAAATATTTAAAATTTCATTGTCATATAGTTTAACAAGTCAAACTTGTATAAAAAAGATAAATTAAATCGAGACTTGACATTACATTTCGGCTAAGGCAATCTGTATTAGACATGTCAATACTATTTGCCATAATTGCTGTTAAACAGCTGATTTAACATTTAAATAAATAAAAAACATTTGTAGGTAATCAACAAAAAACATGACATTTTGAATTTTTAAAACTCTATGCAAAGAAATTCAAAGCATAACCTTTTCTATTGACAATGAGTTAATGTGTTCAGATTTCACGGGTTAGTGGATGATATGGTCATTGATTATGACGTAACTCTATATAAATATCATGTGTTCTTTTACTAGCTATGTTTGGCTTTAGTGGTTTTCAAGATTTTTATTTTAGGTTCCAGAAAATGTTAAAATTGAACCTAATATGACTGATGTATTGTTTGAGTCACAATCTCAGAAACGGGTAGGGGCCGTACTCTAAATAAGATGCTTGAAACAACAGACGTCAGATTATGACGACTAAAGTCGATCCCCGCGCTGTAAGGGTTAAGTTGAAGCTTGCTCGTGCATGTTCCATATGTCAAAACAAAGTTATCAACATTTAACAAGGATGCTTTTACAGCATAAATTTTATTGGATTTGGGGAATTTTAATAGACACCTCTGTCCAAATGTTGGTGTTATATATCGAGGTAGCACTGTATATTAGATTTGATTATTTTTTTAATCAGGTCATTTTCAATCAATTTGATGAAGGTGAATGCTGAAGGTAAATTTTATATATATGATATTTTGTTAGTAATTTTTTTAGAAAAAAAACTGATATTGGAAAAACACATAAGCTCACATGATAAACCACTACATAACAAATCTCCACCCACTATGTGGTGGAGACTTATTAATTCAGTGCTGTCTATTGTTGTTGTTATTATTCAAAATTCAATGACACAAATGCTCTACACCAATATCCAATATCCATCCGATCTTCACAATTTTTTTTTTAAGAAGCTCTACAGTTGGCTAATTACCCTTGTTAGGTTCGAAAAATCAGCTGATTTGCATATCTAAGATTTTTGCCCCTTCTTTACAAGTCTACATAAACACTCAATAGTCGCCAATATTCATTTGATCTTCACAATTTTTTTCTAAGCACTGATGGACTACCCTGGTTATTTTAGAAAATCAGCTAATTTGCATATCAAAGATGGCCACCATGGCACTTCTATTATATATTTCCATCGTTTATACTGCATTGATAATAAACTTTCAATTGTGGAGGGTGGAGACTTTCATATTTGTGACCCATCTGCACGAAATGAGTCGCATGTCGGCTTCATACAAGTTGAGAAAATGGGCAATATGCATGATATGGACTAATTATAGCGAATTTTGTTTTTTGTCAAATTTTGATGCCTTAAAGCCTAGAATTACCATTCTAAGGCCAGAAATAGGTTCTACGCCCCAAAATTAGTCAGAAATGACATATCACATGATTGTGATTATCAAATTTTTTTTTTTTTTTTTTTTTTTCAAAATGGCCATCTTTGATTTTACCCATTTTAAAGAAAACGCTTGAAGTTAACCAAAGTCCACCCTGCAGATTCTGAAAGTAGACATCCTGGGCTATAAAAATCAATCGTTAAAAACTATATATACAAAATTTAGATGCTTGGCAGGAAAATCCTGTTTGGCCATCACAAGCTATTTTTTATACTATAAAGAACTTACAATCAAAATTTTGCCATGACTTTAAAGCCGATTTTCTCCATTTTCATTTTTTGAACATGTAGTTTAATTTACTGATAATAAGCACAATTTCTGCTCATATTTGACAACTTTCTGCTTGTATACAAATGAAAAATTACATCTGATAAGATTTTTTCATCCATTTTACGATGTACATCAAAGAAATGAAGAAATGATCAATTCATTATGGTATTAGTTTGAAGGTAACAGTAATGAAGAGACATTTTCCACAGTGCTGCCGAATGAAATGATGTCTGACAGTGGCTTCACCATCGGTTTAAATAGTGAAAGCAGCCGCACTAGCACGAAACAGTCATCACGACGTGTACTATGAAACTTATAAATGTTCAGAATTTTAGTTTGTTTAATTACCTGCACTGTAAGAATTATGTTTGTCGTTCATTTTTTACATCCTGTACCATGGTACAGTGATATGCAGTCCAATCTCTATTATACTATGAGTAGGAGCACACATAGCACAATACTATGCTATACAGTTCTCAGTCATAGTATTACAGAGAGATCAGGTATGCAATGCATACCGGATCTCTCTGTAATGCTATGCATAGCCAAACTCCGGATACGGAGGTTGGTTAATGTTGTTGTTGTTCAGTTTTGTTGGCAGTTGTACTATGTGCTACCCGTGCATTTTTTATATATATTTTCCCGACTAAGTTTATTTCAAACTTTTTATTTCATATTCTGATAATTTCTATGATGACAATTTTCCAGCCAGTAGATTATCTATTTTACTAAATGTGCAGTTTCAGAGCAGTTCCATGATAATTATTCATCCCCGGATGCACTTGTGTTTAGTAGATAGCTGCTGTAGCCGCCTCTACTTACAAGAATTTGTGATGTCTTTTATCTTGACAACAGCTGATCCGAATCAGTCATGATTATGTACATAGGCACCTATATTGTCTGATAGCAAAATGGAAAGGTTCTGATCTAAGTTCAGGGATTTTCAAGAAAACAACGGTCATTTTAAAATTGTTCTATCCTTCTGAAAGCATTAGTTCAAAGCCACTAGTGCGAATCACTTGTGATTTTGTTGTATGCACTTACCCGCCTGACTGCGAAATGAAAATAGTTTGGTCACAACAGTTCAAAAAAATGGCGTTCATTTCTAATTTTTCATGTCCCTTTGAATGTGTTTTTAATAAATGTTTGTTGTTAAGGTGCCCGATACACCTAACTCCATGCTAAGGTGTGCTATTAATTTCCAACATTAATTGCTGTCAATTTCATATAGTTCAGTCATTTTTTGCACTCCAGCATTTTTTATGGAAGAAGGCATCTGTTCTGTCGAAACACATGTCAGAATCACTGATGATTTTGCTGACACTCTCTCGCTTGGCTTCAAAATGAAAAGGGTTCATTTACAGTTCACTATTTTGTGGAAGAAATGAAAAACATATTTCTATTTTTAACCATGTTAACTGTGGTGAACCATAATGCAGAGATGATGGCTCAACCAATTTAGAATGAGTCTCAATTTATAAGTAGATACTAAATAACTTACCTTCATATTATATGTAATTTGCAAAAAATAAATTCAGTGAGTCTTTTCTGAATATAAGCATGTTTCTAAGAAATCTAAGAAAACCTCCACCCAAACATTTATATTTCCTAAACATGCTAAAATATTAAGTGTTTCTCCTTTATAACTACAATGTCTACATTTCTACTATCATGTCTACCCACCACTGCAATGTGATAATTATGTGAACTGATAAACATCTCTGGCTTAGAGAATTAATGAAGTATTGTAAGAGTAGCATATACATTTTTCAGACAAGTACTAACACAATTGTTTATCATAATTTTACCTAATTTTTTACTTTCTGATATACAATGATAAATAATACCTGCTCAGTCAACTAATAATTCATGCTTAACACTATACGTTGAGAGCACTTAAAACAAGAAAAATGTGGTATGCAGGCTTAAAAATAATTAAGTGTATACCATTTGTGATGATATTTGACTTTTTAACCTTTTCACTACCATACATGACGGGAATTTCCGTCGTCATTCGTCAATGAACGTAACCATAAAATGACACAAATTTTCGTCAAATATATACTACATTTATGTATTTTTCGTCATTTGAAGCTGGAAATTGCGTTAGCAATTCCAGCTTCAAATGACGAAAAATAGAACTCGTACACCAGTCTATCTGAATCCTGGCATGCACCCCGGCCTGGAAGTCAAAGGGTTAATCAAGTTATTTAAATGTATATGACAGATATGCTATCAACAATTGTACAAACACTGTTTTGTTATCTGAGCAAATTTTTTTTTTGAGAAAATGTCATAACCAGTAGGATTATGCTAAAATTAATTCATACTGCTCATTTCTTTACAAATTTGTAGATTTTAACTATAGCCCTGGGTATGATAAGGAACATGTGCAATGCTTCTCACTTTTTTTTCTTGACAATTTTCTCGTATTTTTTCAGGATTTGGTTCCATGGAAGAGTGTTTTGACATCTATGCCTGTGTGGGCCATAGTGGTTGGTAACTTCTGTACTGACTGGGGACTCTACACCATGTTGACAAACATTCCAACATACATGGCGGAGGTTCTGCAGTTTGATATTGCTTCAGTAAGTCGAGTAGAGTGCTATAAACTTTGACTTCACTAACACATAAAAAAGGAGTGAGAATCACTCTGGGGGGTAATAAAATCTGGAGTATAGTCGCCGCAGCCAGTTACAAGAGTGCCCAGGATGGGGGAAAGCCCAAGAGGAGGGGGGGCACCAGGGAAATTTTTAATATTACCACAGCAAAGGGTGGCCTCTGGCGTTTCCTTCCTATGATTTTTAGTATGAAAGAATTAGTGTCAAATTAATAGTAAGTTGGCAAAGTCGGGAGAATCGTGAGAGGCCAATTTTTGGTCAGAAAATCAGGAAACCTGGCACTAATGGAATTGTTTCTTTTTATTTTTCCTGGTTCAAATGATGATAAATATTTATATTTATAAAAAATACTCAAAATTGAATTATTTTTATAACCCTTAAAGTGCTAAAATAAATAATTTAAATTTTCAACCACTTTTGTCTCACTACCACCGCCCACAACTTCCAAGTGGGCGAAAATTATTTTTTCTAATAATATTGTTTAATTTGAGACAAAAAATATGAAATCTTGATGTTTAAACACCTGTTCTATTCCCAATGAAACTGATTTTATCAGCTAATGAAACTGATTAAAAATGACTATAGTCGTGCTATAGTATTTTTCGTTCGTTTGAAACTGGAATTGTTAACACAATTTCCAGCTTCAAATAAACGAAAAATAGTATTATTTATAAAAAATAGGCATGTCCCAAATTTGAATTATTTGATTCCCTGAGCATCTACTGCAAGATATGTTTCAAATTTTAGTGGTATTTTATTTAGTCTGAATTTTGCTTGAAACCGTATATATACGGTTCTCGCAGCACGAGGGTTAACATCATTAATGGTCATAGCAGCAATTTACAGCTCCAAGTGAAGTTAACCCTTAGGCCACTGATGTCGACTACAGTAGATATTCTGTGTTTTTATTAGCAGCTGTATAACCCTTGAAAACCAGTTGTTAAAAAACAAGTAAACCTTCAATCTTGAAACACTGATATATATTGTGACTTAAATTTCTCAAAGAACACAAATTTTCAGACTTCACTTGAAGTTGTGTATCACAGCGAGACACAACTTCAAGTGATTGAAAATTCAAATTGAATAGCTCGGTGCTCTAGGGTTAAATTTGAATAAATGATTCATTAGTTACCAGTAGTTATTATTTGTGGATTATTTTGTATTTTTTTAGAATGGTATGTTTTCTGCTCTTCCCTTCATTGGACTCTATGTCTGCATGAACTTTGCATCATTCCTGGCAGATTTCCTTCGCTCTCGTAAAATCCTCACCACTACAATGACAAGAAAACTTTTCCAATGTGGAGGTAAGTGTTTTTTTATCGCAAAGTGTTTTCTGAAGTGTTCTTAATATAAATGTTTTGAACAGCCCAATAATTAAACTTTCAAGCTTCTATGTCTCATTATGCACCACCTCGTATATTACAAGCAGAATTAATAAAGCAGCCCTCGCTTAGGCGGGCTGCTTACTGTATTCCACACGGTCCGCCGCCGCCCCAGTTATTAGTAGAGTGTTTGCTCCACTTTTTTCGGTCAATGTGGGTCTGAGTGGTTTTCTGTATGGTTAATTTCACGGCAATAACTTCAAATTTGTGGAATTGGGAACATATCTAACTCCATGTGTGTGTTAAGAATAAATTTTTTCGTTGCATCACAAAGCCAGATTTTGAGATTTTGGCTCAGCTGATCAGACAGTCGAGACTCCATTCTGTCGAGACACCATCTATCTTATAGGAAATTTTGCGTAGATTACAGAAATCCCTGTCTCCAAGCTGAAATATTGTCCGCTCATTGTCAAATTTACCATTTTCAAAATGGCCGCCAAGAGGTTATCGTAACAAAATATAATCTTAGTAAACGGTCTAAAATTCCATTCAAACCCTCTAATATTACAAATATATGGATGCACAAATCATTGCTGACATTACTTTTGCTTTAATGCTCATGTAAATTGTCAAAATTCAAAATGGCCCACAAAATGGCTGCCAAATTGTCTTTCCATCATAACCTGTGTATTAGTTCAGCGGATTTGATTAATATTTAGGGAGAATCGTTCTCATCGTGGTAAAAGCACAAAATTTGTTACAGAGCTGGACTAGAGTAACTATACTTATCCATATTGGAAGCAGAACCACCTTGTAGTTGTAATGCATGAGCTTCGTTCAGGCCATTTTCAACCCCCCTTATTTTTTTCAATTAATCTAAGTTATTATTGAAAAAATATAAGTTTCACCAGAAATGTCCACAAAACTGTTTAATAATGCTTTTAGCAGTTTATTTATTCAAAACAGGGGCGGGTACATAAGGTGTGTGTGGGGGGAGGATCGCACCCCTTTTTTCGACAAAGTAATATACTAAATACCATAAATCGAGTAAAATAGCTCAAAATGTGATTAGAGCTATAAATTTTGCACAAATCTGCACAATGGTATACTAATATAGGGGAATAACCTAGTAACTGTAGAGAAAAGACTTCACCCAGGGCATTTATGACCCACCCATATTTTTTTCAAAAAAGTAGTAAGTATTTTTAAATATTATGTTTCACTAATTATATCTACAAAACTGTTTATTATTGCTTTTAGCAGTTTATTTAATCAAAGCAGTGGTCGACCAATTATTATAATAAGTACCCTAAATTAGGTAAAATGGTTTTAAATGTGATAAAAGCTGCACAAATGAAGGAGAACCAATTTGTAGCTGTAGCTTAAGGGTTTTTCCCCTCAGGCCATTTTTTTGCTCAAACACACCTTTTTTGCCAAATTATTATAAAAAGTGCACAAGCCTGGCTTGAATACACAAACAAAAATCTTCGGGGCGGCGAATGAACCACGTCAGACACAAAATATAGATGCGCTATTACATTTAAACACTAAAACAACCAAATTTTGAAAAATAATCTGTTTTTTTTGCTATTTTTTTAAAATACGCTAGAGACTTTTTCGGTATTTTACAAAAAAGATGTAAAGAATTAAAACATTACCTAAAAGTAAACTTTTACCAATATATAAAAAACTAACAATATTTTTTTAGATCTATGAAATTAGTGTCTGTACATATGCTTTCATTGTCAATTAATAAAATGAGCATGAATTAAACATCTTAAATATTTTTGTAGAGCCTATACCGGTAAGTATGGTAATATAATGTGACATTAACACACGTGTTAATGTAGTGAAGTACAGCTAAGCGCTTCAAAGCATCAGCAGTTGTTGTTGTTGTGCAGTAGTCATGTATTATTCATGATGCAACTATCTCATCGCAAAATGGAGTGCGCCCAACTCATTATCTTGCTGTATTATTGACAAAACCAGAATTAAGGTGTGGAAACTTATGTGCCTCAGATACATTTAGGAGAATTAGTGAAGATATCGAACCAGAAGAACTGAGATACCATTTCACTGTCTCCATTCCATGCTACTTTATGTTTTTATGACTTTGGTAAGTTTGATTGTACCCAGCATGTAGATTAGGGAATATTGTTACACACTATTAGTTACAATTTTAGTGATACGTAATGACAAGCACATTTCCCCCCTGCAAAAAAATATTAAAACGTGACGAAGAGTGATGGCTCAGTAAAAAGTGAAACAGCTGATGGGGTAAAGTGAGACAATTTCATATATCTGCTTAGATACATCGATACTAGAAATAAAGGGTATTGTAAAGAGGTGTAAATGATTAAAACAATATATGAACACATTTACACAATGAATATCTAGTTGATGAAGAAGTACTGGAATCGTACGTGGAGAAGTGGGACACTTACGAAGAGAAAAGTTTACCCAATGCCTAACACTAGTTATTGCCCCAGTTCTACCTTTTCCTCCTAAATTTATAATACATTCTCTTACTCAATATTCACTACTATATAATTATAGTGGGAAAAATTGAATTATACATACAGATGAAGAAGGTAGCGAGGATGATCTGAACACAATAAATATGATATACTAGTCTATACAGTCATATTAAACTTTAGCTTTAGATCACTATACTCTACAAGTGTCTGTAATTTGATTCAGGAAAAGGTTCATACATATGAAGATGAACAGTTGCATCCCGCGTCTGATTCAAAGATGAGACCAGACACAAACCTGGTCAAACTTTCCACTTAAATTTCCCTTATCACTTCAAATTCTTTTCGGTAATGATCTAAAATCAGGGATACAAAATCGCACTAGCCAGGTAACACGAGGCTGGTGGAATATTGTAAGGGCTAGTGGATTTTCCTTACAAATACATAGTAAAAGATGGTAAGAGCTAATTGGATTTCGCTCTGGGCTGGTGAAACCTTTAGTCAAATTTGCACCTCTGAAAATAATCTCTGGGGACATCCCCATCGACACACGACGTTGTTGGGACGTTGAATCAACGCCAGTGTCGTTGATTCAACGTTGCAATAACGTTGTGTGCCCAGTGGGATATTATACTGCTACTGACATTTCAACACCCATTGCGCATACTCCGATATAGATAATTAAACACAGACCTGATCACACTTCACAGTTAAATCAATGTATCTCTTAAAATGACCTTGGTTAGTGACCTTCAATAACCTCTAGTGTCCAATCCCACCAGTGCCAGCATCTCAATGTCCATTGTCAGACTCCCACGGGCCAGATAGATAACCTTTCCAATGATACCAGACACAAACTTGGTCAAAGTTTTTAGTTAAATCACCCCTATATTTTGAAATGACCTTGAATGATGACTTTGAATGACCTCTGGTGACCTTTTCCACCACTACCATTTCATTTGCCATACTCTCAGATAGATAACCTTACTAAACACACATATGCTCAACTGATTTAGTGAAATCACCTTTGCCTGTTTGCGTGATTAGAAAGTTATTATCAAAAACACGATTTGTCAGCAATTTTGGCGGCTATCTTGAATTTAGACAATTTAAATGAGCAAAAAAGTAAAAATTGTGCCGGCAATACATTCGGCATGTGTGTTAGGTGACGTCACGCGTGACACGTGACCTTAGCAATACACTTTGACCCTCAGTGCTTTGACCCGCCTCGCTAGCACAGCAATACCGACCTGCCAGTAGGGCCTACTGTATACGACGCGTGACCTACTATGATGCAAAGCTGTTTGAATGTTGGCCCGCTGTCTCCGACGTCGGCCCGACATTAAAACAACATCGGGTCAACGTCTCGTGTTTGCTGGGAATTGCACCTGTTATTAATAGTAGGCATAATACGGCAAGGCTGACCAACTGTTGGGCCAGGGTCGTAGACGGTGTGCCAGCATTGAAACAACGCTCGCTGCTTGTGATTGTCCAGCGGTATGCGTGTTTGCCTGTATGGTCAGTCTGTCCCAGAGGCATACACAAATGTGACAACAACACTCAGCTGACACAAGGAGACGTTGAATCAATGTTGGTTCAACATTTGTCCACCATCTACGACGTTGGACCAACGTTAAGCCAACTTTATTTCAACGTCTTGTCTTTGCTGGCCTGCCAATACACATGTATGGGGCCTATATATAATGCCTATCGGCAACTCACTGCCCAACAAAACAAACATTCACTCGATGTGGCATTAATGTTGGGCGAGCTTCATAGACGATGATCTAACAGTAAACCAGCCAAAAAAAACAACTATTCATTTGTAGTAAAAACTTAGGCCTAGGGCCTATTGGTGCCTACAGTCTGAATACGTTCTGAAATTTTTAAAAACACCCCTCAGGCAATGCATAGCCTAATCCTGCTAGACTTAATGAATCTCATAGCCATATGCAAAGCCCCAAAAGTGACATTTAAATTAGGCTATTATTGTTTTCAACGCAACATCAAGTTATTAACTCACTAATTATATCGATAACTTTGCAATCTCAATATATCTAGGCTTATCGAGTTGTGAGTTCTATTATAGTGAGTTATATTATAGTGAGTCTAATTAATGTTGTCCTGCAGTCTCACACTGTTATTACGCTGGTCTATAGCATTAAATCAACATTGATTCAACGACTGTGGCAGTGGAAGTAGTTAATCTGTCTCCTGACTCAGTTATTTCAATCTGAACACTACACACTGTCATCACATCTGAGCAAATAGCAGTAGGCCTACTAGCATGCAGTGTGCCTAGGCTACGAAATTATTTGCTAGACACGTTTTTTTGTACCCTCCCCTATCTGTCATTGACTGGGGTATGCCTAGTAACATATATGCCTATACCACTCAAACTGTCAGGTTAATATAAACAGTTTATGTTTAATAGATCGGCTTTGAATAATGAAATGCACCACAGTCCCAGACCCTGGTCCCAGCCCAGGGTCACACAGGGAGTAGCTAGCTGTGTAACGCAGTCACGTCACTCGGTGAATACAAGGGTATATACATGTAACACCCACTCCCCCATACTTCATTCTGTAAAACGCAGTGACGTCACTCGGTGAAAACAAGGTTATATTAGAGCCATCCCTCATACTTCATTGTATTAGCCAGCTCGGTGGAAACAAAGGAGGTCGAGGTCATTGAGTTTCACAGATTTGACCTAATTCCATTCGGGTAGGCCTGCCGGATTATCCATTTTAGCTTTCCTTAAAACAATGACCCTGAAGCCCGGCACAAGCTCTACTTCAGTGCCGTCAGGCTCTAGTTTTTTTTCAAGATAGCTACTAATCTATCAAATTCTGCTGCCTCATACTTAACATAGCCAGCACATACCACTGGGGAATTGTTTTGGTGACATTTTGATCCCCATATCATCAACCCTTTAATTACTATGGCCACTAACGAAGAAATGCTTGTTAGCGCATTTGAGGAAAAAGTTGCCATCAGATCTTCTTTTAATTTGGCAAATTTGTTCAGCTATGTCAGCCAATGACCCGATTACCTTTTGGGATTTCGCTAAACGGCCATTTTGAATTTTGTAATATTTACTTGACTCAAGAAATGCAAGGTGACTGGACCATGAACATAAAACAAAATATGTCTCACACAAGGATAACCCATGACAAATTTCACTATAAATTTTTTTTTGTTTTCTATTTGTTCTAGTCATTATCATTCAGGGATGATAAAATTCTGTGGATCCGCTGATTTCAGATTTTTTATATGTCTATTATCTTCACTGGGTTCTCAACAAGTTAGACAGGGTTACAATTTTCATATACATCGGCAATTTATATTAGGATCTTCAATTTTTTTTAATTTTTGTTGTTGACTAAACACCCTTTTAGCTAATAGTTGGTAGAGCTATGAAAGCATTTTTGATGGGCAATATTTTATACATTGTATTGTTCTGTTTGCAGGTTGCGTCATTGCTGCTGTGTTTGTCATTATTCTCGGCTTTATGAGGTGTGACCAGGCTAACTCTGCCGTTGCAGTGCTCACAATGGGTGTCACTATCACTGGTTTCACTTACAGCGGATGGCTCCCAAATCATATGGATATCGCTCCCAAATTTGCCGGTACTCTGTATGGACTGTCTAACTGCATTGGATCTATATCTGGTTTTATTGCCCCAGCTATTGCTGCTGGCTTAACCACCAATGTGAGTCCCCATCAATTTATTTTATAGATTTAGCTTTACGAGGTCAACGAGGTTTCTGAAATTCAATGTGCTAGACACCATATGATATTTAATCTTATAAACAATCCTATTCTTAGTATACCCCCCTTTCTTGGATCATTAATAATGTGAGCAATGTGGGAACCTGTGATTTCTTCATTAATTTTGTAATGACAATAATAATTTTCTGTTTATGCTTAATGTCATCCTCATTCCAAATTGTTAAAGTGACTTTACTCTTTGTTTTATGGCACTGATGCTTGTGCTAATTGCATGCTGTAGAATTTAATAATATATAATGTATCTTTTTACAGGCGGATCGTGAATCATGGCAGAAGGTATTCTATATTTGTGCTGCTGTGTACATCGCTGGAGCCATATTCTATGCCATTTTTGGATCCGGTGAGCTTCAGTCTTGGGCAGCAGAGAATGTGGTGGCTGAAGAAGAATACTTAAAAGAAGGCGAAGACAAAGAAATGACAACATTTGACAAAAATTCCAGAAAACCAGAGAAAGTTTAAAAGTTTATGTTAGTTTAGTGAACAACAGCGCAGCGATGGAAATTTTTGTTGTTGTGGAGCAGGAAACGTGTGTTATAATATCACTTGAATGATGTATGGATGTTGAATAAGGGATGCTCTGCATACATGAGTTTGTTTCAATAGATAGTGCTCCTAGTTTGAATACCTGTCGAATGCAGTACGAGTCGTCTTATATAGCTGAACTTTCCAAAATTATTAAATAATTTTGCTGCGTTTTTGAAATAGTTAATTTTCTTTTATATTGACTGCTGTGGGGATGACGTTAGCATATTATCTATTTATTGTTGCTTGAGATTAAACCATGACTAAAGATATTTGCTAACAGCTGAAGTCGGCATTGTTGAGTGTATGACCAATCAATTGTTTTGTATGGAACAATGAACTATACTGTTAGCAGCATATCTGCTATACACTATCAACAGCAGCTCTGAAAACCTTTTTTTTTGTGGGTGTGATGTGACAAGCGAGTTAACACAGTAGAATCTGTTTAAGAAGCCATCGTCAATAATATTAATTGAATCAAAACTGGTATAGTTGATCAGAATAAGGACTTAAGAGCTTTCATTTGATATATTGTACTTGGTTATTTTATGCCATCATATCATTTTAACCCTAAAGCGCTGAAATACTTTTGCGAAAACCATGGAAACCGGAGGGTTTTTTCAATTTGAAATCATCATAAATGTCTTAGTTAGCTTTTTCTGATTCATTTGAATACCTCTGTTATGGGTCTATGGACATTAGAAATATTTTCACCCTTACAGTGCGGGGATAGACTTAACCCTAGTCCTGCTATGCCCTGATATATACGGGGTTAAGGATGTTTTAGATCAATAAAAATATCACTTAATTTTCATGAAGTTATTTTTAATAGATGCTTTGTTGATCCAATAATTTAATTTTAGTTATGTCTATTTTTCATAAATAGTAATATTTTTCTTCATTTAAAGCTGGAAATTGCGTTAGCAATTCCAGCTTGAAATGAAGAAAAATACAATTGAAGCAATTCAGCAGGACAAGGGTTAAGTCGTCAGACTGACGACTTAAGTCTACCCCGCGCGGAAAGGGTTAATTCCCATTGATATGAGAATCACAGCAGCAATTCACAGCTTGATAATAATGAATAGAAAGAGCTGAGGGGGGGAGGTTAATAGGGTTAAATATAAATAGCTCGGTGTTATTAGAAAAACTATAAATAGCTGGGAGGTTAACCCTTGTCCTGCTGAATTGCTTCAATTGTATTTTTCGTCATTTGAAGCTGGAATTGCTAACGCAATTTCCAGCTTCAAATGATGAAAAATATTACTATTTATGAAAAATAGACATGTCTAAAATTAAATTATTGGATCAACAAAGCGTCTATTAAAACGTATTTTATCAAAATTAAGTGATATTTTTATTGATCTAAAACATCCTTAACCCCGTATATATCCGGGCATAGCAGGACAAGGGTTAAGAGGGTTAAATAGAAATAGCTGCTTCACAGAACATGTACAATTTGAATTTGTATCTCTCTGCTGAAACCCAGAAGCTCAACCCAGTAAACACAAACCATTTCTTTAACATTTATGCAATGTTGAACCAACAGCAAAGATATTGGGCTGACATTTTATAAGTTTTATACAAATGTTTGTGTATACTGGGAACTGAGTAATAATTATCTGAGCACCTGCTGGTTAAATCCTGTGTTGAAAAGGGCATTTTTGCCACATAAATAAATGCACTGTATAATTATATACAATAACCCAGAAACCACAAAACATTTGTTTAACATTTATACAATTTGGCCCTATATCTTTGACGTTGGTCCAGCATTGTACAAATGTTATACAAATGTCTTGCGTTTACGGGGTAGGTGGGCAAGGATATATCAATATGCTCGTTGGTTAACAATTGTATTATTTGACTCACACAGTTTAGCAGCCACAACAGATTTAAAAGGGGACATTAATATAATGGCTACATAAAAAATGGCTTCTGCACACAGATTCTACTGTGGCAAAATGTGTTCATTACCGATCTCTTACTATAGAAACTGCTTGATGCAGCATTTGTTTTTGATTGCTAAATGCATTTCAAAAGAGACAGGAATCGTACATAGACATTACTATTCTAAGCATTGTATGAGTTTGTTGTGAAACGATCACGGGAAGTACATTACCTCAAATGTTGTAGTAAAATGCATGGGCATGACTGCCTGCGCAGCCAAACGTGAGACAGGGAAGACATTTATCAATGTTATGGTAGATTAAGTCTCCAAACAAGACACGTTGAACCCATGTTGGTTTCATGCTCAGCCGAGATAACAAAAGGTAGGCTAATACAAAGCCAACAACTAATATTTTTGCTGAGGTTTGAAAAAACTTTTAGCTAATATTCATTAAATACTCCTCACCATCTATATTCCATAAAGTATGTTGTGAATGACAGTTGATATATAAAGTGAATAGAGTTGATGATAATTTTCTAAATGTGTGGATTTGTTTGGATTTACCTAAATACTAAATTCTAATAAATCTGACAAGTACTTGACCAGGTGCCTGAAATAATGTACCAGGTATTAGACATGTAGTAGATAGAAATACAGTATGTTATTACGTACATAAATACTTAGGATAGCAGTGTTATACTTAGGCCTACATCACTTTCTTGGGAGTAAAAAATCAGTAAAATATAGCAAAACATTTTAAATGATTTTTATATGTTTGGAGATATGTGTCATAAAGATAGGACACAATTTCTACAGTTGAAAAGTGAATATTTTTTTGTCAGTATTCTTCAGGTATGGTTTTTTCCAACTATACTTGCTACAGCTCTACTAATTTGTTGTGTGAATGCATGTATAAGTTTACATGATGTTAACTTAATGTGATATCTGCCCATGTAATAATAGGTAATTGCCAGCATTTTCTTTACTATCTAATGCAACATTTAACATATTTAGGAGCAACTTCAAATGTATTAATATCATCCTGCTATATAAAAATGTATAACTTGGATGTGATCTCTTATAGGTATCATGTTAGATATGATAAACCTTGCTCGAAGAAAAACACAGGCACACAACAAGTTGTGTACGTACTTTTGAGAAGCACCCTGTATTTCTCTCATGAGATGGTATTTTCTGAGTCCAGGTTTATATACCTATTCATAATGAGTAAGGACCATTTCCAATGTCTAATTTGGTAGAATATAGCAATGCTATATGAAATAATATGCTTAAATATTCCTCGTCCTATGCTACGAATTAGCAACAGTGTATCTATCTACGGCCTATGTGTAGGAAATATGTATCATCTCCTCTAGATTATCATACTTCCATAAAAAACAGGATTCAATATTTGTGTTGCTGAGACCATGTGATGTATAATATAGTTATAAATGTATATATATTCTTACATATATGTATGAAATACTGTGCTGGATAAATCATTGAAATTAGTTAAAAGCATTTGCTTGCACTAAATGAGTGTTTCTCTTTCATTTTACCAGCAATTTCAATCAAAAGTGAAAGTCAAAAGGGTTGATCTTCTTGTGTATCAGCTAACTTGTTGAAATTTTAACCTACTTGTACAAAGTATCTACTTCAAGAGAGTACAAATTACATGCATTCTTTCCACAATAAAGACAGCATTAAGAATGACAGTTACTTGAAAGGCCAATCACTGTGAGGTGTTGAAACAGTACTGTTGGTATACTCGTAGCAGAATTAAAAGACAGCATGCTCTGTGAAAGATTAACTACTGATTGTACATTTTAACATAATTATGTATTTTGTTGTGTGGATGATACACAATTTGAAAGTGTATCAACACTGGTGTGACAGTTTGTGTGATTGTATATACATTGTACTATGATGTATAAAATCATCATGGACCACAATATGTTATCATAGTAAAGTAATGCATGTACATGTACCATTGTACTCTGGTGCATTTCTATTGAAACTTGTGTTACTGTTCCCTTTATCCATTGTCTACATTTATTTTAACATTTCCTTCAATTCCAATTTAATGTATTATGGAGTATGCATTTGCATATTTTATTGTATATTACGATATTTAGTACCAGTAGGATAATTTATTGTATTAAGAGTGGGTCAGAAAAAATTAGAGACATTAAAGAATTATTCCTAAATAACCAATCTTCAGCTTTACAGTTTTCACTGCCACAAAAACAAATATTTTTTTCAGTATACTCATTTATTTATATTTATTTCATCACATTTTTTTCATATACATGACTCTTTATAGACTAGGAGTAATTTAAAAATATAGAGTGAATGATTTTTTTTTAAATTAATTACCAGTATTCTAAAAATATATTTTTTTATAGATCAATGGTTACTTTAACGTATCGCATTAAGTAACCTATGATAATAAAATATTTGTGTTTAAATTACAACAGAGAATATTAAAATATTAGCAGCTCAATCACTACTTGTGTTAGTTCTAATGATTCTATGTTACATGATCATGTTGTAGCCATAGTATTGTAAATATATTTTACATCTGTTCACATTTAATGCAATTCTATTATTAGAAAAAGTGTACAATGTTAACATCTAATCTTGTTGGGTTGTCAGAGTGTCCAAAGTGTTTTCTTGGACCCTGGCTCACAATATCAATATTTATATAACACTACAGAATAATTATTACTGAAAAGCAAATATCTGACTATTCAATATTGTTCACATGTATATTACATTTTTGTTTGAACGTTTTTAATGATCTAAAGCAGTACTGTAAATACTGCTGATAAAAGCATTTTCCACTGATTACACGACGGTGCATGCATTGATCTGCTGTTGAAAGTTATCTATGGCACACAGCGAGAATGAAATAACAGGTGTGAAATATCCAAATACATAGCTTTTTGTATATATATGTGTGTTATACTGTGTAAAGGTGAAATAACCTTGTATCTTGACAAATAATAGATCCAGATAACTCTTCTAGACACTGTCTCAATTCTGTGAGCCACAAATTCACCAGGACAAATGATCTTTGAAAACTTGCATTTAAAATGCAAATAATATGTAAAAAATACAATAGTTCAGACTAGGACTACTGGGTTGACCCTTAGAGCACTGAGCTATTCAATTTAAATTTTCACCCACTTCAAGTGACTGAAAATTTATGTTATTTGTGAAATTTAAGTCCCATTACATATCAGTATTTCAGGATTGAAAGCATATTTAATTTTTAACAACTGGTTATGCGGGTGCTAACAAAAAATAGAATGTCTACTGTAGTCGACGTCAGTGTTCTAAGGGTTAAGATTATTAATTTGTCATTTTCTCGTCCATCTCAGACTGTTGAACTAAGCAGTTATAATCATTATGGGAGCATACTGATTGTACATATAGCTCTTTACATAGATTTGGCTTCTGGGTGGCTTGTTGATAATCTCTTTGTATAATTTGTGACTTTGAAATTAATATGACCTATCTGTGAATTAAAAAATTGGCAGATACGTCCCTTCAATTTTAATTGAAGATTTGATGATGAAGTGGGTATATTTTTCGGTTTGGATTTTCATTTTCCACTATAATATTACCCATATATGAGATGCACTATAACCTGCTTTGATAGCACATCCTTCCTCTGAAGACTCGTCAATGATTCAAAATCAATATACCCAAACGTTGAGCCAATTTTGGTTTGAAGCAACATTAAGCAATTATTTGGTCAGCAATGGATAGTCATATACAGAATTACAGACAGCATATTTCACATTGCACAAAACTGGTTGGTGATGAGCCGACCCTGAGATGTTGCCTCAGATTTAGAACATGCAACATAATCAAAAGTCATCAGTTTTACCAGAGTGATCTGTATTTATGGAAAGCATGTGAAAAAATGCCTTGATCTGCATAGTGGTCATTCCAACTAGGTTGTTTGTACAGTAGGTGTATGTATATGTAGTCTAGAGGAACATATATATTGTTCCACTCTACCGTATGTTGATAGAACATTAACTCAACCAGGGCCTGTGTTCTGTCACTGAATTAAGTATTAGGAAAACACTTATGACATGATTTACTTGCGAGTAATTGATTTACTTGAGACTGATGTAATCATTTACCTTAACAGACTAGACCATCACCTAGTTTTATTTCCGATTGTCAAAAGAGCTGAACTTGTCTACGGTAGGGAAAAGATGATTAATTTAATTTTTTATGGTTAAGACTAAAATATTTTGACAGATTTCACTGACTGTTAATGCCCTTCTTCTTATCATGACAAAAATAGGTGGTGGACTTGTCTCTTAAAGTATCTCTCAAGTCAAAATATGAACAGAACACAGGCTGGTGACAGCCTAAGTGTTATTGTGTTTAGGTGAGGTACCCGTCTGCCGTGTTAACATGCCATGTGATATAATTGTAGTGGTTTTGTCAACTTTAAAGGTGATCTATTGCCCCTTATATGGTATGAATAAGTATGTCCTTATATGGGGTGATTGGCTATCAAGTGACCCTCTCAGAGGTTCACATGATAGCCAATCACCCCATATATGGGTAGGATTGAGAGGGTCACATGATAGCCAATCACCCCATTTAAGGAAACACTTGTGCCCCATCTTGTGCAACTTTGATTTATTTGTCACAAAATTATTCATACTATATAAGGGGTGATAGATCACCTTTGACAGTGATTTTAGACATTTTGTTCCTTTTCATCAGTTATTACAAATTGCGTGGTTAAATTCATAAAAAAAATAGTCTTTGATGTAATTGTAATGGTTTTTGTAAGTTTTGTGTATTGTTTTCATGGCAGATGGGCATAATTTGATGCTTCTGTGGCAGCTATTATTACAACGCATCAATACAAGTCTGGTATCTTGTGATTGTTAGTAAATATAGGTAATTGTTACACAAGATAGGAGATTGCTGTGAAGTATAGTGAATATGGCAATCTCATCTGCATACCATACACCTGCTTAACCGGCCTGCGTTGTTTATTTGTTATAGCTGAATCGATGACATACAGGTAACTGGGGTTAGGGACAGTGGTGATTGTGTCAAGGCTTCCGTAGTATTGAATTTAGATGTCACTAGTTTAGATAATAGTACATGTGTCTTTCTCGCGCCTTGCATAGCACTTGATCTTGCACAGCGTAGGCCTATTCAGCATTTCTGGGAAAAAAATATGGGAAATCTTTTTATACCTTCACAATTGTATCGTGCCAGAAATACATGACTTGTGAGTTAAACCTTGTGTTGCTCACTTCTCAATTACTAATAGTATCCTTCTTTTTTAAGACTTTCCCGCTAAGCTCTTCAATTTAGTTTTCACCCTCTTGAATTTGTATTTCACTACCGCGATCCACAACTTCAAATTGGTGAAAATCATTCATATTTGAATTTAAAAAAAGAGACCCAACGTTTACAATTCCTACTAATTAAACATCAATTTATCTGAAGACTGATATTTGATATGATAAAAAAATATTGACATCGAATTAAGTCGCTCTTATCGCTTGAAGGGTTAATAATCAAAGCTTCAGATGATGAGAAATACTACCCGATACCCCAGCAAGACAAGGGTTAATTCAGTTGAGAATACCAGACCAGGCCGACTTTATTGATGTCTTCAGGTCAAATCTCATTTGAGCGATGTCTATTTTCCATAAATTATACTATTTTTCTTTCATTTGAAGCTGGAAGTTGCATTAGCAATTTCATCTTCAAATGAATGAAAAATACTCGAAAACAATTCATCAGTACAAGGGGTAAGAATGGTATGTAGTTTAGAGTTGCTTGTTATTTGTTCACGTGTCAACACTATGTAATAGACAGTAACCAAAGATAAATTATTAGGCAATCTGTGACTAGAGTAGACTCCTAAATTTTCAGAATATTTTATTTTTATGTACTTCTGACCAATTTTTATGTGACATTTCACGCATATCAGTAGTCATTCATGACATTATTTTTTTCAAAAATGATTGTTAAATGGCTGTAAAAATTACATTACTTGCATTTGCATGGCTACTCGCCCAATTTGTAGCTTTTTACGCATTTCATTGCTTGCTAAAATGTATATTTTTGGCGCAGGTTGATATCCTTATTTTCAGATTAGCAACAAAAGCAGTACGAACAATTTTGAATAATACATTAAATACGTTATAGATCTGATGTAGTGTAGACCTCATAGGAGAAGAAAATAATTATACATGTTATCTTCTGTAGTTCATATTGCTTCACAGCACATTTTCACACTTGTGACATGCTGTTCATTTTATTGCAGTATTTTTGTAGATAGCTCAGGTCTCGGTAAGAGTTCAAATAAAAAGATTGATGTGGTACATTGTGTTGTTGTCGATTATTACAATCATACATTTTTTTTGAAACATTTGTTTGGGTCACGATAAATTTACCAGCTCTTAATGGCTACGCTCAATTTCATCATGTTTTTATTAGCTCCCGCCGTCATCGTAGGTGAGACGGAGGGAGCTATGGATTCCGCCTCCGTTTTCTTTTGCCTATAATTTTGTAAGAAAATGAGCTAGGATAACAATTTTTGGTATGTGGGTTACTTACAGGTGGATAATGGACAGGTTAAAATATTTTTAATTTGAATTTAATACGCAAGGTCGCAGAGGAGAAAATGATGATGTTACGGCGTTGGGCCGTCCGTGAACATTTCGATTTCGGAGCATATCTCTGAAAGTACTTGTCTGATTGTCTTCAAATTTTACACACAACACCTCTAGGAGGTCTAGTTGTGCCTTTTGGGGTATATGAACTTTGGCCTACATTTGGTTCAGAACTATAACCTATTTAGACGTTTTGACGCACACTTCGTTTCCGGAGCAGATCGAAAAGTACTGGGCCGATTACAGTCATATTACACATACATGTTCTCTAAGGTCCCTAGTTGTGCCATTTCATGTTTTTTGACCTTGACCCTGAAGTTGACCCAGCACTTTAACCTAATTTATGACATCGGTAAATCCGACTGAAATATTTTGCGGAATATGAAAACCGCTCAAGATAGCTACACCATTACTATAAAACAAATTGTAAGGTTTCAGGAGAGGATGCATCTTGAAAAATTTCATATCGATAAAATTCAAAATGGCCGCCTATCGGCCATTATTCACCTCGACAGGCCTCATATTGCAGAATATCATGAAAACCGCTCAAGATAGCTACTCCATCATGACCATTACTATAAAACAAATTGTAACGTTCCAGTAGAGGATGCATTTTGAAAAATTTCAACTCGAACAAATTCAGAATGGCCGCCTATCGGCCATTATTCACCTCGACAGGCCTGATATCGGGTAAACCGTTCTAGATAGCTAAACCATTACTATAAACGAAGTGACTCGCATGCAGGCATACCGGCGTGCTAGATAACAGACTAGTGCGCCGGCATACCGGCGAGGAAGTGTATAGCGGTATATATCTAAAATCGACTTGATCAAATTCAAAAGGCCGCTTATCGGCCATTATTCACTTTCACATGGCCGATATTTAGTAAACCGTGCTAGATGGCTAGACCATTACTAAAAAACAAAATATGAGTTCTTGGGGAGGATGCACCCTGAATTTTTTCACCTCTATCAAATTCAAAATGGCCGACAATCGGCATTATTTATCTCCATAGGCCTGATATCAGGTAAACCGTGCTAGTTACTATAAAACAAAATGTGACGTTTCCGGAGAGGATGCCTTTTAAAAACTTTTGACTCAATCGAATTCAAAATAGCCCCTATCGGCCACCATTTACTTTCACATTGCTGATATTTGGTAAACCGTGTTAGATAGCTAGACCATTACTATAAAACAAAATGTGAAATTTCAGGAGAGGATGCATCTTGAAAAAAATTGACTTGATCAAATTCAAAATGGCCGCCTATCGGCCATTATTCAATTTCACATGGCTGATATTTGGTAAACCGTGCTAGACGGCTAGACCATTACTATAAAACAAAATGTGATTTTTCGGGGGAAGATGCACCCCGGAAATTTTTAACTCTTATCGAATTCAAAATGGCCAACAATCGGCATTATTTACCTCGATAGGCTTGATATCAGGTAAACTGTGCTAGATAGCTAGACCATTACTATAAAACAAATATTTACTATAAAACAAAATGTGAGGTTTCGGGGGAGGATGCACCCTGTAATTGTTTAACTAACGTTAGTCTATATCGAATTCAAAATGACCGTAAATCAGCCATTATTTACCTCAATTGGCCTGATATCGGGTAAACCGTGCCAGATAGTATAGACCATTACTGGGATACTGATTAGGATCAATAATTTCAATGGAGGTTTGCAATCTCAGTTGTTAACTTACTCTTAGACTGAGCCTCTTAGAACTAGTTGTCTTGCGTCTTGATTTTTGACCTAGCCTAGGACTACATTAATAACCCTACACAAAATTGCTTGAATCAAATTCGGAGCGGGAGTCTTGTTGAAACTCATTCCAGTAATGTTTTATTAGGGTTCACAAAACGGATTCTGGGGACTGTTTCTTGTGTCCATATTCCGTGTGTCCCAAATGACTCGCCAAGAATACATGGTTAATGTATTCTTGCTATCACTGACATCTTCTCGAATGCGGTAACACGCATAGATTCATTTTTCTGTCATTCCATAGCCTATAGTAGTCCCACCAAACACTGTTTCTGAATAAGCACAAATTTCTCAGTTAATAGGAATTCTGTCGTCAATTTAATTTTTTTACATTTAATAAATTATTAGCTGTAAGTAAATACTGAATCGCCGGTGTGGCACATGGATCTAGGCCTAGGCCTATAGGCTATGTAGAAAACCAGAACTTGATCAGTCTGGCATCAATCTGACTGACTTACGGATTTATTTATAGGCCTACTACAACCCCATGAGACTGGCCATCATAACATGTGGATCCTGACTGTCATATCCAGTCAATTACAGCAGCACCCCTTTTATTTCATTTTCTCACCCTTCAAAAGCTGGGACCAGGGCCTCTCGTCTACCAGAGGGTTTCCCCCTGCCAGAAATTTGAAACGCCATTTCTTGTATTCTGACTATACGCCTATATAGCAAAGAAAAGTATTATTTATCGTTTCTAACCATATTTATCTATTGGCTTATGGCAGGTGTTATATGTGGTCAATCGATAACTACGTTAGAAATTTACCTACCAGTAGGTCTATTTGATTCAATATTTCCGCTGTCAACAGTGGACAATGAATTGTAAATTGTGTTTTTCTCTAAACGTCAACATTTTAATAATTCGGACAATCGAGTAAAGAACATTCTTATTATTAATTCCAATACTAGTATATGGAATAGTGATTTCTTCATTCAAGGTTATGTTCAAGTATGAATCTTTACCACATGATTCAAAAAAATAACCCACCATGCCCTATTATCCCACTCCCAGGGCATCATCTGTACTTCTCTCATAACTTGCGTCTAAGAAACTGGTGGGTGGGCGTTTTGGCAGAGGGTGCGTTTTAGGCAAATTCCCCCAACAACTCAATATCATCATAATAATCAACATAACTCATCATGAAAGACATTTTTCATTGGGACCGTTATTAAATTGAGAAAGCAGAAATGTATTTTTTCTTCCATTATGAATAAAGATATGCACACAGACATGATATATATAATGTATCTTCCTTAAAGGGACTGGCCCAGGCTAAAATCATTAAAAAATCGGTGATTTTATTTCGGGTTCTTAATATGAGCATATGATGTAAACATGTACATAGACTAGAACTGCAAATTTTTATAATTTTTGTGCTGCGCATTCACCAGTTAGGCTAGATATAGAGACGAAATTCCCGCATTTCCCATTTTTGACATGGTTGTCAATAATTAGAAATCAGGAATTTCGTCTCTATATCTAGCCTAACTGGTGAATTCGCAGCACAAAAATTATAAAAAATTGCAGTTCTAGTCTTTGGACATGTTTACATCATATGTTCATATAAGGAACCCGAAATAAAATCACCGATTTTTTGATGATTTTAGCGTGGGCCAGTCCCTTTAAGGTTTTTCAATGTTTTTATTTTAGTTTGTTATTATAAATTTATAGGGGCCTAGATTTTTCAGAATGTATTCTTCAATAGCATACATTATTTGTTAATGATAACCAGAGCAATATATCACATTATATTAAATAAATTTTTTGATAAGCTTTGACATTTCTATTAAATGCTGGTGGAGTGTAACTCATAATGCGGGTCTAAATTTTGGAAAAGTCAATGACATTATGTGATAAAAATAATCATTTAAAACGTTTTTTTGTTGTATAATTATGCCACTTAAACCAAGTGAAATATTTAAGCAGTGGAATTTTTTTATTTGTGCTCTAATTTTGCTATAATTTGCCACTATTAGCCACAAAAATGTGCTTATCATCTGTCATCTGTCAGCAAATACGATTTATCAACAAATAAAGCTACACAAAAGTGCAATGCCTCGTTTTCGTGTAATTTTCACTTGAAAATCCAGTTCTAGTATTATTTTGATGATTCAAGGTCATCTGGAACAAGGTCAAAAAGTCAAGTTCAACAATGCGAAAAAAATTACAAACTAAACAAAAGAGATGCAGCAATAGGTGCGATTAGCTGGCTCGATGTTGTGGTAATATGTGGCATTCACCCACTAATAATCAAGTATTGAACTGGCACGCACGAAGGCAGGCAGGCACCGAGAGGCAAGCACTGTGAACAAAAGCCCAGCAAACACAAACCATTTATATAACGTCGGCCCAACATCTTCAACGTTGGACCGACGTTGTATAAATGCAAACACAAGACTTTGACCATGTGTTTGTCCAATGTAAATATGTTACGTTTTGAAAAGAGGGACTATGCTAGCCACACTGCCATGCATGGCTGCGATGTCATTATCAGTAGTAGTTTTTGTACTTTTCCTCCACTTAAAGAATTATTCAACTGCAAAACGCGCATGCCTGGGACGGTCAAGTGTAGGCCAACAGTAGCCTATTGAGTACAGATTGACGGCATTAATATAGCCACTGAACTGATTACAAGATACTACTTAAACGAGACATTTATCCAATGCTGTTTTAATGCTAGGCCAACGTCTGCGACGCTGGCCCAACATTGAAGCAGCATTGAATAAATGTACAATGTTTGAGAGAAAGTCCTTTTGCCCCAGCAAACACAAGACATTTGTATAACATTTATACAACGTCGGCCCAACGTCTTCGACGTTGGTCTAGCATTGCATAAAGTCATACAAATGTTTTGTGTTTACTGGGATGTCAATACAAACTTGGGGTCAAGCAGTTTCAACATCCCCACAGTATTACAGTCAGTTTGTTTGCAAGCCAGCGACCAAGTAGGGGCAAGGCTAAAGAGTTTTGAATTATTAGCTCATAGATGTCGCTCAAGTATATATGAACTTGCTGTGATTTGAGAACTTGCTCTTAACTCATAGCAGTCTAAGTCCGAGCTCAGCTCGGACCTGGAATTTATGACGCTGCAGTCTAGGTCCGAGCCCAGCTCGGACCTAGCAACAATGCTTAGACATCCACTAGATGACATCACTTGCGCAACTATGAACACAACATGGGGAACCTAGACCATAAAGGGTTGATTTATCTGTTGCACAACCGTTTCTGAACTAAAAATAAAACTCCAGGTTCAGCTGAATACGAGGATTTCGGTATTTTACAGATGAAATGGGAATGTCATCTCAAAATATGAAATATGATATGCCCCTCAGGGAATTCAGAAAGATTACTATAACCCATGATAATACATTATTTACGCTATTAATTTGTGTGCATAGACCTATTGAATGCTTATTCGAACCGTCTGTGATGTATTTTAATATATTTTATATGAATTGGTATAATGTTGTACTCCTGAATCTCCGTGGATCTCAAAAATAACATTTTTAAACAAAATTTCCGAAAATTTGACTACCTAATTAGCATATTCAAAATGGCGGTCGGTTACCATGGCAACATTACATTGGCCAATTAAATGAAGTGTATTCTGGTTATATATTGTATGTCTGTTCCTGTGGTGTATGGGAAAAACATATGCCATGATTCTTAATTTCTATTTGGAGTATCAGAATATGTCTCAAAATTACAAAAATGGCCAGACCACACAGACGTCCAATGTCAAAACGGCCAGACTGCTATGAGTTAAAGAGGCTTTGGGTATGAAACGCATATTTAGTATTATTATGGAATAGGACCTTAGCCTACCCACGGGCACTATTGCCTTCTGGGGGACCCTTGTCCCGCTAATTTTGACAGTTGACCACACCTTTAAATAGCATGTAGGCCTATAACCACTGGGCACATGACGTTGTTGCAACATTGAATCAACAATCACATAAAACGAAATTCAAAACGGCCAATACCCTTCTTATGCCGTATCATCCTTATCCTATAATTGGCTTAAAATATGAAAAAAATTAGGTGTCTTCGCTTGAAATATCTTTTAAATTTAAATTGCGTTGAGAAATAACTTCTAAACGTCAGTCTTTCGCAACAAGATTGAAACACAATGGCGTGTCAGGCTAAAATCGTTACTGGTTTACATAATGGATAACCAAAGCTAGGAGGTTAGTTTGAATACAATATTTATTACATTTTCAAATTTCAATAAAAACTGATCTAGCACTTTCTATGTTAATAGATAGCTAACAACTGATAATGTATTTACACGAAATTATAACCAGTTCACCACCAAAGAACATTTGTGGAGTTAAAATATTAGTTACTTCGTTTTAAAAGCAAATTTCAAATGAACACAAATCTGCGATGAGTATTTATAGAAATCTATAGCGTGTTTAACCCCCACACCGCCAAGTTATTTAATTGGAATTTTCACCCACTTGAAGTTGTGTCTCGCTGACGCGATCCACAACTTAAAGTGAGTGAAACTCATTCAGATTTGACAAAATGAAGGTCTACGATTTTGAAATCTTATTGATTTATGTCATGTTTTATATTTTAACATGTTTATAAGCTTGTGTTTAATTCTTTGATAAAACATGACACAAAAACGAATATTTGCGACCGGCGATCAAAGGGGTACATAATATTATATAACTTTTCATTGAAATCCCTTGTCAATCGGTAGCCTATTTTTCGTTTGTATTTTTTGTATATAATTACATATCACTGTGAATAAGTGACTTTATGTGAGTGCTGCGCTAGTTTAGGAAACTACCTTGGAGTTTATTCGACATCAGCTGCAATAAATAATCGGAGCTGCAAAAATAATTTAGAATTGATATTGATTATTCCATTTTATGTACAACGGTATAACATATTGTTACAAGATACAGACTACCTGGCTGTAAAGCCAAAAGGGAATTTCTCCTTACTTGTAAAGTAAGCAGAAACTGCCTTTTAGCTTTGCAAAGCAGATGAGATGTGGCTACATAAATAATATGAAATCTGCAGTTTTATTAGTATGAATTTAATTAGCTATGCATTGTAGCTCTACTTCCTTAGGTATACATTATATACCAGCGAATGAATGCTTTGACTTATGTGAGGACATATTTATGATAGCTGAAACATATATATAGCCCCGATAGTCCAAGATCTTTCTTCATTTTAATTACACCCTTGTTTTCCTGGGGCGTATATTTTTTTTCACGCCAGTTGCAAACCAAATAAAATAACACTGAAACTGGGTTAAATACCATTACACTGTTATGGTTATGAAAACATGTCAAATGTCTAAAGTGAATTATTACTTTATAAACGTTTTATATTATACTACAGTAACATTATACCGCATGCAAATGCAATTATAACACACTCAGTATTGACTGCATATTTATCATGTTTATATCTCTATAATAGTTTTGGTCACACAATAATATTTTATCCTATTGGGGGTTCTTTTTTTCACAACAAAAAGTTTCATACAAGTACCCTATGCAATCAAGAAAATACTGAAAACATTTTTCGGGAATGGCAATCAGCTATAATATCTAGATACGTGCATGTTTTATGCTATGACACAATAAACACAAAACATTTGTATAACACTTATACAACATCGGCCCAACGTCTTCGACGTTGGTCCAACATTGTATAAATGTTATACAAATGTTTTGTGTTTACTGGGAATATTACGCAAATCAATTTTTTGCATGGCTATCAATATTGTGGTCTTAGTCCTTACAGTTTTATTCACGTCTATGACCGTTTATAGCCCTTTGATTTGCCTTCAGACAAGATAATTTGAAATTCACATATGTTTTGATTCAAAGTGTGTGAATTTAAGTAAATTTTACTCACCTGAAGTTGTGAATCGCGGTAGCGAGACGCAATTTCAATTGAGTAAAAAATTCAATTTTATATTTTAGCACTTTAAGAGTTAATATGTAGTTTTGCATTCTTATATATTGTCAGATTTGTCTTGAGGATGTAGTTGATCAAATCTCTTGAGATGTTGCATGGGGTCAGATTCTGTGGTATATTTTAAGATGCTGTATGTGAATCCAGACTATCCAGCCAGACGCAGATAGTGAAATCCAGCCCACTATTCGCAGCATCAAGTCTCATGTCTGGATTTACTACATTTACTCTGAAAACAAAACACATACAAATTGAATATTACATTTCACAAAAAATATGACTGATATAGCAGAAAACTCATGGTTATGGATGATTTTTTGTAATTCACATATAAAATTGCGAAAAATATGTACGTTTCATTAACTCCAATGTTTTTGTGGTGCCAAGTTTCCTACTGATTAAACTGGATGAAAAGTATAGGGCCTATAGATTTATAAAAAAATGAGGTCAGAATTTTTTTATTTCTTGCTGATCGACATCACATTTCAATTAGATATGTAAAATAAAAACAAATAAAAACTATTAAAACGTGCTGAAATTTTTAGTTGCGAATAATTGACACTCCAGAAGTCAAACATGGCTTATTGAGAAGGAATATGCGGAAAACGGATTATTAAAAAATATAATTCTGTTCTAAATATTTATTATCAAACATAGAATTAGGATTCGTTATTTAACATGCACCACATCTCAGAAAACAGGAGACGCTGACCCAATGCTGGGTCAATGTTACGCTGATGTCTGTGACATTGACCCTGAATAAAAACAACATGCGGTTATTGCCACGTATTTTTGTGGAGGGCTGCAAAAAAAAGAAAGCAAACAAAAAAGAATAGAGGTCGTGACACCGAGGAACCAAACAGTGAATCGATAATTAAAATAAGAAAGAATATATACACGTATAATGATTATAAAAAAGCGAATGTAGGGCCTACATGCAGCGCTGTGCCGACACCATGATGAAATATTATAATTATGTACAGTAAATAAATGTCATAGTCAATAATAGTTAATTTAGTTGATGTAGTAATTCCGAGTGACTAAAAATAATATCCCGTAGGGTAACCAGTTAACACCAGACACATTGCTGAAGTTGGGCCAGGGTCGTCGTTTTGTGTCTATGACTCCGGCCCAACATTGGCCACTGTGTCTGGTGTTTTCTGAAATTAAAGCTACCATTATAGTATGTCCACAGAGTGATGCTAATTAGAATAGCATGCTCTCTGTAACATACCAACAATATCCAAGCCACAACCATGAAAACAGTCATCTTGAATATGCTCACAGCTTCATAACGAGCACAATACCCCAATGCTACTATTATATTTTAAAGCTGTATTGAAAGCAAGATAAACAAACCAATATCTTTAAAAATACACAAGACCACACCCTTGTGTTATGTGCACGGCGTTGACTATTTGCCATCTACATGCTTTAACATGTATAACGCCACTAAGGTCCGGTCACACCTATACTACGTCTGAAACTGAAACTGAATCCGAGTTTAGAAAAAAATGGTTCCGCCTTATTGTAATAGCGAGAACTGATGTCCTACAGAATGAAGCTACAATGTATCACATGTTCTTGCTGGTCGTCCAAATCAAGTGTGACCATTACAATTGATTTTCAGATTAAAGGATCAGTAAATGTTTCAGGCATAGGTGTGACAGGGCCCTGATACCGCTTTATGAGACCACATCCGCAGTGAGATACCAGCACACACTAAACGCTGAGCTAACTTTGTTATGATGATGAGCCACCCCCACCAGAAGGCTTTAATATATAAAATGACATTCACGTGCTAAAGCGATACCTGTTTCTTATTGACGCAACGTAATTAATGCAACGAAGGCGTACATGTATATCACAATGAAACACGTATAATATCAATAATGCTGTGGCTGTTTTAACCATCTCAGCGACCAGAGAGATATCGATTTGTCACTTCTCAAAGTGACAAATGATGTTTCAGTTTGTACATATTATTTACTTTTCGTTTATATTAACTGGTAATTGAATGCAAATGTTTGTTTCACCTAGCCATTTAATCATCTTGTCAAACAATATTACTGCAGGATAATTTGAATAAAATTAGCCTTTTCTAATCATATAAAATACAAGTTTCTGTTGTACATTTACGGCGCCGAATAGGGGAAGCGTCGAAAATAGAAATTTATCCTGTTTTCGTTCACTTAAAAAACAATGAAAATATCCTGATTGTAATGTAAAAGACCTAAGTGTAAAATATCAAAATGACAGATCAGAGTTTACTTGAATTGAGGAATTATACTTCTCTTGGATTGACCCTTTACCCGCTAAGGTATTAATTTAATATTTCACCCAATTCAAGCTGCGACCGCTACCCACAATTTAAGTGGGTGAAAATTACTCATATTATTTGATTAATTTGACACAAAGCATTTGCTAATCTTGATGTTTAACAGTTTTATTCGATTTAAACGGTTATTAAAACCGATTACAAACGACTATATAGTCGTGCTTAGCGGTGTCGTGCTTAACTCCAAAAGCGCTGAATTTTTTTATGAAAACCTTGGAGGCCAAAGGGTTTTTTTCAATTTGAAATCATCATAAATGTCTTAGTCACCTCTTTCCGATTCATTTGAATACCTATGTTATATGTCCACGCCCATTATAAATGTTTTAATTCTTACAGTGTGGGGATGGACTTTAGTCGTCAGAATCTGACGTCTACAGACGTCAGGTTCTGACGACTAAAGTCGATCCTCGCACTGTAAGGGTTAATGTTAAGACAGCGTTGTGTGTGTGCTGGTCCCAGCAAACACGATACACTGACACAATGCTGGGATAATGTTGGGCCGACGTCGGAGACGGCGGGCCAACATTAGCCCAGCATTGTGTCAATATGTATCGTGTTTGCTGGTGTGTTAGTTAGAAGCGTTGCAGCCGTTGACCAGTGAAGAAGAAGGTGTCTGACCGGTCCTGGCTGAGTTGATTGTATCGTATTTCTCGTCGTTATAATTGTGTGGCTGCCTCCCAGAAACTTTACACTGTGGGTGAATCAAATAAAAACCTTTATGAACAACAATAAATAAACTACTATAACACCAACAAGCGTATGTTAATTGATCAGCTATAAATCTCACAGCATAGCATAATATTCTGATCTGCCAACTCTGAATAACTTATGTTTTTTAACGCCTTTATTTCGCTGAAAAAGAATAGTTCGTCCTTTTGGGTGAGTGAGAAGGTGCTTTACTGTCACTTTACAAAATGGCATTTCAGCACCTTCTAACTCCAAGGAGACGAGTTGGCCTTAACTAGGAGCAATCTCAATATAATGTGGTTCATAGACAAACCTGGGTTTGGAAGAAGGATATCAGAAAGCGCTAAGCTGTCGTTGTCACTTGATGCGATACAAAGCTGCAAGATGAAGGTAGAGCTAGACCACATAATATCTATATGTTTATCATTATATGGCGTGCTACTGTCTAGCGAAAGTTGGAAATACCAATGACATAGATGTTTAGATAATTTGGATTTGACACATTATTATTGTATCTGTACCTACATAGGGCATAACCTGACAAATGGAAAAAACCTTTCTATTTTTGCGGGGATGGGGGATATTGTAGTTGTAATTTGCATTCTGCAGTTTCAAGCAATATTACAAAAATACATTAGCCAGAGGTGTTGACAACGTATGTAACTTTTTGTAATGACATTATGGTAATTGAATGAAGCTTTGGGGCGAGCTTTTCCCTATAACCGCCAAATTATTCAATTTGAATTTTCACCCACTTGAAGTTGTGTCTCGCTGACGCGATCCACAACTTCAAGTGATTGAAAATTATTCAGATTTGACAAAATGGAGGTCAACTCTTTTCAAATTTTGCTGGTTGATGTCACATTTTATCTTTAATCAATATCTTTAAAATGTGGTACTTAATGTGGTAATAAAAAATGAAAACTCGAATATATGCGGCACCGGCGGTTAAAGGGTTAAAACATATTTACTGGACTTCTCCAGGTGTGTAAGCGTGGGATAGGTCAGTATTATGGTGATACCACACGTACACGTAACAAGTTGTGGGAGCTACGGGTGTTGCCAGAAAATTACTTATCTTCAATTTTGACTTTACATTTTTCACATTTCCCGACTTAAAATTGACAAGAATCCAGCATGTGCAATAAAGGTGGATGTACAGATACTGTTTGCAGTGTTGATATTGCACCTACTATTATACCAGGTATTATTATATCATACAACAACGTAAACACTATTTGTATTTTTATAAGGTATAAATTTGACCGGCAGGGTTTCCTAGAGGCCCTTTTAGGGGGGGGGGGAGTCCCCCCCCTAAAACTGGCCATTCCCCCCCCCTAAAAAAAATTCTTGCTCGAGCAGCCCCCCCCCCCAAATCACCCTCAATTCCCCCCAAAAACACAAAATCTTCCAGGAAACCCTGACCGATATTGGAAACTATACACGCGACAAAAATGAGGGATTTAATTGTTTTATGTCACTTGTGATCTTTAAAATCCAAATATAAATTTAGAAGATTTTTTATTATTTCAAGCAAACTTACTATCTGGGCGTTTTTCACAACTTCAATACACCTGGCCTGGTAAGCGATGTTAGGTTTTTACACCGCGGAGTCTTTTGTATGCTATGTACTCCATGCTTCGAATGAGGCCTGCCACCGCACAATGATTTTTAGTAACTGCTCCAACATGGGCTTACACTAACATTCAAATCCGCCGGCATTTTCGGCCCAAGGTCAAGATCATAGGGTCAAAGGTGAAGGGAAATACTTTGTTAGCGCGATAACACCAAAATTACTGATTGGGTCTCTCAAATTTTATTGTGAAGTTACCCATGAGTATGGAGATGAACTCATTAGATGAGATGTCCTCTGGTTTCAAAAGAAACAGAAAAGGACCCATATACTTTCTTTTCTGCTCAGCGTAAAATATAATTATATATGAAATCATCGATGTTAAAAGAGCAACTAATTCCCATAATTATATCGCATTGAATGTTTCTCCCAGAATTCCTCCCCAGGATGTATTTCAGATGACATTTTTAAATCATAATTAAAGGTCAATGCTAGGTGACTGTAACGACATAAACATACCACAACCCATTCAAAAATTAGATAGGAAAGTTAAAATAAATATAAAATAAAATAAATACTGTTACATCCTCAGATTATTATATATTCATAAATATATTTACAAAATAATAATATTCACTGAATAATGTATCCATAGGGATCGTTAGAAAATTCAAATAACCTTCATAAAAAAACCCAATACACTTATTTCTATCATTTTTTAGACGAAGCTCCGTGTTTCATTGGTACGGCTTTTCAATTCAATTGTAAATCTTAAATCCACAGATCAGTGCTATGAACATTGGCACTGATGGTAAACCGTGCTGATAATAATTTTCAATGGATAATAATATTTTAATAATATTGAGCACTTGAACATGGTGAAGCTGAACAGCTAGTATTGTCCAGTGGTCTTACAAGCCCTATGTCGTCCCACACGGTTCCATACTTTCCTTTCCCTTTATCTGATAAAACAGAAACTTATCTTTTAAATTACTTATTTGATTATCAAGAAAAAGTATTGTATATTATATGACCATATATAGGCCTAATCTTGTTTTGATTAGAAACATATGTATTCGCATTCCATTTAACTCAATTAAAGGGACTAGCTCAGGCTAAAATCATTAAAAAATCGGTGATTTTATTTTGGCTTATTAATATGACAATGTGATGTAAACATGTCCATAGACTGCAAAACTGCAAAAAAAATTCGTGTTGCGCATTTACCAGTTAGGCTAGATATAAAGACGAAATTCCCGTATTTCTTATTTTTGCCATGGCTGTCAATAATAAGAAATCAGGAATTTCGTCTCTGGTGGCAAACCCCATGGTTTTCCGAATGCTCAGCGCTCTTACCTTGCCGAGCAGAGACATAAATTGTGAGAAGAAGGCAATCCAGATCATCAGACCACCCTTAATGGCGTACATCCTGTTCTCTACGGGGTCATCGTTCTGTTCTAATTCATTTTTATAGACGTAGTGTACCAGCACACCGGCGATCACAGACAGTACCGTGTTTATAACTACTATAAACAGTACTGTGTTTTCTGCAAGGCCAAGTCTGTTTCTTAATCTGGAAAAACAACAAAAAACATACTGAAAGGTGTATTCAGATAACAATTTTAAAAATAGAAATAAACTATTTATATAAGGGTAAAACTGCATTTGACGGCTTCTAGTGGCAATGTAGATTCGAATTCAGGGACCACTATCAAATGCATTAGAGCAGCGTTTAATCTTTATACATTTACGCCAGATGAAAACACTTTCATCACCGGTAAGTTATACAATATGCATAAAAAAGGTGTGTTACACATACTCCATGCTATATTCACATATTATCGTCAACCAAGCTAGTGATGTCTTATGGGATTACAGGCCTATCCACAGGACATTTTTTTTATTGTAAATGATGCTGATGTAGAATATACTTAAAAACACTTTTAAAATTTCATGGTGAATGATGCTGTATTATATAATAAAAAAAGAACAGATGTTAAAGTCAGTATTAAAATAAACCATAGGAATAAATAAGTCAGTTAAACTATCAGATAAAACTAATTCGTGAAATGAATAATTTGACTTGTTGGATTATTTTGGTACTCAAGCTACAAATCAGTACGTAACACCAGATGTTCACCCACTGTTGATATTGTGTTGGGCATCCGTCTGCGACGACGATTCAACACTAATAACAGCATTGGCTCAACGTCTCGTGGCTACTGACAATCATTGATGTTAAAAGGAGTAGTCACGGTGAGCTATACTAACGATCCACAGTTGAGCATACATCCGGCACACGCCAGGATCAACAGGATGCCATGCCAGATGGACGTGGCTACCTTCCACTCCATGTCATTATCCTCGCTTTTACATCCATAGACAGGACTCTCTTCTGTAGTTTTCACCAGGTCTTCATCTCTGTTCACTGCCACACCTTCCAGCTATAACATAACATCCAGGCGGATGAGTGAGTAATACTAAATTATTACATATTATATTTAACTCTTACAACGCTGAAATATTTTTGTATAAACCATGGAGACCAAAGGTTTTTTTCTCAAGTTGAAATCATCATAAATGTCTTAGTTAGCTCTTTCTGCTCCATTTCAATACCTATATGGCCATTATACATATCCTACTCCTTCAGTGCGGGGATCTGGGGAATTTAATGTTTAATTTTGCGACTATGATATTTTAAATGGTGTATCGCCCCATCAGTTAAAGTTTTGCCGTTCAAATATTTTGCTACTCGCTACTTCACTTTTGCCACGTCATTTTTTTGGCCATGCCTGAATTATCTGATTTGATTTGATTTATTCAGCAAACCATACATGAAACATAGCATATATGGTAATTATAATTTATTAAAATAATAGAAACTGGCAGCTACCATGCCTGGTCACCAGGGATACTACACACTGGAAAGTTACCTGGTGAGGTGTACTTATTTCAACAGCGCTCCCAGCAAACACGAGATGTTTACCAAATATTGGGTAAAGTTGGACCGGCGTCGCAGACGGTTTACTAACTTTAAACCAACATTGGGTCAACGCCTTGTGTTCACTGGACTTGTCATATGTAGGCACCAGTACTACTCATTCAATGAAATAATGTATAATCTGTCAAAATAAGGACGTCCCAATTTTTATAATGAGATCATTTCAATTCACATTTAGGTGAGAATGAGGTAAATCGACCCACAGCTGCAAGTGGGCAAATATTTAAACTTCCACACAGTATTCTGGGGGTTTACACGTACAAAGTTAAAAAAACCCCAAGAATATGGCTTGATCATAATTTTTGCACAAATTGTCGGTATATTTGTATTTGAATTGTTCCACCCACACTGGGCGATACTGAAAATATGACAATGGGTAAAGCCTATAATTGCAGTGAAGTTGAATTTAAAATGACTTACGGTGAATTCTGGAGTATCGACTACCACCCAGACCACAGACACAGCTCCTATGATAAGCATCAACACCCACATCCATAAGTTTGGCTTCCATTCCTGATTTCTCGTCTGTAATCAATATATTCCCATAGCAGTTAAAGTGTCATTTATGCCACTCAAATGAGTGGCATAAATGACACTTTAGCTGCTAGATGACCACAAAACACCAGCAATTATTTAAACATACTATTATTACTTATATAAACTAGTATTAAGACCTATATCATGAGGTCATAAAATAAACTGCGAATAGCTGCAGAGAATATATTGACGAGGTGGCGTATAGCAGAAAGAGGTTGATAGGACAGCGGGTCGAGCGGGTCGAGCTGAATTATTCTGCTGTACTTTTTATATTTTCCGTTCAAATATATATTTTTTGCATGAAAACTAAATTAGTTTTTCGAGAGCAGGCGTGTCCTGTAGTTTTACCAGCCGTCAGCAAACACAAGACATCGACCCGATGTGGGATCAATGTTGGGCCAGCGTCGTAGACGCTGGCCCAACATTGATCCCACATTATGTGGCGATCTATTGTATTTGCCAGGGTTGGTACTGGTTTAGTCATTTTACCTGTTTGTCGTTGTTGTACTGATAGTATAAGTAGATGGACCATGCCCGTACAAAGAGACTCCCCACAAACATTGTGAGTCCCAGACAGAGGATCACCGGATACACCTACAATAAGGGATCAGATGAACTTTAGTGGACAATATGTGTAGTGTAGAAAGAGTTTAAATTATACTCACTTTGGAACTTAGTGTGAAACGATTGCGACGTTTCGACCCACCTTCAGCAGATCTGCTGAAGGCAGGTCAAAACGTCGCAATCGTTTCACACTAATTTCCAAAGTGAGTATAATTTAACCCCTTCTACGGATAAACTTTGTTTTCAGCTCAGAACAAACACAGAGTAAAAACGCAATCATTTATCCAAATCGATCTTTGGTGGCTGTTTGATACACTTATCACCCTGGAAGTGGCAATAGCAGCTAAAATCGTTTTCATTTGTTTATTACAACTTTAAAGGTGAAAGGTCAGCAAGATTTACAATCATTTTGCTTGGATTTTGACAAATTCAACTAATTATCACCATTAGAAGTAGTGCTTTGGTAACGTGCTCTACAACTTAAACCGGATGATCATGATGATAATATTCAAGTTACACGATAATTGCAAAGTCAGCTACTTTACATTTTCATATTATGAAAATGTAAAGTAGCTCACTTGGCAATTAACCCTTTCAGTACGGAAAAAACAATCAAATTTACAAAAAAATATATAAAAGTTTTGTTTGTGATTATGCATGACCACGTTTAATGATTTCTGATTCTTACCTGACATATGATTTCATAATCATCCCTGTCACCCCATTTTGTGTCCACGCCCCTGAGGAGGACGGATGCCACCAGAATGATGGCACCCACACAACCAAACAGGTCCACAGAGGCAGCCGCCGGCCGCTCATTGTCTCTGTCACTGAAAAAAATAACACACAACCTATTTATAACTGGTAAAAGATCATCGAACCAAAACTATTACCAACATACCATGTCGTTGTCACTAATGATGACAATGTCTGGCCGGCATGCAGTTGTAAGAACAAAATTAGGAAGGATTTTATGCCATCAACGTTCAAAGTACCATCTGGTCACTTTTAAAAAAATGTGTTAGCATCAGCTTTAGCATTTTAGAGCCGCATCACTATGATTTGTAAAGCAGGTGCTAATAGTACCACAGAGAAAATACCAGCCCAAATGTTGAATGAACTCAAATAACACCAAACACAATTGTCGCAACCGCCGCTATACCCCCTACCACCCCCACAGGGAAACATATCTTCAATAACGTTTGAAAAAGCCAGGGAAGTTACAGCAATAATTGTAAAATGTCAAGTGCACAATATATTTTAAAAAAAATGTCCCCTCCCACTCCAGCCTTTTTCTCATAAACTGAAAACGTTTAACATTTCTATATTGTGAAATCTACGTCATGTTTCTGTACAAAACAATAGGCCCCCTAGTATGCCTAATCTATCTCAATTACATTATTTTCTGTCTGACTGACAGCTAAACCAACAAATTGAATGATATTTTAACCCTTTCAGAGCGGAAAAAGACTTCAGACGTCAGAATCTGACTGACGTCTAGCTGTAGACGTCAGATTCTGAAGTCTAAAGTTCATACCCGCAATAGAATAGTACAATATGTAGGGCCTATAATGGCCATAGACCCATATTACATAGGTACGATACTCAAATAAAACGAAAAGTGCAAATAAAGACATTTATGATGGTTTCAATTTGGTCTCCATTGTTTATATAAAAAATATTTCAGCGCTTTAAAGGTTAATACACCTGTTCATGGTCAGAGTGATGATCGTGAGGATAATTTGAAGGCGCAGGCGGTGTGTCATTCTAGGCATTCACTAAACACAAGACATTGAAACAATGTTGGTTTACCGTTGGTCCAGCATCGTAGACGGTGGACCAACGTTAAACCAGCGTTGATTCAACGTCTTGTGTCTTCTGTACATTCACCAAACAACTCCCTTTCTTACATTGACTCATCAATAACCTTTATATTTGACAAGCGTGGAATTGCAATGGATATGCACTGTGAATAACTTGGTCATAATATTAAGGTATCTTAAAGCAGGTCAGTGGTTTCGCTTCACTGATTCATAATATTTACTTCTGACGGACCCCACTCCTTTGAACGTTCATCATGCTGCGCATGCGGGTGAGCTTACAACCAGTCCTATGCTCATTGTGACGATCCGCCTATTTTAACATGCTGACACAATAAACAGCATGCGTTGATAAATCAGAAAATACAGAAGTTATACACAGCATAAATTATGGTGAAATATATTTAAAAAAAACACGTGGCAAGTTATATTCAGATTCTACCTTACAATGCAGGACGAGAAAGGCATATTACTCATTCAATCACTCGATCATCCGATCACAAAATCACTCATTTTTAATCACTCGGTCAACGATCAACATGATCAAGTATTGGGAAGTTTACAAGTACAGGGGATTATTTTCACTAATTTCTTCTTCTCGATTGATGGGTAGTAATTTATTTTCTAAACTTCAAGGGACTAACTGAGGCTAAAATCATAAAAAAATCGGTGATTTTATTTTGGCTTAATAATATGACGATTATGATGTAAACGTATCCATAGACAAGAACTGCATTTTTTTTTAATTTGTGTACTGCGCATTTACCAGTTAGGCTAGATATAGAGACGAAATTTCCGTATTTCTTATTTTTGACATGGTTGTCCAAAATAAGATTTTTTTTCAAAGAAATATCTAACACAAACTATTTATCAATCAATTTCTCTGGGATTTCATTAGCTAGGAATATATATTCCGATCTAGCCGGACACGGGTTAACCCTTTCACCGTTAATCAAGATAATAATCGTTTTTAATCTGTTTTGTTAGCAGGTTAAATCCCAGTTATGGGAAACGAATGGGAGTGTTTAAACATTTGATTTGCAAATTTTTGGTCTACATTTAAACGCGTATAAGGGATTTCCACCCACTTGAAGTTGTGGGTCGCGGTAGCGAGACACAACTTCAAGTGGGTGAAAATTTAAATAAGGTGACGTAGCGGGTAAAGGGTTAATGACCATTGAGATCTTATGGTCTCTGGGGACAAACAGAAGAGTTCACGTGTCGTCCTCAGATGAATCTTATATCATTCAAATCACGGCATTTCCACATCAATAGTTTACATAATGGATCTTTTGATTGCTTCTATTTATTCAACATATTACCACTTGCTTTACACATGTTAAATGTCATACGTTTGATTAGTTTTTTTTATTTCTGGTGTTATTTGTTTTCTAATCTTGACTATTCACGCATTTAACAAGTTTAAATAGTTGTTAAAGAAGGAAGTTGCACGAAAAATTTCACTCTCAGATGATATTTCTTATTTGTTTAATACTAGTACAACAGCGCAGTCTACAGCTCAGAAAGTAATATTTAAAACATATTTAAAACAAAAAGTGTGACTGATTTACAAGCAACATATTAGTTTTACACAGCAATTTTAGATGGCCATATACAACCTGATATATCATGTATATCATCATGATAATGTATATTAAGTATTTATACTAGTATTCAACATGTTCAAGGTGCTTCCATCATTATAATGTTTTAAAGTTTAATGTCTCAGACCCGGAAGTAGCCCAGCAAACAAAAGGCGATGAAGCAAAGTTGGCTTAACGTTGATCCACCGTCTACGACGTTTGATCCACCGTCTACGACGTTAAACCAGCATTGTCTACGTCTTGTGTCTGCTGAGAGTTATCAATATGTCAATGCTTCAAACATTATACTGTTATTATATGTAATATTAATATGGAAACAAAGGCATTTAAATATTATTGGGTTACCATAATCATTTGATTCTAGCAAATTGCTCGTTATTGCTATTTTAATTTAAGCCATGTAACCAGGCGTAGTTCTACATGTTTGTAAAGATATTATTCTATAATTCTCAGTAGATATTTCAACAGCAAAATAGTTTTTTTATTAAAAGCGATTCAACTAAATCTTTCCATATATCAGAAGAAATTTACTACTTGGTTTGTATGATATATACAGAAAGTACATGACATTGACAGCCAGAACATTATGTTGATCCATGCTGGTTTAATGTTGGATTACCGTTTCTGATGCTGGTCCAATATTAACCCAATATTGGATCAGCATCTCGTGATTGCTGGGGAACGGTGTGTTCACAGGCGACGGTTAGCGCTGCTTTTGGAAAGCTGTTCTTGCTGTGAAATGCTGTTGTTCTGATATGATGTCTAGAAGAAACTGTATGGTCATTTACCCCATACCAGGCAGCATGTTCCAACAAGAATAACTTCTTTCTACAATGTGTGTGGATGTGTACATCTGATAATAGTTAGATAATTGTACGGTCATACACTCATATGATAATGAAAATACACTGACAGAACGTCGGTATGCGACGTGCTTCACGCGTGAATAGATCACAAAAGAGCTGGAAGTAACAAGATATCCACGTTGTTTGCATTCGTCTCAATGCAATAATGCCTATACCTTATAGGCCTACATGTTACATGAATTTTGACTTTGTACATTTATGACAGTGTCCATTGTGAGACACACCCAAGTCGCTTTGACACCCTGATGACACTGCAATCTTTACGTGTACATGTAGGGGAGACCAGGGCTAACTGTTAGAGAGGGTTGACTCGGACTAGCCTCTAACACTATATTATCTAAAATGACAATATCAGTCGCCTTGTTTTAAAAAAAAGGGGGCTACCCTAAATAAATACAGCACAATGTATTTTTGGTCCTGCGCAGTGCCAACATACCAGGTCATATAGTTATAGAAGGTTAACCCTTAACAGGGTCAAATTGTGCGAGGCTTACCGGGAGTATCTCAGTTGGCATGGCCCCAGTTGTAAAACACGATTGTATCTCACTTAGCCCCTGTAGTCCTGGTGCTAGGGGGCGGGTCGCTCGTGTAGGCCTATACATGTCTCTTTTAGAGCAACACTTTATATTTATATTGTCAAGACCATCAGGAAAATTCTGGGTGACACTTTCAAACCGAGAACGTTTTTCTCTACAGAGGCCGATTTATAGGGCCTAATAATACAATCGTCACAACAAGTCCAGTTTTGTAGAAAGCATCGGCACATGTCGCTTTAAAGGAGTAGTCCACTGTGAACGAACAGCAAGACATATTTGTACCCAGAAAGCACCACGCTGATTACAGAGATATAGAGGCAGCTGGGGTACAACTAAAACCAGAAACATATATAGAGTGGTCTATTGCTATGAAATTGTTATTTTTGCTTTATTCAACAGACCTGTGAGCTAATAATAACATTCTGTATTTTTTTCTAAAAAAATAGACAAATAATTTCAAAAATGACACTCTCGCTCCACTCACCAGCAGTCTGTACAGTCGCCAAATAGTCCTCCTATAAAGTTGCAGAGGGAGAGCGTGAATGTGAGACCCCCTGCGGCACAGAAGATAAAGAAAATGACGTCAGTCGTGGCTCCTATCGTATCCAACCACATGATGGTACTGTGGTCTGTGGGAGTACTCAAGTATCCTGATGGCTCCCGGGACTGGGATGATTCACCAAGGTGGAAGTGCTTGGTTTACGGATAAGTACCTATCACCATGTATACAGACACCTTGGTTTTCTTCACTCGGGTCAATTAGTTTTGCAATCTCTCTGTGCCGTACCCACTTCTACTTTCTTCCTGAAACAACATAAAAGTTATCACAGGATAAATAATCTGTTTGCAACATTATAAAACCGTACATGTATGTTCATTTTTGTTCAGTTGCCCAGGATAATAAATTATTAGCAAACCTTGAATTTTAAGCTGTAGCTCATTATTGTAGCACACCAGTTAAATCAGTCAAGATTGTTTTATTTGTGAAATAATTAAAGGTGATATTAGATTATAATGTGGCTTGGACGTCATTGTTTTGTTCTTGATATTCATCACCAATACTCCGAACTAGCCCCTGGCTTGACTACTATAACAAGTGAGTACCGAGGTCCGCTATATACGGCATCAACCTTCACAAGGAATGGCCAATTATCACAATTACTTAAGCAACCCTAGCGGATCCAATTCACGTAGTGCATATTTATACCACTATACATTAAAACGTACTCTACTATAAGTATAAGGTACTATATTTCCAAAATACAAAGCTCATACACTTGAAGTTGTGTCCATCTGTATATACCCTACTGCGATCTGCAAGTGAATTAAAAAGAATTTTCTCCTATTTCTAGACGAAAATATTCCCTCAGTTGACCCCTTGATCGCACTATATTATTGATTTTACTCTTTTCATTCGCGCATCAAATGATTTGGAGGTGAAATATCAGGTACCGTCTTTAGACGTCAGAATCTGACGTCTGCATACGTCAGATTCTGACGTCTTAACCCTTTAACCGCCAAATTATTCAATTTAAATTTTCACCCACTTGAAGTTGTGCCTCGCTGACGCGATCCACAACTTCAGGTGAGTGAAAATTATTCAGATTAGACAAAATGGAGGTCAACTCTTTTCAAATCTTGCTGTTTGATCACATTTTATCTTTTACAATTTAAAATGTGGTACTTAATCATGTTAATGTGCTAAAAAAAATGAAAGCCCGAAGATATGCGGCACTGGCGGTTAAAGGCTTAAGACGGTCCCCGCGCTAAATTAATTAAAAACATTATAATGGCCGTTGAAGCGGAAAGAGCTAACTAAGACTTTTATGGTGCTTTCAAATTAAAACTTCAATAGTGTTTTGTTTTACTTAAACAGTAAAAGCATGACAGCGCCTTATGGATTGAGCAGCAAGAATGGCAAACTTTAATTAATTATCAAATTGAACAACTACATAGCGTAGAATTCACTTTGATCACTTGAAATACCAGCTTGCCAGCGAGATACAACTTCAAATTAGTAAACTTTCAAATGATTTAAGTTAATGTTAGCGGTTGAAGTATTGACTAGATACAAGATCAAAATTGTTAGAAAACTCGTAATAAAATAGGTTAAAAATAAATGTATTGTTTGCTGCAATAAAAATAATCTATTGACCAAATGTTAGTTCTACGTTGTTCCGTCGTTTGCGACGCTTGCCCAACATTTACCCAACGTTGAGTTAACCGTCTTGTGTTTGTTGGGAAGTATCTTACAGACAGCGTCGTGAACTATCATTGTCATGAGAACGGAAGTATTAAAGCACCACGAAAACTGACGTCATGCGGTCTGCATTCATCATCGGAAAAGGCAGGGGCAGTATTTGTATTTTTAATACATCAATTTTTCAGTGCAATATCAGTCGATATGTACATAGTACTCCATATCGTATGAATAATAAACAAAATTTACATACAATATTTTTTTATTAGTGATAACGTGAAAGTAATTAAGAAAAAAAAGAGAAAGATTTTATTCTGCAGTGACTAAAATATATTTTAATTTCTCGACAAGCTTTAATTGATTTGACGACGTCAACACATGGGAGCATAAACTAACCAGAATATATTTAATTGTATTGCTTGCAAATTTCCTGGGTTTTTACACTGAAAAACGTATTGATGGAAACTAATGCCATAGAAATGATTTAGGCCTACATAATCAGATAATTATATTTATAACTTGTAAAAGGTAAACAGTGAATAAACATGATAAACTTATGTCTGTCTATAACTACCAACTACCATTATTGGCTAAAATAACCTATATTGTCCTAAGTATTGCATTCCATTACATTCGCTGCTTCAATAAATTCATGTTTTAAATACAATATATTTTGTATTAGGCGATGTGCTCTGAATTGACCCTGCACATGTTTAATCGTCAAAATCACTTCTCCCAAAGGGGCGTTCCCAACAGAGACGTGTTTACTTGCTTACAGGCGACACAGCGACCACTCCCATCATATGATCTCCGCAAGTGGCATCATTTTTTGAACGATTCTGAGTTATACACGCAGGTTCCTGTGGGTTCCTATACTGCTCTGCAATACCAAAAAGCAGTATCTGCTCACTTGTAAAGTAGACAGATACTACCTTATGGCTTTGCACGGCAGTATATATGACACGAGGATTTCATGGTAAACACGAGACGTTGGCCAGATGTTGATTTAATTTTAGATCAGTATCGCAGACGTTCGGCCGTCATCAACTCATGAATAGTCGGTTCATGTATCCATGTATATTGAGTATTCAAACTAGCAAACTGAACAATATGTAACTGAACAAGGTTGTTGTGAACTGTTGCAAAAATCAAGTCATTTAATTTAGACTGAGAATTGACATTAACATTATTATTGCATCAGGAAAAAATCTGAATCCGAACAAAACGAGTGCTGTGTAAAATCTAAATTCACGTGATGTGCCTCTTACCAGCTTAGTTTAAACATATTATCATTTGGTATAAAATTGAATCGAAAGTAGTTGTTCGCAAATTTACTTACACACTATTCTGCCGTGCAAAGCCAAAAGGAAGTATCACTTTAAAAGTAAGCAGATACTGCTTTTTACCTTTGCAGATCAATATTGTGATTTACATTATTGTCTTACATGGTGATAAACTGATAATATGCGCCTGAAGAAGTAATTGAAAAGAGTAGGCATCGTCGTGAACTCCGGCCTCAACCCTACTTATGAGAGGAGATACGAACGTAAACATGGTAAATGTCTCATCACTCACTCTATTGGTTATTTATGAGCATAATACATTATTTCAAATACGTCTGCTGGATTGAATGATGCAACTATTATCAGGCCATGCCCATGGGGTTGTATCGTCCAGGGGGTTGTCGGCCCGAGGGGTTATACTGAGCTAGTATGGGGCATAGTACTGTTACATACTACCCAGCAAACACAAAACATTTGTATAACATTTCTACAATGTTGGACCAACGTTGAAGACGTTGGGCCGTCATTGTATAAAGGTTACTACAACTGTTTTGTGTTTGCTGGGCATGGACATTGGGAAAATGAACTTGTAGGCCGGGCTGATATGAATTTATCAGAAGAAATATTTGGTTCCTTATGGATTTTCAGGGCATTTAATTCAAAGACATGTTTGGTTTTCTCGTCACTCCTCTAATGTACCGCAAACGTCGTAAAGCTAGTCAGTGCATATTCCAACATTAGAGTAATGATATTCACAAAGAAAACGTGTAACGTTACACAATAGTCATACAGCGTTGTCCAACATTAAACAAACAGTAGGTCAACATGTTCTGTCAGAAATCATCAATTGGAAATTCGAGACAGGAATACGATATTGTAGAGGCATCATATTTATGTAAGTTGAGTGGTGATACTGGGTAGCATAGTATATCAACACACCGAGCACAATAGAAATGAGCAGCGTTTAAGATACTATAATAAAAGTGAAACATGTCATAGTATTTTAACCCTTCAACCGCCGGTGCCGTTCATATTCGTTTTTTACATTTTTTATTAGCACATTACATATCAGCTTTTAAACATGTTAAAGGTAAAAAAAGACATTAATCAGCAACATTTTAAATTTGTTGACCTCCATTTTGTCAAATCTGAATAATTTTCACTCACTTGAAGTTGTGGGTCGCGTCAGCGAGACACAACTTCAAGTGAGTGAAAATTCCAATTGAATAATTTGGCGGCTAAAGGGTTAAAAGATAATTACTTTGAACAAATGTGACTTTATATCTCAATTCGATTGTGCTTTACTGTAAAATCTAATTAACAATATACTTAACGCTTAATGGATGGCTGTACATGTATATTTTTCAGTGCCACAAAAAAATAAGTTGTGTGGCCTCTGTGGTAAGAAGAAGATGAACAATTCACATAAAACAGAAGTGGTCGAATTTGCAAGCGTCCTTTTAAATTTGTTTTGTTAGCGCACCTCATATTTTGCAGGAGGCAAATCCACCGGGAAATATGATAAGGCATGACCCGTCTTTCTCAACATACCGAGCGCAAAACTTGGTAAAATATATTCCGACACCAAGTTGTGTCACCGCGATTCATAAATTCGAAATATAATATACCCAGCAAACACAAAACATCTGTATGACATTTGTGCAACACCGACCCAATGTCTTTGACGTTGGTCCAACATTGTACAAATGGTATACAAATGTTTTGTGTTTGCTGGGGAACAAGCTATTTTTCAGTAACTCTACTGAGTTGCGGAGACTTTACTTTAGACATCATAATAGGCATGGTTTATCAGTAGGCCTATTGACCGCTTAGAGAAGGTTTTTATTTGCAAATCTGACAGTATGTATAAGTAAGTTCGGCCTCTTAGTTTATGGTATTTCCCCCGATATGCAACGAGTAGCCTAAACCGTAATAAAAGACTAGCTCTAGGTGTTATTGATCATGGGATAGGTTTGCTACTGAATTATACGAAATTCTTGATTAGCTATTTTGATTTCAGCCATGGCTGTACCAGAAAAAAGTTCCCTCGGATGGACAGCAATTAAGAAAACTACCTCCCGAAAATATTGATCATTGTGCCACCCCACAGAACCCTGATTTACCAACAGTTTAGCATCAAATTAAATAAAACATGTTTTCCCTCTGAATATGTGCTATTTTTCAATGACAACCTATGGCCCATTAGGTACCATGCATCTAGTTCATCCATGGTTAGTAGACTCTTCTTAGGTATGATTACAATAGGTAAATTAAATATGTCAGATGATAAAAAATGCCTTCGACACTGGCAGAATCGCAGTTAGCAAAATTGATTGGAAAAATATGTATGAAAAAATGCGTTACTAATGGCATTTTTTCCAACTGACATTTTGCTATTATGACTTCGGAAACGGTTTCGTATTTACAACATACCACACCTACCGGTTGCAAGTTGAAACTACCACCCCTCCGGATTTAAAATACGTTTTAAATCTACTACTGTACCCGAAGGTAAAACTGTTGGTGTACTAGGGACACCCGAATAATTGCTGGAACAGCCCTTCCCAATAAACATGAGACGTTGGCCCAACGTTGGTTAACTGTTTGCCCACCGTCGTATCTTCGAGGACGATGATACGACGTTGGCTCAACAGTAAAGCAATTGTTCGGCCAACGTGCATTTGAACTGTTTACCTTGGATCATGTGCACTTCTCACAAAAGTATATTATACTATTAACTCACACAAGCTCTTCAAACATAATGTGAAGCAGATAATACATAGGGTCTGACTCTATAGCAATGGCTTTCTGACAAGTTCATACAAAGAGCCTACATGTACCTCTTATTCGGTCCAACACAGAATACAGAAGTGAGATGTCATTTTGCGTGTATCCAATAATAAAGATTGAAGTTCAAATTACATGCAGCCATTAAAAGTTATCCAATTATCCAATTATTTCTGATCTGTTTTACATACATAATACAGTTATAATATATGATAGTCGTCGAAAAAGTTATCGTTCTCTGTGAATGCTGCATGAAACTACTGTTGTATACTTTTTTAAACTAACCTGATTGTACATGTATCGGCATTCCAAAGTAAGTCTCTAACCAAGGTAGACGACCAGGGGTAAACGCTGCTGTAAGGATAATAGTCTACATAATTGGACACTTTAGCGAAGTGAGTCACGCATCGCTTGTTCATCTAACAGAAATGTAGTATGTAGGCAATCTCATTGAATTCAGTTCCAGCAAACACGAAACGTTTACCATTTGTTAGCTCAATATTGGGCCAGCATCGCAGATGTTGGCCCGGCATTAGATCAACGTCTTGTTTGCTGGGACGTAGTTTGTGCCAAATACAACCCCACATACAACACCCCTTTTAATATGACATTCTTGCGGGGTGAAAATCAGACGAACTACCAATTTTTATGAGTATACCCAGGCCTACAGCTTGATCAGTCATTAAGAAAACAATTGCAATGGACGACACCCGGGCTCGAATCGCCATCGGTTAAAATCATTCGTGTTCTCAAAGGGGAGGAGGGACCGCATCCTCGAAAAGTTATAAAACTTGGTGACTTCCAAAATGTACGAATTTTCGTGGATTTTATAGTAGTTTTACGATTAATAAAAAAATCGTATATTATATTCACAAAAAATTACAACTGTTAATTTCGTACATCCACTTGAAACCTAAAGGTGTCCAATTACAATTTCGACCCCGCTCTTCTCTAAGAGAACGATACGCTCAGTTACAGTCATTGTGAATCATGAACTGTGTTGGTATAATGGTATAATCAGTATGCATCTATACACCTGAGGGTGTATATTCACATAGAAATTCTAATTACACAAGTTACAATATTGTCTCTGAGCTGGAAGTAAATGCCAAACAAGAAGAAAACATCGAACCAATTATCTGCTAATATTGGGCCAGCGTCGCAGACAGTGGCCCAATATTAGCACAGCTTGTTTTTCGTGGGTTTTTCGTGGATTTGGACCCCCATAAATGTCTTTTGTTGACAGACACAAAACTTGTTACTTGAAGAAGCTTATCATATCGACAACAATGAAATAGAAAAGAAGAACTAAACAGAAGCAAGGTTTGCCTCTGTTTAGTCCTTCTGTGATACAGGGAAAATAGAACCAATTTCTATTTTTCCTTTGGTGGACGAACAGGCAACTTGGAGTCGATATTGTGATTAGCGGCTCGGAACGACTTACCTCTTTTAAATAAACTGTGATGTATTGTACCGGTTATGTGTAGGCCTACACCATGAACGAGAATGAACCAGGAAGAGGCTCCAATCCCCCCCCCCAAAAAAAAAAAAAAAAACAACAACAACTGAATACATGTTTAGTCAACCGCAAAAGCCTTCACCAAAAGAAAAACTGAAAAAGGCAATATCTGCCATTTTAAATCATGGATGGCCGAAGTATTTGGTGGAATATTTTGTTAGCTGCAGATCCTGGTGTAGCTTTATTTCCTAAAATAAGTGTTTTAGTGGTGGTACATGTAGTATCTCTCATTATAGTCACATACACGTAGTTACCGGTATAAATATGTTGTCTTAATGTTGGGCCAGCGTTGTAGACGCTGGACCAGCATCAATACAACATTAAGTCCATGATACAAACTCACCCGGTCACAATTTTAAAAGTTTAGATTACTTTGCTAGCGAATGACTTCAAGGATTGTTCATAGTGCACATAGACAGCATAGACAGCACTTGCTGTACTCTCCAGGAATTTTGACAGTTTGGTACACTGCATATGCACAGCCAGGCTGTGCATATGCAGTGTACCAAACTGTCAAAATTCGGATGTTTGTCATCGAGGCTGCCACAGCCTCGATGACAAACATGCGACCCGGTCGAGATTAGAACCCGGTACCTCTGCGTTTTGTGTCACAGCCGGCACAATAAACCCAATTCCCCAATAAAATATAACATCTACTTGAAATCCAATTATCACCAGGACCCCGCTGAACGATATGCTCAGTTACAGTCATTGTGAATCATAAACTGTGTTGGTAGGCCTATAATCACTATACATCTTTACGCCTCGGGTGTATTTACATAGAGGATATAATTACACAAGTTACAATATTGTCTCTGAATTGGAAGTAGATACCAAGCAAACACCTTAGACCAATGCTGTGCGACGCTGACCCAGCATAAGCACGGCGGGTTTTTGGCGGACGTGGACCCCCAATAAATGTATTTTGTTGAGAGACACAAAGCATGAAGTACTTGTTTCGTTTGGAGTAGCTTATCACAGCAACAACAATAAAATAGACATGGCAAGGGTTGCCTTTGTTTAGTTCTTATGTGATACTGATTGGTGCACCGGGGAAAATAGAACCAATTGGTATTTTTCATTCAGTAGACTAACAGGAAAATTGGTGTCCAAATGTGTGATTGGCAGCTCGGAATGACTCACCTCTTTTAAAAATTTTGAATTTAATATTAAACCTGAAGCTATAATGTCATAATATTTTGAGCTGGATAAAAACACGTTTATCACCTGTAATTTAGACTATGTAAAAAAAAGCTGCGTTAAACATTCTTCATATTAAAATGACATGTCCCATTTTAAGATGGCGATATTTCAAGCTGACTGATTTGACTGTTTTTTGTGTAGTTGTCATTTTATTCACCTATTATTGCTCACTAAGCTAGCACTGTTTTATCGATTTACAGGCCTACGCACAAGACAGATTTTTTTTATTGTAATTTAATGGTGAATGATGCTGTATTGGAATATATTAAAATGAACAGAAATTACATTCAGCATTAAAAAACCCATCTGAATAAAAAAGTCAGCTGGATCATCAGACGTTAAAACTAACTCACGAAATAAATTTATTCAAATTATTATTCATGTTTGGTTATTTTTTAGGTGTAAAACCTTGTAAATTTAATGTTCTTCACAACCCATCCAGCTCCTAACATTATGATAGGCCCCGCTATAGCGTCAGGTGTAATATTTAATCTAAACATTTTACGCGAATGTATAGCTTTAAATAAACTATGATGTATTGTACCGGTTATGTGTGGGCCTACACCACGAACCAGAATGAACCAGGATGAGGTTCTAATCTCCCATCCCAAACAACAACTGAATACATGCTTAGTCAACCGCAAAAGCCTTCACCAAAAGAATAACTGAAGAAGGAAATTAAAGATAATATCTGTCATTTTAAATCCTGGATGGCCAAGTATTTTGGGGAATATTTCGTGTCAACCGTTTAGCTGAAGGTTTAAAACTTTACCATGTTCAGCTATTCTTGTGTAGTGTACATGGTATGTGTTTCAAATGTGAGTATTGCCCTAGGGAATATTCCCATAATAAAGTCCACATAATACGATTCAGTGCCCATTGTTAAAGTGTTCATTCATGTGAACGCCTACTCCTAGGTATGTTATATTGTTGTATCAGCTTAAGCTTCCAGTGACTCGACTCGTAGCATGTTTAGAAATTATTTGTCCCAAAATTGCATAGTTTACCTGTTTACCGATGAAATATATGTTTTTCAATGTGTGACCACCAGTAAAGGCAGAAAAATAGTTACTTTACCCTTTGCTCAACATATATTATAGAAGGCATCTACCTGTCTGTAGTATCTAATCAAGATGGGATCAAAGGCCAAACATGAAGGGTAACAAACGCATTGTCATTATGCACTGGAAGCTTTCCTGCTTCTTGATATTTATTTTATTTAGTTGTGCCAATCCTTGATGTATTGGGTGTACGTAGCAAGATATCACAGAAACTATTAAATGATAACGAATTCTCAATTTCTTGATTTCGACATTTATATTTACCATTTGTGATCATTGTTTGACTTTCTAGCTAAATTCTAGCGAGATTAAATGCATTTGTATAGCGTTTATTTCCGACATCGGAAAACTTTATTGGATATTAATAATTTCTGTTTCTTGCACTGACTCATCAAAAACTAAATTTTTACCGGGACTTTATCAGTTTCAAACAGTTTGCGCCTTGTTTTAGTTTTTGGGCCGTAGTACACATGGTATATAATATGACATACCCGTTATAAGCCTTGATTGTCAGTTTTGTTACTATTGAATGTTGACCAGATGTTTACTCTCACCCACGGTGTGACATAATAGGACTAACACAAGCTCACGTCGTTTTGAGCTAAATAATAAAACTTGAATTAGTTTGTGTGACCAAATCTCATTGGACATTTATACATACACGAATTAATTTACCACCTTATCATAGCTTACATAGAAACTGTAGACATTTAAAACTGTGTCAATTTTTTCAATTATCTTATTATGCTTATTCGAGTTTTCGGAATAAAGACAAAAATAACGTTTTTTTCTCGGTCTGACCATTTTGCCTTTTTTTTGAATAAAAAAATGTCAAAGCGTAAAATGTTCGCGTAAAATGTTTGGATTCAATATTATCCCTAACGCTATAATGTCATAATGTTGTGAGCTAGACTTTCAATGTTGGGCCAGCATCGCAGACGGTGGACCAATATTGAAACGATGTTGGGTGGACGTTACGTGTTTGGTGGGGAGTATTTGGTGAAATTAGGGAATTTTCATCCAGCTTGATCATTTTGATGTACGAATTGTGGTAGCAAATCACATATCAAAGTGACTTAAAAGGTGCTATTTTTTCAAAGTTTCGATCTTAAATATCAAACGCGGATCACTGTGATGATCGATATTTTATCACCTTGCCATAAATAGGGGAGGACCAGGAGAACTAGGACACAATTTCAATTTTGACCCTACTTTATGTTTTACTGTTATTACTTTTCTAAGTTTGTATGTACCCATCATGTAGCCTGGGAATTTTGTTACCATTTCAGCCACACGTAGGCCTCACGGCAAGCACATTATCCCTTTATAGCCATTGATACCAGAAATAAATGAAATTAAAAAAACAGATATAATTATAAAGAAGTGGGAATATTACGTGGAGACGTGGGACACTTACGTGGAGAAGTGGGACACTTACGGGAGAAGTGGGACACTTGAGGGAGAAGTGGGACACTTACGTGGAGAAGTGGGACACTTACGGGAGAAGTGGGAGGTCATGTCCCGGTGTTCTCCTTGTCTACCATTACATATTGTCCCATGCATGCCTCTCGACTTACAACACATTAACTTACTCAACAATCACTATAATAAACAACATTAACTGATTAACTTATACAGTTATAGGGGCATACATATTCACGAAGTTGGCAATAATACCCCAATAAATATGAGATAATGTACAAATGACCAACTTGCTTTAACCAGCAAACATGAGACGTTGGTCCAACGTTGGTTTAGTGTTGGCCCACCGTCTCATGTTTGTTGGGTACGCATTAACATACAAGCGGAAAAAACTGAGAAATCAGAATCAAGGATTGGTTTCCTTGTGTTATTTGGGGATGACATAATTATTAACAGGTAATTTTAAATTTGGGCGATTATCGTTGTCAGTCATCTTGATGTGGACGTCTTGTAATTGTCGTCCCCAGATACACCCTTTCTTTCACATCTAAAAGGGCCGATGTGTCCTCTGTCAGAATCTGATGGGATTTCAGACTTATTGAAGCTTTTGTCGAACAGCAGCGGTGTCTTTATAATGATTTTATATGTAATAATAATATTCCTGGATTTGAATTATTCCCGAATGGAAAATGAAATGAATCGGGCTTTAGGCCACCTTTGTGCACATATAGGCTAAACTGGGCCAGGAGAACCTCCTGAGGATGGTGAGATGATTGAGATGACACTGTCCTCCAGACACAGGATTCGAAATTCGAGCCCTGGCGGTCTGAGGCCGAGCACGCTACCTCTCGGTCACGGAGGCTCCCCACAATACTAGCTTTCACACGTGGATGGGGAAGAAACAATTTTGTTTCTTTCAAACCGCCGAGACCGGGAACCGAACCCCGGACTCTGGCGTGAAAGGCAGCGGTGCTAACCACTACCCTAGGGCCCCCGCCCATTCCCGAATGGAAGACAGTTTAATTGGCGTGCTTTTGTTGCGAGTTGTTGAGAATACTGAGACTGTTGGTTTAAAGTTTGTTCACCGTCTACAACACTTTCCCAACAGTAAACTGATATCGGGTCGAAACATCTTGTTCAATGGAAAATTATGTCTGCACAAGCAACACTGTATGGTGTAGAACCTGTCGTCCTGCATCATCTGAAATTTAACTCTGCAAAGTGTGTGCATTGTATCGAAGCATTTGGAAGGTTTGTAAAAATGAAATGAAATGAATCGGGCTTTAGGCCACCTTTGTGCACATATAGGCTAAACTGGGCCAGGAGAACTTCCTGAGGATGGTGAGATGATTGAGATGACACTGTCCTCCAGACACAGGATTCGAAATTCGAGCCCTGGCGGTCTGAGGCCGAGCACGCTACCTCTCGGTCACGGAGGCTCCCCACAATACTAACTTTCACACGTGGATGGGGAAGAAACAATTTTGTTTCTTTTAAACCGCCGAGACCGGGAACCGAACCCCGGACTCTGGCGTGAAAGGCAGCGGTGCTAACCACTACCCTAGGGCCCCCGCCCCACGGAAGGTTTGTACAGCACCAGTATAGGATACTAGAATATGTTCAACATGTTCAATGGGAGATTTGTTAGACATAGGCCTACTGAGTGCCAGCATAACAGTAAGTAACAGTACATGGCATTATAACATTATATAACACTGTCACTTTATATAAATAATCGACGAAGTGAATAACTAACCTGATTAAGACGTCTAGACGCGCTAAAATCCTCAATAACCGTCACGACGATAGAAAATGCGCATATTATGCCGACTACATGCTACACAATGAGTATACTGACTGAGGTAGCCAAGCGGGTCTGACGAGCGGTGAACCGTGACCAGCGAGGGTATACAAGGGTAAACTTACTGACAGTAGCAGCAGCAGTGCAAAACCAAAATGCAGTCTCCGCTTACTTCACAAGTAAGCAGAAGTAAGCACATACTGCATTTTGGCTTTGCAGTATGACATGTGTATACGTGGAGAGACTAATTCCTAGCAAGCACCAGAAATTGAACCAATGCTGGTCTAAAGTTGGGCGGTGTCATAGACGGTGGGCCAACATTGAGCCAGCATCGGTTTAATGCATCGATTTTTGTGCTTGCTGAGTTCTACGTTTGACCTTAAATTGAGGCCACTTGTTATTAAATTCTGGGTGAATAGGTCATAAAACGAGGACAGCTCCCACCAAACACAAAACATTTGTATAACATTTGTACAACGTCGGCCCAAAGTCTTCGACGTTGGTCCAACATTGTACAAATGTTATACAAATGTTTTGTGTTTACTGGGGGACTGCATGATGCGTGTGATCGTCGTTCAAGCATGTTTTAAACGCAGCATATTTTGGTAAAAGAAAAAGAAAAATAGTGTAATTTCCATCAAAATAAAAACGTTTCATTTGATTTTTTAGATATTTTATAAAACCAGGTGATCTATGTATATTATTATATATCGATGTGGCAATAGCGGAAGCTGGTCTCGTCAAACACCAGACGTTGATCCAATGTTGTGTCCATGCACGTTTACAACGCTAGCCGGATATTGACTCAACATTGGGTCAATGGGTCGTGTTGGCTAGGAGCTCACGCATGTAGACGTGTGTAAAAAAGGTGTTACTAGCTGGGATTTATCAGGTTATGTAGTCAACATTGTCAACCTGTCAGACAGGTGTCCCGTCTAGGAATTATGAGGGTGATACCAGATTTTTAGAGATTTTCTGATTGTAAAACCCAGATAACACGACAGGTGTACCCAATATCGTTTCAACGTCGAAACTGTTACTGAGGCTGATTTCTGTTATAAAGATAGATGTGAGGTTTCACAAGCTTACATTTAATTTTCGAAGAAATGTAGGCCTATCTGTTTTTTTTTAAATTAATGGGTTTTTTCAGTCCAAAGAAAAACCTAAAGATGTACTTTGTTCTATCAGTTTTTTGTTGGTATTTGTGTATGGTATATGATGTTATGATCTCATCTAATACACTTAAAATTATTTGAAACAACAACGCAATTAAGATTACTTTGTTTTTATTTGGAAATGAGGCCGTATTATTGTATAGTTGTAGTGCATATAGTGCAAGCCTAAATCACAATCATGTAATATTTGAAAGCCTGGTTTTCATCATCTCAATGTATCCCAATAAACCCAAAGGGATGTACCAATGTTGTTTTAACGTTGAACCAGCGTTACAGACGGTGGACTGCCAATTAACAGTAATGGCTCAATGTTTTATATTGGCTGAGGTATGTTATAAGCTACTAACGTTACCATATATTCTGAGTGAAATAAAAAAATCAATATCGGTCGGTCGGTCGGTCGGTCGGTCGGTCGGTCGGTCGGTCGGTCGGTCGGTCGGTCAGTCGGTCGGTCGGTCGGTCGGTCGGTCGGTCGGTCGGTCGGTCGGTCGGTCGGTCGGTCGGTCGGTCGGTCGGTCGGTCGGTCGGTCGGTCGGTCGGTCGGTCGGTCGGTCGGTCGTCGGTTGGTCGGTCGGTCGGTCGGTCGGTCGGTCGGTCGGTCGGTCGGTCGGTCGGTCGGTCGGTCGGTCGGTCGGTTGGTCGGTCGGTCGGTCGGTCGGTCGGTCGGTCGGTCGGTCGGTCGGTCGGTCGGTCGGTCGGTCGGTCGGTCCATAAATCAATCAATCAATCAATCAATCAATCAATCAATCAATCAATCAATCAATCAATCACTCAATCAATCAATCAATCAATCAATCAATCAATCAATCAATCAATCAATCAATCAATCAATCAATCAATCAATCAATCAATTCATTCATTAATCCACGCATCCATCCATCCCTTCACAAAAACGCACCCACTCACCTGCCGAACCGCCCATCCGGCTGCCACACCCACCCACTGACCCACCATTCGTTTGCTCCTTCGTTCGTTCGTTCGTTCGTTCGTTCGCTCGTTCGTTCGTTCGTTCGTTAGTTCGTTCGTTCGTTCGTTCGTTCGTTCATTCATTCATTCATTCATTCATTCATTCATTCATTCCTCATCCATCAATCCATTTATCCAATGATAGTAGTAGAAACCAGAGATATAAGCTAACTGATTGTAAAACACAGTTCATCTTCATAAATGCGTTGATTATTGCAGCTTTCAATTAATCAAAAGTCATGCAGTAATACGGGAAAAAAAAAATTAATCATCATGACGCAGCAGCGTTTTTAGCATTGGCGTTGAACTCGCGAACAACACCCCAATGGTTCCCCATTTATTTCTATCTATGTTTTGATACTGCCCCGAGCTGACAGCTAGGCCTACTTACACTGTATCTATATTATATCCAGCAATAATATTACTAGACATTGTTGGGCCAGCGTCAAAGACGGTGGCCCAACTGTAATATCGAAATACCCCAACGTCCTGTAGGCCCTGTTCGATGTGAAGTGAGTAACGTTAAATTCTAATGAAGATAGCTCAACCGTGACGGTGAGTCAAATTTACCACTGCGGTATACATGCTCAGTTTAGAACAGGCAGTCACACAATGTTGAATTAATGCTCGGCCAGCGTCGTAGACTCTGGCCCAGCATTAATTCAACATTGTCGTAGTTGCTGGGTGTCCAGTTAACAGTGTGCAGCGCGTGGCACTCGTGTGTGACGCACGACTCATAACTGGTTGAACTCTAGGAATGTATCCGCCTACTCGGGGGATTGAAGACAAGCTCGACTGGGACAATTTGAGATCATACAATTTCATATCAAAGCATGGGGAGGAATCATTGGGGTGGCGTCAATTGAAAGAGGTGCTGCGTCGAGATCAAGCACAATAAATTATTATCGCTCAATTTTGAACAACAAAAATGGAAGACGGGCACAAATAATCAGCGACAGCTGCCAGATGAACGTAATTATCATACCCAAACATACATGACCACAGAGCACTAGAATATATAACATAACTAGATTTAGCCTAGCTGTGTCCGACTTCAAATTCTATTTAAGCCAGAATATAACATTTTGTCATAAAATATAGATTTATTTGAAATAAAATGATAGACTTTTATGTGTCTTCCAGATACAAATCACATGTTTGTCATGCGGAAATTGTATTTTTACATTGTACGCTATTTTGGTGAAATGTTGAAATGACAATTGTACGTGTGATTTATCTCATCAGCACTGATCCCTTGCGAGATGCAGTCTGAGCTGGTCCCCTTAGTGGATCCAGCTGGCGCTGGTCCTTACAGTGGATCCAGCCACCGCTGATCCCCTTAGTGGATCCAGACAGCGCTGGTTTTCTTAGTTGATCCAATCAGCGCTGCTGTTCTTAGTGGATCCAGACAGTGCTGGTTCCTTAGTGGATATAGCCAGTGCTGGTCCCTTCAGTGTATCCAGCCAGCGCTTGTTTTCTTGATGTATTCAGCCAAGACTGGTCCTCTTAGTTGATCCAGTCAGCGCTGGTCCCTTAGTGGATACTGCCAGTCCTGGTCCCCTTAGAGGATACAGCCAGTGCTGGTCTCTTTAGTGGATCCAGCCAATGCTGTTCTCTTTAGTGGATCCAGCCAGCGCTAGACTTCTTAGTGGATCCAACTAAGAAGACTAGTCTTCTTAGTTGATCTAGTCAGCGCTGCTGTTCTTAGTGGATCCAGACAGAGCTGGGCCCCTTAGTGAATACAGCCAGTGATGGTCCCTTAGTGGATACAGCCAGTGCTGGTCCCTTAGTGGATACAGCCAGTGCTGGTCCCTTAGTGGATACAGCCAGTGCTGGTCCCTTAGTGGATACAGCCAGTGCTGGTCCCTTAGTGGATACAGCCAGTGATGGTCCCTTAGTGGATACAGCCAGTGCTGGTCCCTTAGTGGATACAGCCAGTGCTGGTCCCTTAGTGAATACAGCCAGTGCTGGTCCTTTAGTGGATACAGCCAGTGTTGGTCCCTTAGTGGATACAGCCAATGATGGTCCCTTAGTGGATACAGCCAGTGCTGGTCCCTTAGTGGATACAGACAGTGCTAGTCCCTTAGTGGATACAGCCAGTGCTGGTCCCTTAGTGGATCCAGTCGGTACTGGTCCCCTTAGTGGATCCAGTCGGTACTGGTCCCCTTAGTGGATCCAGTCAGTGTCGGTCTTCTTAGTGGATCCAGCCAAGACTGATCTTCTTAGTTCATCCAGTCAACCCTGCTGTTCTTAGTGGATCCAAACAGTGCTGGTCCCTTAGTGGATCCAGCCAGTGCTGCTCTCCTTAGTGGATACAGCCAGTGCTGCTCCTTTTAGGGGATCCAGCTAGCGCTGGTGTCTTAGTGAATACAGCCAGTGCTGGTCCCTTAGTGGATACAGTAAGTGCTGGTCCCTTAGTGGATAGGCCTACAGCCAGTGCTGCTCCCCTTTGTCTCTTAGTAGATACAGCCACAAATACAGATTCAAATATACAAATAAAACATCATCACAATTTCTATATTGCAGATATGATATTCAAGCTATAATAAATTACTCTTGTATGTAAAAAACGCATGTAAGAAATGCTTCAAACAGAAAAATATTTGAAGCAGAATAGATATCAATTTATATGGACTAGTTTAAAAAAAATATTTATTTTTTACATTTTCGAAAAAATCCCCGAAATCAGCTTTTCAAGCGCATTATAATGCATTATGAAATTGTGCTCTTTATTAATAGTGCGTTTTGTGTTGTCAAAGACGGTATAGTTCAGTCAAAAAGTCATTTGACCTTGAACAAATTGCAACAGAAATAATTTTATGTGTTTTGGCTTCACAAATACATCCAGATTAACATACTAATAATCTTAAGAAATATTCGATGCGGAACAGGGCAAAATTCAAGGTCAAAGGTCAATTCCAAGGTCAAATATGTTTTTTTCAGAAAATAAGTGTAGGAACAAGTGTAATACCTCTTTCTCGTGTAATTTTAACTGGAAAATCAATCTTTTATGATTCAAGGTCATTCTCAAAGTCAAAGGTCAAAGCGAAGGTTGAATAAACGAGAATATGATTTCTAGAAAATAATGCAAGGAACATGTGTAATACCTCATTTCATGGAATTTGTACTGAAAAATCCGTTTATAGTATTATTTTGGTGATTGAAGGTCATCTTCAAGATTATCTTCAAGGTCAAAAGGTCAATTCCAAGGTCAAAGGTATAAAAAGTATGATTTTTAACAAACACAAATAGCAAGAAGTGTAATATTTATGTTTGATGTGTTTTTGATTTATTAATCCATTTCTCGTTTTGTTTTGATGATCAAAGGTCATCTTCAAGGTCAAAAAATCAATTTCAAGGTCAAGTAATTGAAAAATATGATTTGTAGCATACAACACAACGAACAAGTGTAATACCTCTTTTCTGTGTGCTTTTTGACTAGAAAATCCATTTATAGTATTATTCTGGTGATGGAAGGTCATATTCAAGGACATCTTTGAGGTCAAAAAGTCAATTCCAAGGTCAAAGGTATAAAAAAATATGATTTTTAACAAACACAAATAGCAAGAAGTGTAATATATGTTTGATGTGATTTTGACTAAATAATCCATTTCTGATATTGTTTTGATGATTGAAGGTCATCTTCAAGGTGAAATTATCAATGTCAAAGTCAATTAAGCGAAAAACATGATTTGTAGGGGAGGACGGGGCATGTTCGAACACCGGGGCACGTTCGCCCCCTGCTGGTAACTCAGAATTGAGGGCCACCTGGTGAATTAAAAGTATAATTTATGATGTACCTCTCCCCTAAGTCACTGTTTCTCCCAAAATTCATCAGCTACAGTTTTTTTGTTTCGCTCTCGATTCAATTACGTGATTTTCGTCTCATTTTATGTTATTTAGCTAAATTTTTCTAAATACCGGTACTGTGTGAACTAAAGTTTTAGTAGTACGGTAACTATTTGTTGTTCCATAAATAGAACACAGAGGTATACAACATACAGGGAAAGTATTTTTAAACCATCACAAGGGGTACCGGTACGGGCAATACTTGGGGTTGAAGCTGACATGGCATTACGGGGCACGTTCAAACGCGTTCGGATATGCCCCGGAAAAGGTGTGAACATGCCCCGAACTGGTCTCACAACCAATGGTCATAATTGAAACATAGTTTATCTTATTCACACATGACCACACTCACCCATGCATGCTGGCACTCACTCAGCCACACATTACCACACTTTTTCATACAACACATGCTGTTTTGTCTGGTAACCCGGCGGTTGGTAGATAACCGTGATAAATGCCAACAGTGGTGCGCCGGTGGCCTGATTGACAAACTGCCATTGCCCACTGCTGGCAACGTTATGGGAGACTGACAATGTGCTGCTACCTTGTGAATGGCAACATCAAACTGTTGCTATTTATGCAATAATAAAATACAAAGGATTGCCAATTTTTGTCATTGTTGTATTGCACTTTAATAACCGGGGCATGTTCGAACGGTACTGGTCAGATGTGCCCCAGAGGCGGGGCATGTCCGACCAGTCTGGTTGTAATCACATTTTGCGCTATATTTATTAAAATATACAAGATAACACTACGAACAAGTTTAATTCCACGTTTCTGTGTGATTTTTGACCAGAAAAATCAATTTCTGGCATTATTTTAGTGATGTACGGTCATCGCAAGGTTGAAAGTTAAATTTTAAGACCAAGTGACCAAAATTATGCCCTTTGACGCTTTCTGGTCGCCCATTAGCTCGTCCACATCACTATTTTATGCAAAACTGTCACTTTTCAAAGCACTGTGTCTCTCTTTAATGATTTTCTGTCGCCCTTTATGCATCTGTATTGCCATTTATTACCTCTTCATTACCCTTTAACACCTCTCCGTCACCTTCTAGCACCACTTCGCTTTCCCGTCACCCTTTAACGCATCTCTGAGGCCTTTTAACGCCTCTCCATCCACCGTGAATGCTTTTCTGGCGCCTTTTAATGCTTTAGCTCCTTCGCCTACTAACGGCTTCCAATCACCATTTAATGCCTTTTCGTCACCCTTCAATGCCTCCCGATCGATTTTAATGCCTTATGGTCGCCCTTTAATACCTTCACATCTTCCTTTAATATGTAATTGTCACCTATTAACGCACCTGTCGCACTTTAACGTTTTCTCGTGTCCCTTTATGCGTCACCATGGCGCATTAAGGCCTTTTTTGTTGCGCTTGAAGACCTTTTCGTCGCCAATTAATGCAACCTAGAAGCTCTTTAAGCTCTTTAAGGCTTCTCTGTCGCCCTTTAAAGCCTATCCTTTGCTCTTTAACGCCTTCCCATCGCCATATGGTGTCTCTGCGTCGCCCTTTAAATCATCCTCATCACTCTTTAGCACCTCTCCTTCCCCCTTTGGTGCCTTTCCATCGACCTATAATGCATTATTAAGGCGTTATTACACCTTAATAATGGGGTTTCCCTGGAACGAATATTGGCGGACCGTATGAGCCACAGTAGGTATGAGCCACCGTCAGGCGCGTAGCCAGCCGTACGCCAGTACGCACGTGCGTACACATTGTAAGGGGGAGTAAAAAAAAAATATGACCCATAAAAAAAAGAAGCAACAAGTTAGCAGACTAGCCTAGTCTACATGTACATGCGCACTTAGCAGTTTATTCTTTATGTGGTGTTGCATAAAACGCCGGAAAAGTAGAATACAAATGCAATAGGCCTAAATGTTTCTCTTTTCAATGACAGTCACAAATTCACCACATGTATGACTATAGTGCCGCTAAACTTGCCGTGGACGAGCCCACACCGTAAAGATGTGCCACGGACCGTGGATTACTACATTCGTTTTCCCGGGGAAATCAATTTTTTTCAACCAGGCAGTCAATGAAATCGATATCCACCCCAAGGTGGAAAAATGCTAATAACATTTTACTGGTCTTTTTACAAATGAACTGAGCGTACGATGTATACAAAATAACCTTTTATTAACTTGATTAATCGAGGCAAGTCTTAGATATGAGCGTCCAGATAAATGTCCCACTTTTTTACCCTTGACCATGTTGAGTGGGCATTATAATCTGTGGCAGTTCTGTTTCAGCAACGTTATGGGGCTAATTCTAAACGATCTATTTTTGTACCTGCACTGCACTGTGTTAATCAAATGATAGGCTGCACTATGACATGTATACATGCATAAATCCCATGCTACACTGACTACCTTCTCAGACGTAAAGACACTGGTGACAAGAGTGAAATCCCATGCGGGCATTCAACTAATGTTATACTAATGTTGGTTCATTGTCTACGACACTGGCCCAACATTAAAATAATTTTGTTTCAACATCTCATGTTTGCTCAGGGCTGATTTATGCCTATCACGGCGAATCATGTAACCAGGTAATAATGATCAAATAACGTTTTCGTATAGTGTATATATAGTGTATATATAGTGTATAGTTTCGTTTTTGTGTAAGGTTATCTGTTTTGTATACTGTCTGGCAGCTGGCATAGTAATAAAAATCATGAATATAGATCTGTATGCCTAAAAATAATAGTTATTTCATCTTTTAACCCCTCCACATACTCTAGCCTCTAATTATGTATGACTAAAAAAAATTGAGGGCCATTAAATATTTTATTTACAACATGTCCTTCAGACAATTATTTATTAAAAACACTCCTTCCCCCCCCCCCTGGCGATTGAGTGGTGGCCCCCTAATTATGACCAATCACAGAATGTCCAGCTTAGCTATTATTCGTGCACACAAAGACACTACGCAGACTACATAGTCAAATGCTGGATCCGCATATGTAATCACTGAGTAAAATGATTTAAATTATTTTATAACTTGATATAGGTCTAATTCAATTTTTAATTTTGTTGCTGTATTCAATTTTGAAATTTTACAAAAAATATTAAAAAAACTCAAAATTTATAAATCAATATCTTTACCGCAAATACCATCAGATGCCACCATTTGCGATCTTTTTTTCAAATTTTCCTCGGGGGAAGCCCCCCGGACCCCCCTCCACCGTGTCCGCTGGGCTGCGCGCAGCGGGTATGGGGGTTCCCCCCATAAAATAGCAGCCATGAATAAGGGGAAATCCCAACCTCCCCGTTTCGGAAAAGCTCTGTAAATCCGGGTGTGACCATACCCCGAAAAAGACCGAAAAAGACTAGAAACCCCGAAAAAGACCCGAAAAAGACTTTATTTTCAACCAAATTCTGTTTATATGTTACTATAATCCTATTTTATATATAAGTATGTGTTCCAAACATGGATTTGCAAGTTTATTTTATGTGAATGATCGTAATACAGTCTACAGTGCAGTAGCCTAGTTTGTATTGCTCCGGTTTTTCTGTCATTTGGCACTAATGCGCCACCTGGTGAACTCAACGTTATATCTCTACTAGGCCTCTCAGCAAACAAGATACATGAATACATGCTGGTTCAAGGTTGGGCCAGCGTCGTAGACGGTGTAACAACATTGAACCAACAATGGGTGAATGTCTCGTGTTTGCTGGGCTATTTGTAGGCTAATTAAATTCATTAATTATTGTAGATCTATTATAAATCACCGCATTGGTATCTGGGTGCCATGTCAATGTACAAAGTCAGTACATATGTATATATGTATGATATATGTTTTCAATGTAATAAGTGGTGTCTATCAGAATTGTGTTCCGTGGAACTGATTGATAATCACCCGAAAACACCCCCTATTAAAAACCCAATCCTTAAGAAGGGGGATTTCACAGCGGCAACGATGATAGAAGATAGTAGTAGTCTTTTTCGGGGTATGGACGCACCGCCCCTAGCGTTGTGCGTACACATGTTCATAACCCTGGCTACGCCCCTGACCGTACACCCTACATGTGTCTGTTTGCAATTCTGGTTAAATAAATGAAGTTTAAAAAATAAAAATAAGGAGCTGTAATTATTATTGGTAACGTTAACAGCTAATACAGGAGGCACGTGTGAGAGTCGAACAAAATACTCTCATATTTTGGCTCTGGACGCGTTACAGTCAGAGTTTAAAAATTTATAATATCAGAGCCATCTAGTGATTAATACTTTTTATTTGCTGCTGTCGCAGAGCGCCACGTGGTGAATAAACACTTTCGTTGCAGAGGCTGACCAGTTTTAATAGGTGTTTACTCTGACATTTTCTAACGTTACCATTCGTACAGAAGGGAGGTGTCACCAGTGACAAGAAACAGCAGTTTATTTATTAATTTGCTGGTTATCGCTGAATACTAAGTAAGTATTTGCCATTTTATATGAAAAATAAATGCATGACAGTGGTTATAGTCAGATTCGCTTAAAATTTAATTCTGCAACAATTCCTAGAATAGAAGAGATAGGGCTAAGCCTAAGTGGAACAGGCATGCTGTGCCTGTGGCAGGGCCTAAAAAAAATATTGTTTGTTTCCGATTTCCGACCGACCCTATCAAAACATGTGCGACCCAAATTTATTTTATGGATTTCCAAAAAAAAAAAAAATTCCGACTGTAGTCAAAGTAACTCTGAAAAACATTACGAAAAGGAGAGTGGGGTCAAAAAGTGTAAAAAAAAAAAAAATCGTTACATAATGTACAGATAAGACATGCGTGAAAGTGAATTTGGCACCAAATAAAATAAAATAATATTCTTACCTACCGATTGGTTGAAGTGACAAAAAATAAAATAAAAAATAAAATAAATTTCCTACCTACCCACTGGTCAAACTGACAACATATCGGAAACAAACATATATTTTGTTTTGGCCCAGTGTGGGCGGCCCCTTTTCACGGCTTTTGATAAATTTTTACACATGTGCCATTTTTTTTAATTTTTGTAAAAGAAATGCAAAAAGTGAAATTGGACCATGTCCACCGCCCTATGAGGAAGCTCTGGAGGCAATCATTAAGGCTGTTTGGACAGAACAATGTGGGGATCTCTATAGTCAGATTCACATTAAATTCATCAACCAGGATTATTGAATTTTGCGGATTTCTCACTCAATTCTCAACCAATTTTCATGAAATTTCAAACACACTATTTTCCATTCATGTCGTAACTACCCATGTCGTAACTAATTTCGCGAAGTTTTGATAAGTATTGTAAAAATTAGACCATTTGACATGTAATAAAATTCTGAGACGAAGCTAATGGCTTTATAGAGGGCAACATTTTTATTTATTTACTACATGTCAAATGGTCTAACTTTTAACTTTCTTATCAAAACTCGGCGAAATTCATCCACCACGGTGAATGTGAATCGTGGTATAAGAATTGAGATACCCGGGGAAGGCTGCACTAGTTTGCCCAGGGTAAAACCTGGGTGAAGTTTTGTTTGCCGGCCCTACGCTTTCTCATGGGGCGCACCGAAGGTAAAAAGGGGAGTTTCTTAGCCATAAGGATGAAAATCATCATGACCCCCTCATAAAAAGGCGCTATGCCCAAATTTCTGATTGTTATGTGAATATGGGGTATATTTGCTACTGGCCTGTTGCATGAAAAGTGGTCATTTTGGACGACAGATGTGTAATATCATAGAGTGTATAATTTATGATGTTGTACATGATTCTGATGATCTGAAATCATAATCCACCGTCACTTAATATGATGAGTACTTTTTACCAGATTAACGAAGCTCATTTTTTTGGATTTTTTAAAAATACACCCCCTAAATTACTAAAAATGGCATGTAATGAGTTAGCATCAGATTTTTTGCCACATTTACACAGCTTCATATTTTATTATGAACACCATTGAAATTATATTATTTATGTTTATTTCAAGAATAAAACATGCAGTTTATTTTGGTATGCAACATGAGTACTTTGTCTTGTAATTTAATTACACTGACGCTCGAACGCTCGACCCAGTCCAGTAATCCTATCCTGGCACCGGGCGAGTACACATTCTCAGGCACTGGACGTGCTGGTCGAGTATATATTCAAGGTCTTATCTGCTATGTAACGTTACTAGGCCTATACTAGTATTGTCAGCATGTCTGACCAGTGCATGGATAGTCTGCAGTAGCGGTATTAAGACAACGCGGTGCCGTCATTAAGCCACGCGACATTGGTTAGAGCTCCCTGCATGTGCTAGCCTCCATCCACTCTCACGCCGCCACTGTGAACGCGCTGGCAGCAGTTGTATCAGGTTGACACCCTATGGAGCCACGGCCTGCTTCATTGGCTTAGACGACGCAGTTACCATCACATTTCATCTTTGAATGTTCTCATTTGGGCACAACAATATATTACCATGGTATTTGTTTTTAGACACATCAGAATAATAGAAATGCGTTGGCGGCATACTGTATTAATGCTTTAAAAAAACGTAGGCCTAACAGATTAAATTTACGTCTAATTTTACACAGTGTGTAGGCCTCAGAATGTCTGCCTAGAAGCAGACCGTCCCAATGATGTCACTCTTGCCGACCGTAGCCCGCCATTGATTAAATGGTGAGATATCATCTCTGCAGAGACATAGTGTATACATGTGCCCTAACATTGGCTCAATGCTGCAACAGCTCGTCTGGGGCTGAGCACGTGTCAAGTCCTGTGTCTCGGCGCTACTATACTAGTAGAAAAAGATCCATACCTCACATTATTTGGATCACCAGTGGACGCCAAATGCTAAGGCCTAAAAAAAAAAATTGTTTGTTTCCGATTTCCGACCGACCCTATCAAAACATGTGCGACCCAAATTTATTTTATGGATTTCCAAAAAAAAAAAAAAAAAAAATTTTTTTTTTTTTTCAGGAAATTCATAAGTTGAGGGATGACTTACTTGCTGTAGTCAAAGTAACTAAAAAAACGTTACGAAAAGGAAAGGGGGGGGTCAAAAAATGTCCAGAAAACAAAAAATGTATAATCTATAATGTACAGATAAGACATGCAGGGAAGTGAATTTGGCGCCAAATAAAATAAAAAATAATTCTTACCTACCGATTGGTTGAAGTGACAAAAAATAAAATAAAAAATAAAATAAATTCCCTACCTGCCCACTGGTTAAAATGACAACAAATCGGAAACAAACATATATTTTTTTTTGGCCTAACAGTCAAAACATGAGCTAGCGCGATAAACGGATGCTGCAAATAGCATTAAGCCTATACATTGGCGTCGCGTTATCGCTGGGAATTCCACAGGGGCGCTTGTAAATCTGTAAATCAATGATCACTAGTGCAATGATTAAGAACAGTCATTACTTTTGTTGTAAGCAAAACTGACATGGTGTCGTCATTCTGACACAACTCAACGATAAATTACCCAACACACACTAGGTGTTATTCAATGCTGGTCCACCTGTACGACGCTGGCCCAGTGTTAAAACAAGATGTACAACAACTAGGCTACATTAACATTAGCATACCGCGTTTACACCCGTGACGCTCACAACACGCTGACCGTGGCTCAACCATGTTGACACAGCTACATGCAGCAGGCTGGTGTCCGGTAGATTTTTTCAAGCCAGCAGATTTTCTAGTAATACAGGGTACAACAAAATCGGGGGGGGGGGGGAGGGGATTGCGTTTATTAGGGATAATACGGTATATACTCAGATGGAACGCTTAAACTATCTAAAGCCAAGTAGGCCTACACTGCAAATTTTTTATTTATATTATTTGATTATGTGACTTGAGATCATCTAAATTGACTCTTCAATGTGAAATAACAAGTGATTATTATGGTATTATGATATATGTTTGTCTCCGTTATTTTTAACTATTTTTATAAAAATCACAATGATTGCGGGTTGTACATCACTTGTACATTTTTTTTTTTTAAGTCCATACCGTATCAGATTCGAGTTTACCTGGTCTAGTGACATGTCACCAGGTCTAGTCATAAACTAAGGTTACTAGACCTGCTGGTCTAGTGTTACAAAATGTTAATGTCACACCCTGTAATTATGTTCACATAAGGCGAGAATGTTCCAAGTGTGCTGTGTGATGTTTTCCAATAATTTAAGGCATAACATATATTTTGGATCCTGGTCCTCAATGAATTTTTGATTTAAAACACACATTATGTTGCCATAGACTGCAGTAATTATACCTATAGTTATAAAACAGGGCCATTTTTTCCCCAGAAACCACATCTACTTGAATTGTGCAATTCAATATCACAAATTTGAAAAATCAATAATTTTGGTCACATCCGTCCCCCCTGTCAAATATTTTTTTAGGAAGGTTTGGAACTAAAATAAATATTATGGAAATAAATGTGCCAAGTGAATGAGTAATAATATAGTATGTGTCGGGAAAATGTTTTTTTTATATTGGATAAAAAAGAGATGAAAGGTGTCTGTCACATCCGTCCCCCCTGTCACATCCGTCCCCCCCCCCATCACCCCAGATCACTTAAATGTGAACTGTTTTTCATTTCATATATGTCTAAATTAGTAGATTCTATTTAGTTATATCCAGTGAGTGCATATATTTATAAAAAAATATTCCTGGTCCTCTTGTAGTGCATGTTTTTATCAAGATTACACATTTTTGAATCATGCTCAAAATATTTGGCAAGTTCGGCAAAAGTAATACAAACTCCCAATTTGCCAGGCTTTAATAAATTTGCTATCAAAATGTACTTAGGAGTAACAGCAACAAACATGTATACACAAACATTACCAGATTACACATGTATACATGATACATGCGAGTCAAATTAGCATGATTAGTGCTTAAAAATACATGTTATGGGGGGGGGTTGGCGGATGTGACGTTGTTTCAGTTTCAGATTTTAGTGTGCCCAAACCATTATACAGTCGTATATTCTATGATCATGATGATAACAACATTCCTCCAGCATATCGAATGAAGTTGCTAATTTAAGACATCTTATTTATAAATATTCGACCGTAGACTGAAAATCAAGCACTACTCCCAGTATCTTGCAAACTATATCAATTCAAGCTGGCATACAACAAGCTTGCTATACTACAATTTTTGTCTTTTAAGTCAATGAAACAAACGTTGCATTTAAAGGCATTGATTACCAGATCATGATACATTTAAAATGTACAGCTTTGTCATTGCCTGTGTGATTTGTGCCATTATAATTAACTTCAAAACATTCTTCTCGTCATACAATATACCATGTAAATGTTTTCTCAGATCTTCAAATCAACCTCAGCGTTCGAAATAAGGGTTAAAAATGAGGTTGTCCATCGGACAATCAGGTCAGATTTTCAAGTTGTCCGCTGAAATTTTAGATTGTCCGCAAGTAATATATAGCTACAACCCAGCCTGTTTCCACAACTTTCTGAAAACATTAGTTAACCAACAAGTAGAAGCTCACCACTGTAAGCAAAATTTTCAAACCTGACAGTCACTTGACTTATAAATGCCTTTAAATAATAATGTAATGTGAAAATATCCTTCACAAAGGTGGTTGTCCGAGCAGACAACCTCATGGTAACTATTGATTGTCCGCCACAAATTTTGGTTGTCTCGGACAACCGGAAGGGCCTTATTTCGAACGCTGAACCTCTAGTAATAAATTGTTGTCTCTTGACCGATAACTAAGAGATGTCATGATTTTTGTTTCTCTTTTGTCTTATTTTATTTCCTTTTATATGATAACGTATCTAATATCAATAAATGAATATAAAAATACGTTGAATAATTGGATCATACTGAGATGAAGTTTATTTGAAGTAGAATCATATTTATAATTGCATGCATAATACCTGCTTCGTTGTTAATTATTATAATAATAAGTTAGATATCACCTAAAATTGTCCAATAGGAGGAAAATAACAAATGAAATATGTACCAGTAGTATACGTTACCTCTGGTAATCTGAATACAAAAAACACTGTGCAATGGAAAATGATGACAGTAGAAGTAGGAAGTCACAGTTATATTTTATGTTGTATTGTTTTCTACTCTGCACTGGAAATATTTCTCCAGGGGACGGATGTGACAAAATGCATCCGAGCACTACAATTTAACTGAAAATGTTTTGACAAAATATTTACAAAATGTCTTTCCACTGCGATAAGCATGGATACTTTAAAAGAAGCAAGATAGCAGAATTGTTGACATAAGATATTTTTGCGCTTCCCAGAAGCTACATTTATGTTGGTATCAAGGGAATTTTCTGTGTAACTGGGTCCTAATATGAACCATCAAGGATCATGAGGATACGAGTTTAGCTCAGGTAAAAATAATATTATGTTCCCAGCAAACTATCTAGTATAAGATGATCCTTTAGAGCAGGAACCAAAACATATGTATTTATTTACATAACTATACACAAAAAGCTGCATACAAGGTATATTATAAATATAGTTAATGTTATCCATCAATCAATATTTAGAGGTAGCTGACATTTACATTTACCTATAATTTCACGTACACGTCATGTCAGCAATGTCAGGCAATAACCTGTTTATTATGAAATGGCCGGCCGTTCATTTGATTTTACGTAATTTTGTTGCATTTACTTATCTTGTAAAAAGACAAAATAGCCTGACATTGTATAAAAAATGTAAGGCCTCACACAAGAATAATCCATGACATGTTTCGTTGAAAAATCTAAGATGGCTGACTAAGCTATTGCAAGCCAATGACCAGCTCCTTGAAAATTGTGTTTATTTGACAACATGTTTGAATTGTTTGGAGTAAGGGGGTAATTGTCAAATGTTCCCAATTCTTAGGTGGTTTTGAGGCATGCCTGCTAGAAAGATTATTGAAAAAGGGTCAATTTCATGCAAATCGGTGCCTAATATTGCACCTTTTTTGAAAGGTGAACAGAAAAGGAGGGGTCTCCTACCCACATTGATTTCTGGTCTGCATTTTTATTGACCTAGTTTATCTTATTATTTTGGAGATATGGCAGTATAGCTAAAACAATTGTTCAGAATAAATTTCTGTTGTATTTAAGGATATCACATGTCAAATTTCAGAGGTCTATGTAAAATTCAAAATGGCTGACTGGTGGCAATTTTTTGTAAATTTTGCACATGCACCAGAAACCTTGCATGATACTTAGGAGTACCGGTATCAGTAATGAATGAGTGGTTTTGTGAAACTAATATAAACTGTTTATACACAACATTTTTTAGCATGTTGTTACTCATGACAAAATGTGGAAATATTACATAAAATTTGCCAACTGGTGGCGAGAGACGGCTGCTTTAGCGTTTGTTTTCTAGTTTTATCATAAAATGTCACGTCCGTCCCCCCTCGATTTCAGAAATAAAACTTGTTCATTGGTCTATAGATCAGGAGTTCTCAGTTAAATGCATATTTATACGTGAAAGAATCACATTGTTAGTCCCCTGATTAAGAGCAAATGGTTATAATATTGTTTCTCTTGAATATAATGATTATTAAAAAAATACATAATTTGCTGCCAGATTGATATGTCATTCACACTATTACTGTGGCAGCATAATTATGTTCACAGGACTTTCAGTAATAATTGTGTGATTTTTTCTCAATTGAAATGTTGCCTGTTGATGAAAAACATGTTTGTAGTTGGTCTGGGATAACTAAAAAAACATTTTTGGTGTGTTGTAATTGCAATTGTGTCACATCGGTCCCCCTCCTACCATCAGTCGACAAATCATTGTTTCCAAAGATTCTGCTGTGACAAATGACTTTTTAAGTTTAGTCCCATAAAATATACACATTGGCCCTTCATCTCTGAAATTTTTATGGATTTTTTAATAACTTTTTTTTTGAGTTGTGATGCCAACCAATTTGACCACTTTTCGTGCAACAGGCCTACTACAGTATTACTGTATCGCGGGCACTCATTGGGTGCCCTGATGTATCTAAGAACAAAACTCTTAATGACATTCATCTCTGTACTGTGGCATAGTTTTATTCATCTGCTTCAAAAAATTCAAGTGTCTGGGTGATTTTTTTGATTCTGTATCCTCAAGTGCTGAAATTTGCAACATTGAGGTCACAACTTTTGGACATTTTATAATTTAGCTCATAAGTTGATCTAGCACAGGATTTTTCTTGCTCAGTGAAAACAGTGGAATGTGATCAAATATTTCTTTTAGCATGTCGGCAGTTACGAAAAAATGGTGAGGATAATTTTATAAGACAATTTAAACATTTTTATGATGTACTAGTACCTGCCTCAGGCTCAGCTCATGCAGTCAGGCTAATTAGGCTGCTAACTTAAACATGTTAAAGCAACACAATCAGGCTAAAATTAGAAAAAAATAGGTAATTTTATTTTGGCTTCTTAAAATGATCATGAGAGTTTGAGAGACCTGTACGAATAGCAGCTACATTGTAGGACCGGTATAATATATATTTATACCGTTAGGTGTATTTTATTTACACATGTATATGCATATGTATACAGGTATATTTAAAAAGTAGCATTAATCGCATACTACTAAATCTTGATTAAATATGTGTTGTTTAATTTAACTATACTTGTAGCCTATGTATATATAATGATGATATTTTGTATATTATAATAACATTTTATATTGTTATGTGGCTGAAAATAAAAAAAGACTGTTCACATTTAAGCAAAACCATTTTAATTTTATTATTTAATAGAGCAAATAGATTTAACAAAAACACAACACAACCTGTTCCTGTCAGCTGACACCTACAACGCTGATAATATTAACAAATTTTAAAGTAATCGTAACCATTCTTACTCCGATCCTAAGCAATCGCGTCTATCTTGATTAATCCTAATACTATCTTAACAGCTCGTATAATAATGTTATTTAGTCGTGCATATTGTATAAATCGGAAGTGATTGGTAAGTGATCGTGTCCATTCCCAGAGCCATTGTACTTTATTGTAGGAGATCTCATCATATCATAGCCGATCGTCGAAATTCTTGCTATTTTTTCTCAAAGTAGACCTAAAATTGTGCAATCATCGTTACAAAATAGCAGCCATTATTTGTTAGAAAATTTTACACGATCATTTTACAACCAAATCGGGTATAGTGATCGCAAAAGATTGCAATTTGATTTTAGTCCGGTGGAACGTAGGCTTAAGGTGGAGGGCATGAGACAGTAATGTGGAGACTATCCATCAAACACAATACATTAATTAACCTAATGCTGTTCCAATGCCTGTGATGCCAGCGAAACATTGAAACAGCACAGGTAGACAGAGTGAATGTGGTGAAGACAGAGTGAGGTGGAGAAGATGAGAGTGGAAGGTGGAGAATACAAGATTAGTGACTTAAGCTGGAGATGGGATAAGGGATAATAATACGTGTGATGATATTATGTGTGATGATATTGATAAGGGAGGGGGGGCTTTAGAGTATTTCGGGCTGACTTGGCATGAAATAAATAATTTATTTATTTCAAGAACTCGTTGGGCTTATCAGCCCAGAATTTTTCCAGGCTAATCGTTCATTATTTGCGGAATTAACATGATTAAATTGTAAAAAATGTTTATTTCAGGCAATATTTACATCATTTGAATAAGCTTCCAACACATGGTCAGCTGGCCCATGACCTTGAAAATTGACTTTCTTGGATGTGAAGGTCAATTGTCCAATATTGAGATCAAAACAGAAAATGTGTTGAGGGGTGAGGGTAGTCAGCCATTTTTAAGGTGATGGGGGTGAGGGGTGTCACCCCTTTTTCAAGGTGATGTGTGTCGTCAGCCATGTTCAGGGTGATAGGGGGGTGTGTGTGTCGTCAGCCTTGTTCAAGGTGATGGGGGGGGGGGGGGTCGTCAGCCTTGTTCAAGGTGATGGGGGGGGGGGGGTGTTAGTCATCAGTCATGTTCAAGGTAAAGGGGTGAGGGGCGTCATCCATGTTCAAGGTGATGGGGGAGGGGATGAGGGACGTTGTTCAAGGTGATGGGAGGGTGTTGAGAGCCATGTTCAAGTTGAGGAAGAATGAGGGAATAACTTTCAAAGCGCTGAATTAATTTGTGAAAAACATCACAGCCAAAGGGTTTTTTTTCAATTTGAAATCATCATAAATGTCTTAGTTTACTCTTTATGATTCATTTGAATACCTGTGTTATGGGTTTCCGGCCATTAGAAATATGTTGATTCTTACAGCACGGGGGGTCGACTTTAGTCCCCTCAGTTGAATTTCATTCCCCACATGTATTCTTCCTCAATCTCCACTGGTTCATGCCCAGTGATTTTAGCTCAGCTGACATGCCATATATCTTATGAAGCGAGCAGTGTCTGCACCTCTAGAATTGGAGATTTAATTCAGCCTATGATAAATAGCCACTTTAAGTTGTTGCCGGTCTTAAAATTGGGATATTTCCAGCCTCAGGCAAGATCAAGCTGTGACAAGAGTATGCTACCCTGATGACATCACAAGGCTCTGACACAGTGACCTCTATTTTTAAATGTAATAGTTCTAATACGATCAAAAGTTTACGCCTGTTGAAAATGGCCTAGTTTTTGTAGGCACCTGACATATTTGTCTCAATTTCATGGCTTCCGAGTTTTTTGATAGGCAGCGCGAGTGTCGTTTTTACATAGCTGTCTGTGGAAACAGAATGGTGGCCTCGCGCAGTAAATGAGTTAGGCGGCCCAGTCATACTGGGTAAGAGTATGCATGAGCCTCCTTTGATTATTCATTTATATCAGTCTTGATATTGATAAAATAAGTACACTTACTTTGCATTATGTTTGTTGCGATCAACAGGAATACATCACAATTTTAACAAAATTGCAGATTTGATACGCATGTAGGACGTACATGCCCTTATAAACGAGTGTTCCCTTCTGATCAATCAGATAGACACACCCTTATAATTGAATGACTTGTAGTATTTCAGTGTCCTCCCTTTGCTGCAAACACATGAGACCTCTGGCCCTAGTTTTTAAATCCTTATCTGCAGTTTTGCAGCACGCAGACACTTTTTTTTTCATTTCCCCGCCCCCCCCCCATTTGCGATAAAATGGCAGCTTCCTATTCAGTCATCTGCAACAACATTATCTAATCTATAGTATATAGAAATATATACAAGTATATTAAAGGTCATACAGTGCTACAGATAAGCTTTTTATTTCATTTGGGTATTAATTTTTTTGCACTTGATTTCTAAACATAATTGATTACTCAAACCCCCCCCCCCCCCAGGGTATTGAGATTTTTATTACTTAATTATTACACATTACAGAAACATTTCTAATGCTTGAATTTTGTGATTATTGATCTAAGGTGAGTATGCATGGTACATGTAAACTTGTATAGATATTGTATAGCTTGGATTGAATAATCAACATTTTAATTGTTACGCAATGCCTTAGATTTAGTTATTGACTTTTTTGATCAGGAATATGGCTTCCACCTAATTAATGAAACACACTAAGCTTCTCTGAGGCACTGGTCACGGAAAAGAGCATGTAATCTAACTTGTTAACTGTGGCTGCTGTAATCTGATAGCTAGCTTTGATGTATAAGGTATACAACATGCCACTGATAACACTCTGAGTGGGCTAGCTGAACCATTAACCTTTAGAACACTGATGTCGACTACAGTAGACATACTGTGTTTTTATTAGCAGCTGTATAACCCCTGATAACAAGTTGTTAAAAAATAAATATGCCTTCAATCTTGAAACACTGACATATATTGGGACTTAAATTTCTCAAATAACACAAATTTTCAGTCACTTGAAGTTGTGTATCGCGATAGCGAGACACAACTTCAAGGGACTGAAAATTTAAATAGAAGAGCTCAGTGCTCTAAGGGTTACTAGGTACAATGAGATAACCTTGGCAGTTTGCCTCAAATATAGTATGACCTACAGTCATTGCTATACTACATAAAGTAGTGTTTGTACTCTGGTATACCGGGTACTAGATCAGGACTAAACTTTTAATAACAGACTAAGGTTAGTGCAAATTATTTTTATGAAAGACTGTTTAGGAATCACTACATTTGTTTGTTTTATTAACCCTTCAAGCACCAAGTTATATAATGGAATTTTTACTCACTTGAAGTTGTGACTCTCTGTCGTGACAGTCTACAACTTGAAATGGTTTTAAAGTAATTAGATATGTGCAACATTTATTACAAGCCAATTTAACATAATGTCAATCTACCAACTACCAAATCTAACTTGTTCAATTCTCCTTCAAATTCCACTGCTTGCAGGGCATAAAAAGGCTGAAGATGATGACTGTACATGTATAGGGCCTAAACATTAGCACTAGTAGCATTAATCTGTTAATACTAATATATTAGCATTAATACTAATAGCAGTTATGAGTAATACTAATAGCATTATTACTTTGATACAGCATGCAACTGTGAGCTCAGCTGTTTGAAGTGTGTGTAATTCAAGAAATGATTAATTGATTTACTACATGTATGTACTATGTATGTTTTCAGATTCATTCAACATGGTGAAGGTTTTAATTGCTGTTGATGGAAGTGATTATGCCGAATATGCTGTGCAATGTAAGCAAATGTGGACAATAAATTGTGTCATTTTCAATGAAGAGCCAGTGTTATACTTAATGTTGTTACAATGTTGCGCCGTCATCTGTGACAGCGGTCCAAAATTATACCGACATTGGGTCAATACCCTTGCGCCACTGGGATTGAATTATATATACCGGTAGACGATTTAACCTTTCAACCGCCAAATCATTCAATTTGAATTTTCACCCACTTAAAGTTGTGACTCGCTGACGCGATCCACAACTTCAAGTAAGTGAAAATTATTCAGATTTGACAAAATGGAGGTCAGCTGTTTTCAAATCTTGCTGGTTGATGTCACATTTTATCATTAACATATTTAAATTGTGGTACTTAATGTGCTAATAGAAAATAAAATCCCGAATATAAGTGGTACCAGCGGTTGAAGGGTTAAAGCAACTTTCAGACCAAAAAAATGTCACTAAGACCATAAAATAGTTTGTGCTTGAGGTTGAGTTATTCCAATAATTCAATCCAGCAGATATTTATTTTTTCCCGACTATAAATAATATGTTTTTAAAGCTGAAAATTAAATTTTCACCCACTTGGAAGTTGTATCTCTCTACAGCAATCCACAACTTCAACTGGGTGAAAATTACTTATATTTGTTTAGTTATCATTTGCAAATGTTGATGTTTAAACATGCATTTTGCTCCTAATATCAGTAATTTGATTGGCTAATAAAATGGATTAAGAACAACTGTGGTCACGCTTAGCGGTTGAAGGGTTTATTAGTATGTTACTGTATACATGTACATGTTATAACCAGTTATACATACATGTATAACCTCTGTGGCAACTTCATTAGTCTTCAATTTAGGTTACATGTTTAAGCATGTGATGTTTGTATTTCTCTCTCAAAAAAAAAACTTATTTTAAGCTATCAATCTTATTGCTTTTTAAAAGAATTTTTTTGAATTGTGTATTATTTATTAAAATAATCTTATTGGTTCAAACTGATTTTATTTGGTAGGGTATGTTGATAACATGCACAAAAAAGAAAATGAAGTAAATCTGGCACATTGTATGGAGTTTCCATCAGTTCCTAGCAGAGACAGTGAGTATACATTCACATTCTTTTCTTTAAAAGGACCCCTTGGGATGAGACATTTTTAATGTTGTCAATTTATAAAATTTAACTTATATGAAGCTATATAGCCTACTCATCTTAACTAAAAATACAAAAAAGTCAAAAAACAATTTTAAAGCACCGAAATAGAGTGAAATAGTTATATTTCCAGGTCGTATATTGCCATGTAAACAAAACAAGTCAGCAATATACAGCACTTCACACCACATATTCCCACGTCTTGGCTGAGGAGATCAAAGCAATCGCCGCTAATTGGTGTCTGATTGGTGTCTTATAGTCAGGACATGAGGTGATACACCTGCAACACTGATTGTCTGCCCAACGCTGGGCCGACGGCATCAACATGTGGCCCAGCGCTGTAGGAACATTCAATCGGCCTTCAGCATGTGTTTAGGTATACAAAAAGTTTGTTTGGGTTTTAAGCGGTTTCATAGAAATATTAATAAGAAATATTTGTAAAAATCTAAAAACTCTGAAAAAAAATCATGATCTGGGGGATACACTACTTCACTACAAAACTAAAAACGAAAATTGATGTCATCCCAAGGGGCTGCTTTAAATCTGGTTAGTCATTAACACGAGAAAATATCTTAATAGTGCAGGTTCAGGATGAAGGCCTTGCCTAGAAAAGTTGTAGACCCACTTTGTATTTTCTGATCAATTTTTATCTACATAAAAACAAATGATGATAACGTCAAATTCTGACGTCTAAAGTCGATCTCCGCACTGTAAATATTAAGATATTTATAATTAACGTTGAACCACAATATAGGTATTCAAATGAAGCTGAAGGAGCTAACAAGAAGACATTTATGTTCGAAAAACCTTGGGTCTCCACGATTTATATAAAAATATTTTAAAAAGTAGAGCTTTATGGGTTATAAAAACAAAATGTAGGATTACATGCATACACTTGACAAGTTGACATACAGCCACTGTTTTATATGTTTTAGGTAGCGCACCCAAATCTCACCTGTTCTGAACACACCCTATGATATATATCACACCATGATTACAGGGAGTGCATCTATCACAGTTATACTGCAGTAAACACCGGACATTGACCCTGTGTTGTTTCAATGTTGGGCCAGCTTCGCAAATGATGGGCCAACATTGAAACAACACTGGGTCAATTTCTCGTGTTTACTGGGTCATGTATACCCTGGCAATGTTTTAAGAAATACAACAATGTAAGCAATGCTATCATACACTTTATACAAGTACAGTATTAGAATAAAAATGTTAACATTTCTGACTGTATGCTCATATTTTCCCATAATAAAGAAACCAAAATAGAAGACTACTGGCAGTAGTTCTGAGGCCACTATGTTTTTTTTCTCTGTTTTAGATGAGCGCTGCGCATTAGATTTAGGCCGAGCATTACTTCTGTCCAGCGCGCGCATTGAATTGCTGCCGATTTTCGAAAAAAAACACATTTAATTTTGGTAGATAGAAAAAACATTCCGAAAAAAAACAAGTTCATTTCAGGAAATAAAAAAACTTTCTTCCAGCTATGTATATTTTTGCTTGTTTTTTTCATCGCCCTCATTAACTTTATTTAAAATAGGTCAAAAGTGTTTTTATTTTGTCGCCCTCATTAACTTTTCCAGAAATTTGTCCAAGGTTTTTTTCATTAGGTCGCCTTCAATAACTTTTCTGAAAATAGGTGGAATGATTTTTATTTCCTAAATGTTTTTTTACCGCCCCCCCTCATTAGATGTTGGATTTTTTCTGATCTAAAACAGAGAAATAAAAACCAGTGGCCTAAGCAATAAGCTAGACTTTATCTCACTGTTAAGTTTCTTGATTTCAGCATGGGAGATGCAAACAAAATCAGGGAAAGATAAAGGTGGAGAAATTGAAAAGAAATTTTCAAAGATTCTGCAGGGAGCTGGTGTAAGTCATTTACTTTTCTTCCCATTCAACATGTCATCTTCGACTACATTATTTTATCAGTCTTACTGGTTATAGTCAGTAGATAAATATATCAATCAAAGACACAAAGAAAATAATTTAAAAGTACTGTTTTTTTTCATGTCATCAGGTGATCAAGCTTTCTACCTCATACCTATATAATATGACATGTGATGTTGTCTTTTCACTTCTAATATAATGCTCAGTTTGAGTACAATAGTTAAGCAGATCAGTGGCGTTATTATTATACCTATCATATAAAGAGTTTTCTAAAAATAATGTAGACCCCAGCCAAGCGGCCGTCGATCTGTCTGCATTTTCGTTCCCGAAGCAGATCTTGGAAACCAATGGGTATTATTTCATGCATCTCCAGGCCAAAATAGCTTTACCGGTATTTATTTTTAATTTAAATAAATTGCTGATACCTGGCAAGTTGTGTCAGATACATGTAGCTAGACCATTACTATAAAACAAAATGGCAAACCATTACCGGTACATGTACTATAAAGCAAAATGTGCTGTTTCAGGGAGGGATATGCCCTGAAATTTTTTAACCTAATGAAATCTAAAATGGCTGATTTACAGCCATTGTTGACTTTAATATGCGTAATATCTGGAATACCTTCCCATATAGCTGGACCATTATTGTAAAACGAAATGTGCTGTCTCAGGGAGGGGTATAACCTAAAAAAATACAACTTGATCAAATTTTAAATGGCCCACTTGTGGCCATCATTGACTACAACATCTGTTATATGCATGACAAACTGTGCTAGATAGCCTATTACTGTCAAACAAAATGTGAGAGTTCCGGGAAGGATACAGGTGGGCAGGGGATTACGGTGGCCTCGTGTTTAAAAAAATTTCACCAATTTATCAATTATTGTTTTTCTATATATTTATTTTCAGATTAACTGTCAGTATTTCACAGATTTTGAGAAGCCAGGAGAATTTGTTGTTTCCAAAGCTCGGGAAATTAAAGCAGATGTGATCGTGATGGGTACGAGGGGCATGGGTAAGATTCGGCGCACCCTGCTGGGCAGTGTCAGCGACTTTGTTGTGAGTCATGCTCCGTGCCCAGTACTCATCTGTCGTAATAAAGAAGACTAAAACCATCACACATTGTCATACTCATAGTAGGTAGTAAACAGAACTTTCACACTCCCTTCTAAGTACATTGACAAATTTAAACACTTCTAACTCATTTGCAAAATCATATTGCTCATTTTTTCCTAACTTGTTATAACTGTTTATGATTCCAAATGATACTTAAAAGCAGATATTTCTACAGGTGTTAGATATATTGTCACTGTAGTAGATCATGTAGTTGTCTGTGTTTGTTCTAAGAGTTAGAGTAGGCTACAACGTTTATGCATCTATAAGCTGAAAGTGACAAATAATACATTTTATATGTTAAGTGTTTAAATTTCTAATCCTAGATTTAGCCATACCGGTAGTCAATTGTTTCATAATCTGATAAGGTGATGTTTAATTAAATAAGATAATTCTGAAAAATGTAATCTGTTTAGAACCAAGTTAAAAATAATTCAGTTATTTTCATATAATTTGTTGTGAATTGCCATTAGTGTGATATAAAGTTTTAGAAGTCATTGAAAATATTACAGCAAATTAAAGTTTGGAGCATTGTTTTTTTTATTATTTACACCATTTTATTTAATAAACCATGCATGTGATGCATAAAAGTGTCAAGGGTGCTTAAAAAGTTAAAATAACTATCCTAAGTAATCTATTGAGTATTGCATTGACAATGAAGAACACAGTCTTCCTCTGAATGCTTATTCTTTCATAGCAATAGATTAGATCAGTTTTGTAAAGTTATATACTATAAGTGCTGGTCGGAACGTTTTTATCCCATGTGGCAGGACGGCAATATTTTTACAATTAGTAGATGTAATTAGTAAATTTGATACCAGGCAATCCACTGTTGTCAGAATTGTACTGTGCTTCATAATTCAATTATTAAAACTTGAACCTTTGTATTTCTTTAAAAATATACAAATCCCATATAATTTGCAATTAATATTATAACTTTGATCTCATCTCTGAATAATTATCATGTCATTTGTATAGTAGTACATGTAATCTGCTCAGTGATATTTAAATATTGTGCAATATGTACAATAAACTCCTCATAACTCAAGTACATTAATAGAAATGAAGCTAAAAATTGTGAATTTAGTCATCCATATATAAATATCTACCGGGGTCCCTGTAGAATGAGATTAATTACCATATCATTTTCATTATTACTTAGCATTAATTTATATTGTTTTTCACCATTTTGCAATTATAGCAGATTAGAAACATAAAAATCGACTTTCCGTGTTTTTTCTCTTTGAGCTAGATCTCACAATGCATAATAGCATTTCAAATAAAATGCTGCAATAATTTTTATTCAAGGACCATTAGTCTAGTCAGGCTTATACTACAGCATATACATGTAACTGCTTCACCATGTTAACTGGTAAAAAACTGCATTTCTTATTGATGTTTTCAATTATTTGAAAATTACATTGTTAATGCAATTGCTCCTGCGAATGAACAAAAGTACATTTAATTTACAATTGTTGTTAAATTTGAGATGGGAGCCAGGAAATTTCAGTAAATAAAAAGCGGTTGAAGAACACTTTAAATTGCAACCCACGCTCTTTCAACATATGGTAATATCATCTTGATTACCTCTGTGGAATTGCTAAATTAGTCAACTTTTTTATTTTGTCAATTTTTTTGTAAAATGCAATGCCCTTGTATCTTGCTGACTACAACGGTTTATTTTAGCATTATATTGTCATTTTGAAGTCTATCAGATTGAAGTTTAGTTTGTAGCTGAAGTGTACTACATGATTGAACAAATATTTGAACTTCTATCTACAGGTATTTTCTTATCCAAGTCCAATATATCTTCAATAAAATAACTATGAATCTAATTAAAACTACTGATACCACCCATAAGTTGAAATATAATTAGGAAACTAATTAAAGTAATTGAAAGTCACCTGGTATTTATTGTTCAAAATTTGAAAAAAAAATAAAACACATCTGAACTTCACACCCAGCAGGGTCTGCTACCATGGTTACAGCGTGATTGCTGTCTTGATGATCCTCATGATATAACAAGAGACAATGAAGTATTGCTGATTCTAAAACTATCATCAAGTTCTTGTTACATGTCACCAACACTTTTGTACAATTGGATCATCAAGCCTGCACTCTCGATGTTACAGTCCATATTGCGAGTGATATTGTTTGTTCTTCATGAAATGAAATAATCATTTTTTATTATCATTTTGCTTACTATGGATTGTATGATATTTACATACCATACAATGTGTATACATGTTTATGAAGTATGTAGAGAGTGAACTACGGGTATATGTGAGTTATCGTAAATCCCCACCAACCAATTTTGGTTTACACTATAATACATGTACGTGGTGTTATGCACAGCAGACTTAATTATACCAAATATAATTATACATAGTTATTTTGCTATTTGTTATTATGTTTTTTGTTATCTCACAGGTTGTTATATTCATTATGATATTCTTTTAAAAAACACACATGTACATTGCATATCCTATTTAAAAACTTGTTTGAAAACTTTTTAATCGATACTTAAAATAGCGTGTTTTGAAAGAAGAATATTCACATATTACCAAATTTTGTGTGTAAATTTTAGAAATCTAGGTATGCATTGGATGAACGTCAAAATGATATGATGTGGCTCTTAAAAGTTCATGCTGTTCTGACACACTATATTCAGCTGTTTGTCATACATGATTTCCCAATATTCTTATAATACTGTATAACTAGGCAAACAGCAGTAACTGCTCACTTGAAATGTAAGCAGTTACTGCTCAGTGCTGTTTGTCTTTACAGGCAGATTAATTGGGCGGAGATAATCGAAACCCTTTAAACTCTAAACACTACTGTAGTCATTTTTAATCTGTTTTATTAGCAGATTATTATTGGGAATTGAATGCGTGTTTAAACATCAGCATTTGCAAATGTTTGGTCTCAAATTAAACAGATATGACCAATTTTCACCCACTTGATGCGAGACACAACTTCAAGAGGGTGAAATTTTTATTTTTGATGTAGCGCTTTAAGAGCTAAGAAGTTAAATGACAGTTATGTCCTTAACCTTAACCAGTAGCCTACATACATGTAGGAGGTGGTGAATTAACAGTTTATTATTTCAGAATTTAAATATTACGAAAATGTTGTAGTAAGCAGTTATGACGGGGGCCTGCTGTGTCAGGATCATGTCTCGTTGAAGTTGTTAATCATGTATTAATACAGAGGCCCATTGAATGTCAGAGGATCTAGCCTACATAAAACTACATAGCGGGTAACAAGCCAAAAGGCAGTATCTTCTTACTTTACAATCGAGCCGATCTTTTGGCTATGCAGAATTGTATGGTGTAACATTTTACTATCAAATGTTCATATCATATTGCATTAGTGTAGCGTGTAGGGCATGACTTTAGAAAAATTGTTATCAGGTATACATATTATCACCCTCACTATAGCCAGTGGGTTTATACTATGATGTGTCATGACAAGTACAGCTGAACTGTAGGCCTAGGCACCACCCTATCTATGTATTTGTGACAGTATTCTCATTGTAGCCGTGAACGTAATGATAGTAACGATATCCGGTATATTGTTAAATTGTGTTGTTATTCTAATAGGTGATTATAATTATGGAGGTCTGATATAGCATGTTCATGTAGACCTGCAATTATTTTTAAATATATTAGGTATAAAATTATATGTACTCATTATTTGCATTCATTTATGCACTTTATTTACGTCCATTGATTGCAATAAATTAAACAAACGGTATATGTAAATTGGTTTGCTGTTCGTCTTTTCACAACAACTGATGCAGTTTATCTTCAAATATTCTGTTACCCGTCCCAGCTAACACAACACCTTGAACCAATGCTAGTTTAATGTTGGGCCACCGTCTACGACGCTGGACCAACATTAAACCAGCATTGGTTAAAGGTGCTGTGTTAGCTGGGGTACTGCTCTGGCAAACAGCAGTAACTGCCTACTGTTCAAGTAGGTTAGTAGTTAACGCTGTTTGGCTTTACAAGGTACTGTAGTTATCCCAGCACACACAAAACATTTGTATAACATTTATACAATGTTGGGCCAACGTCGAAGACGTTGGGCCGACGTTGTATAAATGTTATACAAATGTTTTGTGTTTGCTGGGTATGAGCACTCTACGAGTTAGATGCTGGCTGAACCGTTCTTTGCTGTCCTCTGCCCATAGCTGGTCAAGTTGGAAGTTTTTTTTAGCTCAGGCGTCCAGCGCGTCTCCAGGCCGCCCGAACCCCGGCTGCGAGAGGGCCATTTTTTTGGGTGAGTGCTAGCTGTTTAGTTCCATAATAACTGGGGTCCCCGCAGCCGTTCTAAAAAAAAATTGAATTGTCTTGTGAAGTTTTAGTTGTGTTTCAAAGCATTACATTAAAGCAGGCCACAATAGACAAAAGAGTTCAAATGCTACAGATTCTGGAAAACCATACAGGCTAGTATAATTTTCAGGGGGGGGGGGGGGGACATAGAAATCACTAATTTCTCTCTTTCAGCCTTACTATTCAATCTGGTACTGGTGGTGTTCTGCTATTTTATGCAAGCGGGGCTGGACTTTGTCAATCTGCTAATGTTTGAACACAACCGAATTGATTGATAAAACTGAACGTTTTTTGAACATAATTATTCTTTCAGACCAAGCATAAGTATTTAAGTGGGTGAATAAATCTGTACGCCACCATGACTGTATTTATTCACCAATGTGATTTTTTTCATCCCGTGAAAATTAATGTACTTTCCCTAGCCTGATAATAGTGGGTTTCACTATGTCAATATTTATATATTCATTCATATTTCGCGGGGAAATGACAAACTATACATTTTTGAAGCTTTGATATTCAATGAATCAAAAAAAAAAATTCTGATTAGCTTATGGCGGCTATCTTGGATTTTTAAAATGGCCGCCAGGGAATTTATATTTGCGATGAGGTCTTGATGTTAAAGTTGAATTTACCATTTTTGTTAGGTCAAGGAATACAACTAAAGTAGGCCTACTTTTAAGTGGGTAAAACGGCTGGACACGTGCCTAATTGAGCATAATAATTAAAATAGTTGAAATGCATTGTCCAGGTGCACATTAGTCCATTGGCCAGAATAATGCTCCCCGTGCACCACCCCCACTACTGGTACCATTTTGTTCAGGAGACTCCTGGAAATAATAGTAGCGATGTTACCAGAAAAAAATTGGTCATATGGTATGGTCATGTAAATCTACATGACATAGAATCATAATTTTGATATCTACACCTGTGTTTTCAGGGTCAAAGAATCGAATGAAGCCAGTTTTGAAAATTATTGCAATAACCGAAGATAGAAATCATTGCTCTTTTTTCCATGAGTCGAGCTCCCTCATAGCTCGGCATCAAGTTGAAAGATGAGAGCTGTTCCATAATAATTTAAGGGATGGGGTGAGGAATGTAAACATTCAAATATATCTATCTAAATATTTCCCACTGGGCACACGTCGCTGTTTTGATTTTGAATCAGAGTCAAAGACGTTAATTCAACGTCACAACAACGTCGTGTGCCAACCTAAAATTATTGCAATGACCGCTGTGCATTTCTGAATGTATTTTTCTCTTGGGTCGGTTATAGTAATAAAAAAAAGAAAGATGGAAAATGCTTACCGAATTTCGCGGGGTATAGTAGGCTTACGCACCTGTGTAAAGGTGCCAAAATGTGTACAAAAACATATAGTAGGCATACGCACCTGTACAATAGCTAGGGTGGTTAGTGCTGGCTTTTTACAACATTTTTAAATGGTATTTTTCTTGGGGTGGTGGGTGAGAGGGTTGGGGCCGTTTTTTGAACGATGGAGAGTACGTGGTGGCCGGTTAAACGTTTAGAAAACATAAAGGGGCGTCCGCAGCTTCTCAATATGGGGGGGGGGGGGAGGGGTGTGGGGGTCGAGAGGTGGAATTTCGAAAAAATATGGGGGTTCCGGAAATCCTCAGAATTTTTTAAAAATCTGCAGCTCATCTGACCCTCCCCCTGTGTACGCCCCTGACATATATCATGTACTTGAAATTGTAAAATTATTGCAGGTTATTAACACATTTTTGAAAGGGCTGAGAATGTGGTATAACGGGGGGGGGGCTTATTTGAGCATTTTTCTGGATTTTTTAATACTTTTTCAACCTCTTTTTTTCCGTCTGGTGGTACCATTATCACCTGCTTTACAAATCCAAGTGTTTAGTAGGGTCGTCTTGATGCGCTAAACCAGAGAAGTGTACTGAGTACACTTCTCTGGTTTATTTAAATTTCAAATCTGCAGTGTAGGCCTATTATCATCGAATAATTACAAGTCCATTCATACCAATATATTTCTCATAGCTTTTTTTCTCGTCGTGCTCCCAACACCTATCCAAAGCATGTTAGGGGAAAGGTGGGTATATTGGACAAGGCGGTTAAATTAGCCACCCCTTCTCACCGTTAAATGATAGAGCCACTAATAACTGCTATGTATAAATCCCCAATCCGAATGTAATCATTTTTCAGTAAAACAAGTGGAGTAAAAACGATTTTTTAAAACTCTATCCTCAATTTTGCGTTTTTAGTTTGTCGACTCGACAAATTTTCAGGCTGGTTTTCCACACAAACGTCTGTCGTTAACTTCCGTTACTATCTGTTCTGTCTGTGCAATGTCAGAAGGCAATATCTGCTCCCTGGTATACTAGGCATTTACTGCTTTTTAACTGGCGTCCCGTCTCTTCCTGCCATAGCGCTGCCTAAAGGCTATATTTGTTCACTTGTAAATCAAGTATATACTTCCTTCCGCTGATGTCACTGCCTCCTTTTGGCTTGCACTGGCCCAATGTTGGTTAAATGTTGTGCCATCATCTATGACACTCTTCCAACATTGAACCAACATTGTGTCAGGGTATTGAGTTGCCGTTGTTCACTGCAAAAATGAGACCTTTAGCCAATGCTGTTTTACAGCTGAGCCATGGTTGTAGACGATGGGCCAGCTGTAAGCTAGCATTGGATGAACGTTTATTTTGTTAAGGCCTATACTGGTATGCCAATGCTGGGCTAATGCCGGCCCAGTGTTGTAAACGGTGGGCCACTATCAGGCTAAGATTGTGTCAGTGACCTTGAGTTTGCTGATCAGCTGTGACCCAACCCAGCAGACACGAGGCATTGACCCATTGTTGTTCTAATGCTGGCCCGCCGTCTTCGACGTCGGCACAACATTAAAACAACAGTGGGTCAATGCCTCGTGATAGCTGGGTAGGTGTTCATGAACGCAGCAGTCTGTGCGGGAGGGCTAGCCACCTTCTCCCACCCCTATCTGCCTCACTTGACACAACCTGCTATGTTACGCAATATAACAATTAGGTCTTGGCTAAGATATTTATCTCCAAAAATTGCAAATTTTGTATTATTAAAATTAGATTTTCATACTCGGCAGTAAAAGGCATTGCACATTGATATAATTTATACACTTCTGGTGTGAAAAATGACCGAATAATGTAATTTATTGCAATGCCCGATCATGTGGTAAGTTAACCCTTTCATTACGACCATCTGACATGAAAAGGGGACAAAGTATGGTGAACTATACATTTTTATTTATAAAGTTTTTTTGCCTGAGTTTGTGTCCTATTTAGGGGAAATAGGGGTGCTGTGTGTGAGAAACGGTTGACATTTCTGTACACCAGTCCTTGTGAATATGTCCAATATAACGTTTGGGGTCCCTAGGTTAGGTAGGCCTACTTTCGTCTTTAGGAAGTGTTCAGATAAATATATGTTCATGATTAAATATAGTGATTAGACCGTAAAGGGTTTTGATTGGAATAATATTGGCCAAGCGTCGCAGACAGTGGCCCAGCATTAAATCAGCATTGGGCCAATGTATCGTGTTATCTGGTGTTTCTGGCGCCTGATGTATAGAATACCCAGTGCCTGACTTATAAAGATTAGGCCTAATTGTGGGATTCCCACAAAAAATAAAACTGGCCCAACATTATTCTATCGCTGCGCCACACTTTGAGCAATATCTTTGTTTTTGACGCAACAAGTTAATTTTAGTGGGCCATAGGATTTTTGAAGATAAGGCCCTGCCTGCTGAATTAAAGTGACTGGCTCAGGTTAAAATCATGAAAAAATCAGTGATTCTATTTTGGCTTATTAATATGACCATATAATGTAAACATGTCCATAGAATAGAACTGCAAAAGTTTTTTTTAATTTTTGTGCTGTGCATTTACCAGTAAGGGTAGATATAGAGACGAAATTCCCGTATTTCCTATTTTTGACATGGTAGTGCCGCCAATAAATGCCCATTACGGCCCACACTGTCAAATTTTGAGCTGAGTATCGCTGTATTAGTTTCAACATAAGTATTCAGCGTTGTTAGAACAGAGTCAAGGTTCGGCATCCCATGATCCAAAACATAGGCCTATATGCTTACCAATACAATTTAAATGAAGTATGGCAGAAAACGAGCTACTGAAACCAAAATGTAGTTGAAATGTTGCTGATTCCAAGGAAATATTGGACTGTAACCTGACTGTAACCTCGCCACAAGGTAACCTCGCCACAGGAAATCTCGCCACAGATTTGGTAACCTCGCCACAGAAGGCTGAGTAACCTCGCCACAGCTTTGGTAACCTCGCCACATGGGGCTAAGTAACCTCGCCACAACTTCGCCACACCTGTTGTATCCGCATTTATCAATGTATTTTCAAAGGGAAATCTCTACCTTGAACGTGGTGTAGATGTCTATATAGACTTAGACTATATGTGCCATTAAAATCAAAAGCGAAAACAATTAAAAAAAATGGACCAATATATAACGAATAATAATAGGCCTACAAATTTATTTTGTACAGCAAATATTGTAGAAAAGTTGTTCATTGTGACTAATAATAATAATATATTAACCCTTAAACCGCTGAATTAAATAATTTAAATTTTCACACACTTGGAGTTGTGTCTCACCACCTTGACCCACAACTTTAAGTGAGAGAAAACAACTTGTATTTGATTAATTTGTAATTTAAGACTAAGCAATTTACAAATCTTGATGTTTAAATGGCTAATAAAACGGATTAAAGCGACTACAGTCGCGCTAAGCGGTTTAAGGTGAATAGGTGTAGGCCTAGCGGCAACAACAGAGGAAGTTGATGACACTGCCCCAAGAAGAGATCCGACAGCACCCGAGGAAGACAATGAGTAGCACTCAAGCTATGTGATCGACTCCAATAACACTCGATATTTTTGACGCAATTGATTGACACGAGTGATATTAACTCATGTGAATGCGTGGTGACGTGAAGTCGATTGGGCCTACTTGCAAACGCTGAATGTTAAACCATTTTTTCTTCATCCGGCTTTAATAATAGCATAACCGCCAATATGAATCTTTGATATTTCTATCAGCATGAACACCTGATGAACGTTTAATATGGAATATGAGGTGATTTGAATGATCCTTAAGTGTTTTATTTGTTGTTGGGTAAATGCCCCCCTTTTGAAATAATAATGGGCCACATGCCCCATCGTCTAAGGCCAATGCCCCCCCCCTCCGAAAAAAATCATGGGCCCCTTGGCCCCCTTTTTCCAATTTATAAATCGGGCACTGAATATGTAATAGTACCAATCTCATACATATAATTTTAACTATTTATATTGCCGTATATTAACTGTCTGCGTCCCTATGTTTGGGCTATATTCAAGTTAAACTGAACGAAGATTCTAACCTAAGTCTATGCTAAAAACACAAATAGAAGGCCTAATTTATGTTCTTGTATTATGGACCCTATCGATGGAAGCTGATATTCAACATCACATTGTAATGAAGGCCTAAATATCACGCTAATAGGGATCTAATTAGAAGTTACTAAAATGTGTGGTACCAAAGCCATAACTTTATTTTGAATTGAATTTACAAATAGTAATATTATTAATAAATAATATAGATATACATTCCCTGACACATTTATAGCTGATTTTTTGTAATGTTGTTGACAAACGTCAAGGCCCCTGGGCCTCTTGTTATGTTTTTTGATCTAATAATGAGTTTTCAAAATCGATATCGTACAATCGATAAAGTTCTAATAAACTCAGTGAAAAGTGCTAGAAATTGTAAGACAAACACTTTTACTCTATAATATTCATAGCCTACCTGAAAAATAGTAAGCATACATTTTTCAGACAAGTCATAATAACTGTCTACATTTTGGGTGAATTGGACACCCTAAATATGATAAATTGGACATATGGCCAATATACCCAGCTTCAAGGAGGGTAATTCGGACAGTATGTCCAATATACCCACTTTATGGTGTCCAATTTAGCCATATGCAGTTTGTATTGATTTTGTTCTAGATGATTGTCAGGGGAACGATGGTCTTTAGTACCGTTATTATTAATAAATATACAATAAAAAAATTATATTAGAAATAGACTTTAAGTTAAATAATATTTTGTGTAAGAAATAATTTTATAAGGTAATTATACATTTTAACGGAAGATAATACAATTTGGACAAACAGAGAGTATATTAGACACCATATCCACATGGAGGGTAATATGGGCAAAATTGTATTTTTAGAATTAATTATATACAACTAAAAATATAGCCTGAAATTGATAGAATTTAGTATTTTTTTATTATACGTAGTAACCTTAACTAGAAAAGACAACATATTGTTTATTATTGATTGATCAACTAAATATATATACCACCTTGTCGTTAAGCTGTCCAATATACCCAAATATATGTTTTATTTTCATTGAAGATGATAGAAAGCGGGTATGTTGGACACCATGTCCAATATACCCTCTGTTATTTGCCATATTAGCCTCCATGGAGGGTAATCTGGACAAAATCATATATTTAGAATTATTGATATACAATTAGAAATATAACCAGAAAGTTGTCAAATTTGGAATTTTTCCATTACACTTTGTAACCTCGACTAGACGAGACAACAAATTGCTTATTATTGATTGATCATTCAACTTTATACTACTTCAAAGTTAAGGTGTCCAATATACCCACCTTTCCCCTTTTAAAAGGTCTTAAAGTGACAGATTTCAAAGCTATTCGTAGTATTGTAGCAGAGCCACCTGGTGAATGCTGCCCAATTCACGCTGTTAGATGTCCGTTTTTAATCCTATAAACTTCAAACCTTGGCACAATAATCCTTAGGTATGTGGGATTATTGCTATGACTTTTTCTAAGAATTCACAGTTGCTCTTCCGGATTTATTCATGATTTTCTGGATGACTAAGTGCTAATCAATATTGGCCGATGATGTATATGTCAGGGGCTTATAATGTGATATTTCTCCCTGAGTCCACCCTTTAGTCTATAGGCCTACATTTCAAAATATAACTATCCAATGATGTTTTAATTCCGGGTCAGTGTGAAAGACGGTGGCACAACATTGAACCAACGTTGGGTAGTTGCTAAGGACATAAGTGTCCTCTTAAATCATACATTTGACAATTAAAATAACAGGTGTAATTCCAGCAAACGCGAAACGTCGATCCAATGCTGATATTCCTTGTGGTACACAGAAAGGCTTCTGAATATTTATCTGAGCTACTGGTGCTCCATAAACCAATCCGAGCCCTGCGATCGGCTAATCAAGCTATATTCACACAAACGCATTTATTCACTAATAGTGCAGTAAAAGTAGTGGTTCAACCTGGAATAAATTGTTAACAGAGGTATTTTTGGTGTTTATGTCTCAAAGGGGCCTGCTGAACAAATTCTGAGCAGCAACCACCTTGCAACCATTTTGATCATATGCTAATTAGCATAATTAACCTAATTTGCATAATTTATTAGGAAAAACTTGTAAATGCTATAACTTTTGAAAAAAAAACTTAGAAAGTTAATTTTTGTGTCTACACCTATGTTTTCAACCCCGTAGAATTTGAATAAGTCGGTACTGAATACCCTAGACCTTTCTAATTAGCATAAATTAGCATAAATTTATATAATTAATCATAAAATTGCTAAATTTTTTATAATATATTAAATATTTCACTTTAAATGTTGATTTTGTTGTCTGGGTCGATATTTCTCGAAAATATCTTGAATGCCCTAGAGCCGTCTGATTAGCATAAATTAGCATTTTTATCATATGCTTATTAGCATAATTACCCTAATTTGCACTATTAATTGAGGAAAACTTGAAAATGTTATAACTTTTCAAATAATTTTAAACTTAGAAAGCTAATTTTAGTGTCTACATCCATGTTGTCCACCCCGAAGAAATTGATTAAGTTGGTATTGAACATTTCAGACCTTCCTAATTAGGATAAATTTGCATAATTAATCATGAAACTGCTAAAAAATCGATAATTTATCAAATAGTTCACTTCAAATATTTATTTTGTTGTCTGCACCTATAGTTTTTTTAAATACATTGGAACCTTCTAATTAGAATTTTGGTCATATGCTAATTAGCATAATCAGCCCAATTTGCATAAATTATTAGGAAAAAATTGAAAATGCTATAACTTTTGAAATTGGTAACTTAGAAAGGTGATTTTTGTGTCTACACTCATGTTTTTTACCTCGTAGAATTTGAATAAGTCGGTAATTAATACAACAGACCTTTCTAATTAGCATAAATTTCCATAAATTTCCATAATTAATCATAACATTGCTAAAAAATATAATTTATTCAATATTTCACTTTAAATGTTGATTTTGTTGTCTGGGCCGATATTTCTCACGTGCTTGAATTCCGTAAAAACATTTTATATACCCTGGAGCCGTCTTATTAGCATAAATTAGCATTTTTATCATATGCTAATTAGCATAATTACCCTAAATTAATTGGAAAAACCTTGAAAATGCTATAACTTTTGAAATAAGTTTAAATTTAAAAAGCTAATTTTTGTGTCTACATCCATGTTTTACACCCCGTAGCATTCGAATACGTCGGTATTGAATACTCCAGACCTTTATAATTAGCATAAATTACTAGAAATTTGCATAATTAATCATGAAATTGCTAAAAATTCAATAATTTATCAAATAGTTCACTTCATTTGTTCCACGTTCACTTGGAATGGTTTATAAGCCTATGGGAATGTTGGGGTCTCCAGTATGGGAGTGTAAGGGTGAACGGGAGAAACCGCCCAACACTCTCCATCATATCGTAAACTTCATCTCCCCGTCGGATCGACGGTTCTGATTAACTCACAAAACTCCTCTTCTGCTTATCATATTTATTTGTCTAGACATTGGATAATAGCACCGTACAACCCCGCACATGACACGTCTAGCTAAACTCAGAGCGGGCAACCCGCGGCACGTCCGCAGTCGCTGAGAGTTCCATCGGCCCCATGTACACGGCACCGAAGTACCAAAACGCAGGCAGTCATCCACAGACTCACCGCGTCCAGGAGGGTGGGGACGACTGCCACAGTAAACAAGCGAAGTAGGGATCCTACATTACCCCCGGGTTAGTGACAACGTAGGACCCAACTGACGTGTAGGAGACTGCTTCGTGCAAGTAGCGGGGGTTGTATATAACTTAACTTCTTATAACTAACCAGGGTGTGAAAAATTACAGCGTGGGTGGTTATCGTTAATACAGCGTGGGTGGTTATCGTTAATACAGCGTGAGTGGTTGTCGTAGCAGCATCCATAATTATAACATTGTCCCATCCTCTTAACACCAATTGTCCTATCCTCGTAACACCAATTGTCCTATAATTACATATGCTGCTAGCTGCGACCAACTGATTCATTTCTTTAACATTTCCATTATAATTGAGCAAATATCTTGCTGAAGAATGTAATTACAATTTACATATTTTACACAATGTTGCCAGGCCTGGCGCATTCATTTACAATTTAAAAACATTATTATTATGGTACATGCGGTTGGGCCTGTCATAGATGTCGTTAGGCGCCACTATGGCGTGGACCATCTGCACGAACCGGGCAGGAGTCTGGATTTTTCGTCCGACTCTAGTTTTTCTCACAGTTGTGTCCGTCGAAATTTTGTCGTGATTAACGATTTCTTTTATTCGAGTCGATTACGGCGTCAGCTGCACCCGGGGTTTTACTCTGTAGATGTAAAGGTATGCGTTCGCAAACTGCCGCCGTTCCCGTTAGCGCGGGATACGGCGCGGGCTCGCGAATGCGGCGCTATATAAGTTTTGTCTTTGTTAGACAATTTAACTTTATAATCTGGTTGCTGTGGGACCGTGGCCAATTTGGTACTGCTTCTGACTGCCGTCGACTGTGTCTTTTTAACACTCGTCCTGTTGGACGTCTGAGTGTTCGCACTACTAGGTCTAGGTGGGTCCTTTGGATTCCCACTAGAGATCCTGGTAGTCTTCGAGCTCTGTTGTTTGTTTGGCGTAGTACGCTGTGTTTTCGTACCTGTCGTAGGCTCGCACTCGAGATGTGCGGGTTTAACTCGATCTAAGGAGACCGTCTCAACCTTGCCTTTCATCAGAATTTTCATGACTCTGGCACTCCTCGCGACGACCTTATATGGTCCGTCGTCAGGGGCGGTCAGAAGCGGCGCAATTGCGATTCGGGGCAAGAATACATGTGTGCATGTTGCTTTTTCCTTATATTGGAAAATGTTAGTCTGTTGTGTGTCACGTGGCAGACATAGACGGAGACGCGACAGGGCTACGCGTAGCTTGTCTGAGTAGTTCTTCAAATCAGTGTTAGCGTCGACGGTGTACTGTTTCGTAAAATCTCCTGGGAGTCTAAGTGTTGTCCCGTATATCATCTCGGCAGCCGACCTGCCTAGTCTCTTCTTAACTGCGGAACGAACTCCTAAAAGTACAGCGGGTAGAGTAATAGTCCACGGGTTCGGTGATTCGTGCGCCATAATGGCGGCTTTTAGTTGACGGTGGAAACGTTCGACCATGCCGTTCGACTGGGGGTGATAACTTGTGGTACGATTCCTTATAATCCCGAATTGATTACATAAATTATCCCACAATTTGGACTCGAACTGAGCGCCCCTATCTGTGGTGATAGTGGACGGAGTACCATAACGTGCTATCCACCCGCTGAAGAAAGCATCGGCGACCGTTTCGGCCCGAATATCTACAATAGGTATGGCTTCCAGCCAACGTGTAAAACGATCGACGCAAGTCAGTAGATATTTAAAGCCATTAGCGTAGGGTAAAGGTCCGACTATATTAATGTGGACATGATCAAATCGCTCGGTAGGTTCAGTGAACTTTCCAAAAACTGGTGTGTTGTGAGGTGAAACTTTGGCAGTCTGACAACCCTTACAGGAACGACACCATCTAGCAATGTCAATATTCATGCCATGCCAAACAAATCGTGTATTATTCAAAGGTTTTGTAGCTCTATGAGATGGGTGGCCTAAACCGTGTAAGCTTGAAAAAACTTTTCTGCGAAATTTCGCGGTAAGGTACGTCCGGTTATGTCCCGTGGACACATCACACCAGATCAATTGATTATCGAATGATTTGAGTAGTTTGAAATTCATAGTGGATGTAGTCGAGTGTCTCAATCTCGTTAGCTCCTTATAGTTTATCACTGGTCCATCATCTATCGCGGACACTGATGGTCGTGACAGCGCATCGGCGACGAAATTTGTCTCACCTTTAACATATCTAATGTCGGTTGTAAATTCAGCTATGAAAGCTAAATGTCGTGCTTGGCGTAGGGACGCGCGTTCAGTGACGGATGACCCTACAAACGTCAAAGGTTTATGATCGGTATTTACGAAAAAATTTCGTCCTTCTAAATTATGTCTAAAATGTTTAATTGTGGCATATACTGCCAAAAGCTCACGGTCGAACGCGCTATAACGTGTCTCTGCTGGGTTCAGCTTCTTGCTGAAAAACGAAAGTGGCTGCCACATACCATTCAAATACTGCTGCAACACGCCACCGACGGCGACATCACTAGCGTCACACGTGATGTTTATCTGAGCCATAGAGTCTGGGTGTACCAGAAGAGTAGCGTTTGCCAATATTTGTTTGGACTCTGTAAATGCTGACTCTGCATTTTGATCCCACTTCAAGTCGAAATTTGACTTCGGTGACAGTCTTTTATGGCCTTCATTGGCAGCTGTCAATAAATTATTTAGTGGTGTCAACTTCGCAGCGCATTGCGGTATGAAACGATGGTAATAATTTACCATTCCTAAATATCTACGCAGTGCTCGTTGCTTTTCGGGCTTTACGAAATTTACAATTGCGTCAACGGCGCTGGGTAACGGCGAAATTCCTTCGGCACAAACGTGGTGGCCTAAAAAACTTAATTCAGTTGTACCGAACTGACACTTCTCAGGACCAATTATTATTCCGTATTTGGCGAGCAAAAATAATTCGTAGATGTTTTTTATGCGTTTTATGATCTGGGCTGGTTATCAGTAGGTCATCCGAATATACAAAAACAAAATCAAGTCCGCGTGTAACGTGGTCTATAAAACGCTGAAACGTTTGACCGGAATTTCGTAGACCAAACGGTGTGCTTGTAAAATTAAATAGACCAAAAGGTGTAGTAACGGCTGTCTTATGTACATCAGACGGTTCCACCGGAATTTGGTAATAAGCTCTAACCAAATCGATCTTTGAAAAAATCTTCGAGCCGGCTAAACGCTGCGTGAAATCTTGAATATATGGAATCGGATAACGGTCGGGTACAGTCTGAGCGTTTAAGCTGCGGTAGTCCCCACATGGTCTCCAATCGCCATTTTTCTTTGGTACCATGTGAAGCGCTGAGGACCACTCACTGTCGCTGGGTTCAATGACCCCTAATTTTATCATTTCATTGAACTCGCGTTTTGCGCTAACGAGCTTATCGGGTGCCAATCGTCGTGGGCGCGCGAACACCGGGTGTCCTTTGGTGACTATTTTGTGCATTATACCGTGTTTAACGGTCTCACCCTTTGTCGTAGGGCGAGTCAGTTCCGGGAACTGACCGAGAAGTTTAGTATACTCATTCTGAACAGTGTCTACTCTGTTCAACGACAGTGGTCTGATCGATGACAGTGAAGCGGCAATAGCTAGACCTGTTCTCATGTCCCGAAGACATCGACTTCTCAAATCTACTAGTAAATTATAATGAATCAAAAAGTCAGCCCCAATTATGGGTTGCTTCACATCCGCTACTATAAATGTCCACGGATATTCGCGCTTTAAGCTGACATCGATGACGGGTTTACAGTTGCCGTATGTATTTATAGTAGTGTTATTCGCTGCCACCAGGGGGAGGCAGTCTGCGTCCGAAATCCTGTTAGCGCATGATTTCGGCAAAACGCCGACAGCTGCACCTGTGTCAATCAAGTACTTACATTTATGTCTTTTGTCTGCGACATACAATAACTTAGAGTGAAATAACTTGGAAAAGTAGCTTCCGCGTCATGTCGCGTCTCAGTTATACCGCCAGATGCAAGAGTCGCAACCTTGCTCTGGCTTAGCAGTTTAAAGAAAATGCGCAGGGGCTCCTGCACGTGCGTGCCTTGTCACCGAAAGTCTGGTGAAAATAGCAGACAGGTGCATTAGCCGTATCTATTACTTTAGCGGCATTATTTTGCTGTACATTCGGCGGAAGAACGAAAGGACGAGCGTTTTGCTGTGCATTATTATAATTACCAGGTTTGTTAGGAACAAACTCTGTGGCCTGTACATTGGGAATAAATGTAGGCCTAGGAGTATAGTGGTTATTTACACGTCCACGTCCTTGATTTCTCTTCTTCTCGGCTGCAGTCGCAGTTTCTAACTTTTTGTGTCTCTTTGATAAGTCCTCAAGCAAACCAACTAACTTAGTGGTTTCGTCAACTTTTATCTCCGCAACCCCCGGCTTACTCTCTTCTACGTCTGCTTCGGAGGCAAGTGCCCTGTCGGCCAACATGGCCAAACTTTCTAGTGTGGCACTGTCTGGTTGTGTTGCCAAATGAGCGCGGATTGAAGCAGGCATCTGCCGAATGAATGCTTGGCGTATGACCGCCTTTCCAACAACTGCTTTCGTTCCAAAACCTGCTGTCTTCAGTAGACGCCTTAGGAAGCGTGAGGGAATGTCTGAGCCCATCCTTTCTCTTGAAATCACTTTATTGACTCGTTCGGGTGTTGTCAAACCACGTCGCTCGATCAAAATGGTTTTCAAGCTTTCATATTTATGCGATCTGAAAGGCTGAAGTAGAACGTCCCTCACGTCTGATGCGACCTCGCCCGAGAGTGCTGCGCAGGTTAAACTATATCGCTCGTCATCGTCGTGGATCTGATGAAGATCAAACTAAGTTTCAATCTGGTTAAACCAAAGTTCAACGTCCGTAGCATAAAACGTAGCTATTTTAAACTTAGGCAAGTTCGTTGAACGTCTCGGAGGCTGTCTTCTTCGTGGTGAAGGACTCTTAGACGAATCGCTCCTAGAGTGATGTCTCGTGCGTCTATTTCGAGCAATTCGAGCAAAATCTTCTTTGAGTCGTTGATACTCGTCGTCTGCCTCGCGGAAGCGAACTTCGTTTTCATCGCTGTCCTGATAATAGTTATCTTTGCGTCGAGCACCTCACCTTCTGGAGGCGTAGACATGAAGCCTTCACTATCGTGATGTGTCGACATTATGAAATGTTTGTAAAATTAGTAAAATAGTAAAGCGTTTGAGATAGCTGGCCTATTGGCTCTATGCCTATCTCAAATGTGTTTAAAATGGCATGTCATATTAACACATACCAACTATTTGTGACGTGCCGTGCGAGGGTTAGTTGTACGTTGCCGTCTAGACCAGATGAAAAAATGTCTGTATATGTTGAATCTTAGAAATGTAGGCTGTAGAAATTGTCCATGCTATGTCGCATGTTGCGAGAAACAGGGGTTGTTGAGATATTTGAATATTCGTCACTGAGATTGCACATTATTTCTTTGCACTTATTCACACACATATATAATTATTTAGTGAATACTGTAGGTCAAAATTGTACATAAAATGCCAGAAATAATTACGACGTGCTATGCTAAGCTATGATAATAGTATATAGTAAATTGACCTGGGTGAATTTTTTTTTTTTTCACACAATTTGAAAAATACATGCAAATATTGGCAAAGTTTCGCAATAGCGCAACTGTCAAGTCGAATATTTCTTTATTTATATAAGTTTTTATTCTACAGAAATCGACTATCATGAGAAAATTTCGTTCTCAAACTGATAGGCTAAATGTGACTGCGATAAAAAACAGCTACATTTATTTTAGAAAAATATTTTAAAATAGACTGACAGTAGTCTATGCGGATTGATGATATAGTATATCATTTCGCCGAAAAATGATTTCTGCGGTGAACATTCCACTTTTTTTTTTATATGGTATGTTCATCACCGAGTCATTCTTAATAACGTCCGAATCAATCGCTCGCTTCGTTTCGTTGACTGACGTATCAATCGGCTGTCGTCGTAGCGGTTGCGTTTATTTGTCTGTGGCGGGTGTGTGTATGGTGTATGATTGATTACTGCTAACATGTGCGGCAGGCAGCTCGTTGCTGTATGCCTGTGCCAGCGTGCATGTATCGGTGTGTACATATAAAACTGAACAGCAGCCGCGTCTCACCTAACATTAGCATATTCATGATCTACTCCGTGCCCAAATAAGGCGCTAAAAGTAGGCTAGAGCAACGCCAAACACCAGGGGGCGTTTCGACGTGAAAAAATTATACTATGACTTTATCAAAATCTCGCACAACTTGTGCTATAATTTCCCTTCCGAAACTGCTTATTTACATTTCCTCTTTTTTAACAGTTTTGGAAAAGAAAATGTATAAGTACTAAAAAAAAAAAAATTATTTGAGACTAGACCGTGTATAATTTGAACACGTGAATAGTCTGCTCCACCAAATCAAAATGGCGGCCTAATTTATGTTAATATGATGAGGCGACACAGGCCCACTGTCCAAGTGCATGCCGTTTATGGCGGGACACGTGTTTGCCCACGGCGGGCGATTAGCTAAACAAGAGGAACTAGCATCCAATATGGCGCTCACTTACCAAATACATTTGTAACAATCAGCATCCTCTGAAATAACATATTGTAATAATAATAAAATATTGACCTACGGTCCTGGAAATATATTTAACAGACCAAGTAGGACCGTTTATTGACATTCATTTAGGTGAACAATTTTATTTGGCCCTAATCCTAATAAAGGTTATCGAAGCAAAATTTTATAATTTTTTGTCGATTTTTCGAAAAATGACGAGGCTTCGTCTATGGACTTTAAAATTGAGTCACCCAATTATGGCGATCAACGATAAAAAGGAGTTTTCGAAAACACCAACTTCCTACTCGCCTACAGTGGCATTAATAGGATGAAAGCATTTTAAAAACTCTTACTATTAAAATGATATAGACTAAGTCTATGAGAAAAAATTTCAGGGTTCTTCTAGAAAAACCGACATGGTCGCCATCTAGAAAAAGCGCCACACACGTGGAATTTTGTCAAAAATAGGAAAATTACGCCGTTTGCGATGTAAAAAAACGTACTTCTCCTCTGATAACTCTTTCTATCTAGTTTAAACTGGCATATTAATATGACCTACAGCTTTCACGTACCTTGGTGAAAAAAATGCTCATGATTTTTTTCAAAAAATCCCTTAATATTTAAATAAAACTATCCTTGAAAACAGCGGTTTTCAACTTGCTTCTTGGTGAAAACACTGTTGCGTTCTCTATCAGTCGTCAGGGTCACCAGTATGGGAATGTTGGGGTCTCCAGTATGGGGGTGTAAGGGTGAACGGGAGAAGCCGCCTAACACTCTCTATCATATCGTAAACTTCATCTCCCCGTCGGATCAACGGTTCTGATTAACTCACAAAACACTTCTGCTTATCATATTTATTTGTCTAGACATTGGATAATAGCAACGTACAACTCCGCGCACGACACGTCTAGCTAAACTCAGAGCGGGCGACCCGCGGCACGTCGCAGTCACTGAGAGTTCTATCGTAAGTGCGGGAAAAGTACCACGGCCGGCATGGGATTCGGCCCCATGCACACGGCACCGAAGTACCAAAACGAGGCAGTCATTCACAGACTCACCGCGTCCAGGAGGGTGGGGTCGACTGCCACAGTAAACAAGCGAAGTAGAGATCCTACAAGCCTACAGCCATGTATTCCATCCCGCTAAGTTCGTTTAGGTTAATGATGAACTTCCCAAGGTATTTTAATCTTATATGGCTGGGGGCCCTAGGGTAGTGGTTAGCACCGCTGCCTTTCACGCCAGAGTCCGGGGTTCGGTTCCCGGTCTCGGCGGTATGAAAGAAACAAAATTGTTTCTTCCCCATCCACGTGTGAAAGTTAGTATTGTGGGGAGCCTCCGTGACCGAGAGGTAGCGTGCTCGGCCTCAGACCGCCAGGGCTCGAATTTTGAATCCTGTGTCTGGAGGACAGTGTCATCTCAATCATCTCACCATCCTCAGGAGGTTCTCCTGGCCCAGTTTAGCCTATATGTGCACAAAGGTGGCCTAAAGCCCGATTCATTTCATTTCATTTATATGGCTCGTGCTGAGCAAATTATGAGAAGTGGGCTCATAACTCGCCTAATTTGTGTAATTAATTAGGAAAAACTTGAAAGTGCTGTAACATTAGAAATTCCGAGCAGCATGTTCCTTGTATCAATCTGATATGCCAGTTAGCGAAATGTGTCTAATTTGCATAATTAATTAAGAACAACTTGAAAAAGCTCAAACTTTGCTAACTTAATTAAGTTGTCCAGCCCGTATAATTCAATCAAGTTGATATTAAAAACCCCAGATCATTCTAATTAGCAGACATGTGCATAATAATTAATGAAGACATTGGTAAAAATTATATAATATTATACATAAGTTCACTTTAAAAAAACTTGAGAGAGGGACATGGCGCAATGGTTAGAGCGTGGCGCTCTGCCGATGTTGCTGCCTACTGTGTGGTCTCGAATCCCGCTTGGTGCAGGATTTTCAGAGAATTATCATGTTTATCCTCTCTCATTCTTGGGACATTGGTAAGATGGTGTGTCCTTGGGCAAGACACTTCACCCTCTAATGCTTCACTTGACTCAGGTGAAAATGAGTACCTGGTAGGATAGAGATGGCAATGTGTACGATAAGTTCAATGCGCCGAAACGGCTGCAGGACTGTATGCTCCCCGGGGAGTTGAAATGGCACACAAATGAACAGATTCCGTGACCAGGGGGTAAAATCGAAAGTCCGATGATAGGTCTTCAGACTTGATATCAGACTATAAAAAAACTGCACCTAAATGTTGATTTTGATGTCTTGACATTATCAAATATTTATCACTCTTGTAATTGTAAAAACACCATTCAATTATCAAGCGGGCGGTAGGGGGGGGGGGAGGGGGGTGGGGTGTTGGCGGGGGTTCTGCAGTATATCTGAAATAAATATTTTGGGACTGAAATTTTATGAAATAAATAATTGTCTTACGGACATGTTTTTGTAAAGAAATATCTATAATGGCACTTAAAAAAAACTTGATTCACTCGGCAACATTAAATGACTTTTACATTTGTGAAGCCTCGCTTCGCTTGTTTCTTTAACCCCCTACACCAATGCTAAGCCTAGTTTGGGATCTAACTTTGTGCTAGTGCAATTGCTTGCACTGCTTCCCAAATATTAACCCAATCTTGGGATTGAATGCCTTGTGGTTTTGGTCGCGCTGAAGACAACCTACAACCTTCACTGGCACAGCTCCCTGTTTGTGGACACGCTGTGTGGCACAATGCTGAATCGGGATTGTACGACGTTACAGACAGTGGGCCAACGTTAACCCAGCATTGGTTCAATGTCTAGTACTGGGTTTTTCAATCACTAGGACGACCATGCACTGGACTGATGTTGGGCCATCGTCTGCGATACTGGTCCAACATTGAGCTGACATTGCGTCAGTGTATCGTGTGTACATGGCGCATTGTAGTCACGCTTCACCTAGCCAGCAAAATGCACTGCCAAGGGGATGTTGGCCAGCGCTGCAGACTGTGGTCTAGAATTGACCTGGCATTGGGCTTGTATCGTGCTGACTTGTAGTGGACGGAACCATTATCTGAAAATTGTAATGAAAATTGAATAAAAGCCAAATAACGGTATAAAACATCTCCTAAAACGTTATTATATACGTTGCAACCCAGGTTAATAGCCAAAGCTGTGTGTGAGGTATAATTTGGGAACGCTGATTCCAAATCTGCCCCATGCTAAGCTATATTTTGTGTTTTTCCTACTAAAAATTCAAAAACAAAAAGGCAGCTAAAATTAGTGAAAATGTTTCAACTTTACATCACGGCTTGGCTTACAATGAACATAAAAACATAATTTCGGTGTATTAAAACCCACCTGAGCAACATACCTAAAGTCCCCTAAATTTCACCTTGTGCGTTTGCCGCTAAAGGACAAAATCAAAAATGGCCGCCACTGCAAGGCAATGTACTATAACTTTGCTTTCAAATAACGTAGAGATTTGTTTTGGTGTCTACATATAGGTTTCTCACACCCGGGAATCCAATTCAGAACTTTGATAACATCTATTATCAATATTTCACAAAGTTATGGGGCAAAAAAACAAATGTTGCGCCAGGAAAACGACACATCGTAGGCCAGTGTAATAATAATGATTTATTAATAAAGTCATTATTTCACATTTAGAAGCCGAGGGAAACAAACGTAATATCAGGCATGTTGTAAAAATGTTTAAGGCTATTGACAAAAAAAATATTATAACATACATATATATATTATATATAGATAACCTGTCGCTCATCATATATCCGTTCTAGGCCTATTAGTATGTGGCCTATGTGATATCCACCTGCATCGTGTTTTTACAGTACCGTAAGGAAGAAATCAATAATTTAAATGTGCGTTGGCCACGGGTGGCACCCTCCTGCCCAAGCCCTGTAGGCTACTTAACTAGGGTTAAGCAAAACATGAAGTTAATCCACCAAGGTGGTCTGCATAACCAGGGCAATAATGACACACATACATGTTCCGTTCTTATTAAGACAAAAAGTCGTTTAAATTTAACAGTTTATGATTCTAGTAACTAGGTATACTGTGCTGATTAAAACGTACACATCACATACAAATTATGTTTCTCATTCGGATTGACAATTTACATAATCATGCTAATGGTATCATCTTAATTTTTATATTTTTGATCAGAATAGACACCGTACAAAAGCCTGGTAATGCGCTGATAACACAGTTTTCAGACATAATTGAACGAATAAATCCCAACCATCTGTTCAGAGATCCACACAAAACCGCAATATAGGCTACACATATTTATACTCCCCTAACTTGAATGAGATGGATGATATCACCATCAATAACTATGATAAAATACAGTTACACGATATCGGAAATCTGTAATTTGGTGCAGAAGTTGACTTTTATATGTTTTGGACATATACGATTGATGGTTGAGGACACGCTAGGGTAATGTTGAAAATACTGACGATGTATTTATTTTACAAATATAGTATGAACATACACCATTTTCAGAATATGTTAGTAACTAACCTAGTCTTGACAACTAAATGCTACAGACTGTCATGAACAAGTCACCAAAGATTATTGGGTACACTATTGCAACAAGATATGATGCAGAATATGTGGTAATCGGGGCAATAATACCGTTCGTAGCACGATAAGGATGTTTTTATGAATATTAACATAAAATACAGAAACGTTCTAGATGTGGACGTGATATGGTAGAATGTATGTGGAATCAGTAGGTTCTGGTCATGCATGCTTCTAATTAGATATAAGCTCTCATTCTCACATAATATACAATAACCCAACAGGTTCAGTTTTGTCTTGAAGTGGTATGGGAGCTACCACCCTATTTTGCAGGAAGAGGTATCAATGTCAAAGACAATATGTCTTACCATATATAAAGTGATGAAATCATATGATGGACAGGCGCGTAGCCAGCCGTACGCCAGTACGCACGTGCGTACACATTGTAAGGGAGAGTAAAAAAAAAATATGACCCATCAAAAAAAGAAGCAACAAGTTAGCAGACTAGCCTAGTCTACATGTACATGCGCACTTAGCAGTCTATTCTTTATGTGGATTGGACGTGAAGATATTTAGGTACCTAATAACTATGTGTCTCCTCCAGACATAGTAGATTTATTATCATTCATACAGAGTATTTATTACTTATCTAGTACATTCTTTTGTTATAAACATTGATCATCTAATAATCTATGCAAGACACATGTATCCTACATCAAACACATTTCCATGCACACTGCGATGTTATCTCAGATGAATATATAACAGATAAAGTACAGAATCAGGGAGGAGGGCAATACAGTTTCAGTTCAATGTTCAAATTCACCACTTCTGGTAAAGAAAAATGCCATTCAACTATTCAATGAACACTGGTATTTAGATGTAAAAAATACATGATGGGAAGTTAAATGTATTACGGCAATCAAACTGTCAGATACTGACAATGTGGTAGTCGTAGGAACTGATGTAAACTTGCTCATTCTGCTTTCAAAACGTTCTCATCATAGCAATGCCTAGCTGTGTAAATCTAGAGCTGGTGATATTTATCGTACCACTCAACCGTCTCTATGGCTTCCACAACACCAGCACATTGTTTCTAAAAGAAAGGTATTTAAATTAATTCATAAACACCCAGAACTAGAACTTAAGCCAATTGGAGTATTTCAATAACCCCTGCCACAAAAAGTGGATATTGTTTCCGTTGTATTTTAGGCCTCTTTAGTTTAGGGCTGTTCCAGCAAAAATACGGGCTCCTCCCATGGACGGCGATCGTTTTTTTCCGAAAGGGGTGCTGGGTTTCATTTGAGACTCTTCCGGTGTGTGTGGTATTTTGTCAATAACTATTTCCGCGGTGGGTGGTGGTAGGCTAGTCAGCAGACTGGAATCCGTGGTGCATTGGGCGTCTTTTCTGGCATGTATTGTAGGCCTAATACATAGCCTTAATACAAAATGCAGTGTTGACAATCGCATTGTTTCTGTATTAAAATGATATCAAAGCTGTAGACATGAGAATTATTATTAGTTTCTTATTTCCCCCCTGTTCACAAAAAATCCGTGAGGGTGGTAGATGAAAACTATGTTCAGCCATGAGAAAATTCAGGGGACTGTGGTGCTAAAAAACTCTGGAAATCCAGGCTCTGTGGTGGCACAAGGACCAAGATTTCCGGGAGGGGTGGGGGTAGTTTTTCCATTGCCGTCCATGGGGGGAGCCCGGATTTTTACTGGAACAGCCCTTAGCAATAAATACAGCTCTTGCCAGATAACAATATTATAAACATCTATGAGATTGTGGTTGGAGCTTCATTGATGGACAACTGCATTTTACTCGTGTAAAAGCTTCCTGCTCACTATCACATTTAGTTTGATTAAGTGTGAATTAGGACCACGAGAAAGTAGCCAATGGCGTCCTATCAAGGAGTCGCTACATCAATTCCGAAGCTGCACAAATATATGATCAATATATTGATGAGGGTGATTATTCTAGCATTAGCATTATGCACGATGATGACATTCATGCAAATCTGAGATATACACAGCAAGCATATGCAGCTACAGTGATGAAAGTTACACATGCTACTTTTGTGCAATTTCCTCATAGTTATTGTGTTGTTTTTAAATAATCATATTTTTTGCATTCCCCGTAACTACATTTATCATGGGAGTTCAAGTTGAGTTTTTTGATGCTGTGTAATTTTTTTGTATTAGAAAACTATTTAAGCGCCAAAAAAAACTTCCTACGACATTTAGAAAAATGGTTATAGTACTTGCTGTATAATTGGCGGCCATCTTGCATTTTTCCCTGAAACTACATGTAATATAAAAGTTAGAGGTTATTACTGTATTGTACTAGATTTATTGGTATTAAAAAGCTATATTTAGTCACCAAAAACAACTTTCTATGATTTTTAGAAAAACGTTATGGTACTTTCTGTATTATTGGCGGCCATCTTGGATTTTTTGCGTGATAGTTGACCAGGTCTTGGAACATGAAATTCCTCAAAACAAAAATGGTATTTTGAACAGAAAAGTCAAGTTTGTGTGTCCGCTGTGCACCCAGACATGATGTATAATCCTGATAATTGAGACTTTATCTGCTATTTTGGCGGCCATTTTGTTTTTCAATTTTGAAAGGGGCAGATTTGGAACCAGCATATCCGAATTGTGTGAAACAACTGCATGACAAATTCTACTAAGAAATGCCTTACAAACTTTAAGAATGCCCCTTTTTGAAAAATGGGCCCTGACTATAGTGGCTTACGAAAATATATATATGTACAGAGTGTACGTTCAACGAAGGACGAAACCTAAAAACTCGTATTCTATAAAGTATAGATTAGCATAATTTATTAAGAGACACATTTTAAGAACCTTATAAATTTGATACAAATTCACTTGGAAGCATATTAATTTCAACTGCTCGGTAAGTCAAAACATTACACTCTATCCTTCTAAATTAATGAATTCACTTAGGACCTGATCCAGGAAATTCAACCAAATTCACTTTGAGGCCTTTAACGACGACATTTTAAATTCTGATTTACTAAATAAACCATAGCATGATCTGAATTGCTTACGTGATAATTTGAATTCGGGGGTGTTTCTAGACAAGCTCCTATTCAAACAAAAAAAGTAAAAACATGTTCATGGTATAGGCTTCTACACAGGAAATTGAAATGGCTAATAGCTTAGACATGCTCTGGCATAATCCCACAACACGCATAGTTCACGGTACAGGGCACAGGGTAATTGACTTTTTTAAGAGGATATATCTGAGTACTACACTAAAACCATATAAATTACAGCTTGACACTCTTACATCAATAGGCCCCTATTTCAGAAAAACAGAAGACAAATTTATTTGCCCCGTGCCTTCCAACCTAGTAGGCCCATTAGTAAATCAGACATTAGGCTGCTTATCAAATGACGACTTCTGACTGACAATGGAGAATATATTTTTTGTGGATAGGTTTTGAGTTGCCTATGAGAGATATCAGACCAGCAATTTCCTAGGAACTTGAATATGATCCATTGCTTTTAATTTCCATGTCTACCCTCACGTTTTTGTCATATCAGATACCCTAGTTCACAAGTATGAAGAGACAATTTTGGGACATTTCATGCACACGAAAACCCCACCAGCCTATAGATCAGTTCTGGTATTGCTTTATAGATGTCAACACTTCCGAAAACATGGGTATAGACACAACAAAATAACATTCCAACCTAATTATTTTTGAAATCTTAGCTATGTCACTCTTTCCTCATTAAATATGCAAATTTAGTTATTAGCATTATGATTAAAACGGTTGCCAAGTGGCTGCTGCTCAGAATTTGATAAATATACTACAGACGCATAAAGAGGCGTAGAAAATATAGGTTTACACGCAAAAATCAGCTTCTGAAGTAAACAAATTTAAAAGCTATGACAATTTTTTTTACATGTTTTTATGAATTATGCAAATTCATGCTAATTACGACGATTTGAGGTATTCAATATCAACTTAATCTAATTCTGCGGGGTGAAAAACATGAGTGTAGACACAAAAATTAACTATCTAGCTTAATTATTTTCGAAGTTATAGCGATTTTACTTTCTCCTCATTAATTATGCAAATAATGCTAATTAGCATATGACCAAAATGGTTGCCAGGTGGCTGCTGCTCAAAATTTGCTAAATATAATTCAAACGAATAAAGAGGGGTAGAGAATGCAGCTTCAGACGCAAAAATTAACTTCTCAAGTAAACTGGTTCAAAAGCTATGTATTTTTTCATCTTTTTGAATTAATTATGCAAATTTATCCTAATTAGGAGGCTGTGTGTGATTCAAAATCAACTTAATCGAATTCTGCGGTGTGGAAAACATGGGTGTAGACACAAAAATTAACTTTCTAAATTAATTATTTTGAAAGTTATAGTGATTTTAGTCCATTTTACTTTTTCCTCATTAATAATGCAAATTATGCTAAGTATGCCAGTTAGCATATGTTTAACATTGTCACCAAGTGTTTACTGGTCAGTATTTGCTAAAGATACTTCAACCAAATAAAGAGGGATAGAAAATATAAGTTCAGACGCAAAAATCAACTTCTCAAGTAAACTGATTCAAAAGCTATGTCATTTTTTCCAATTTTTTTAATTAATTATGCAAATTTATGCTAATTAGGTAGTTTTGAGGAATTTTAATATCAACTTAATCGAATTTTACGGGGTGGAAAACATAGGTGTGAACACAAAAAATAACTTTCTAGCTTGATTATTTTTAAAGTTATTGCGATTTTACGTTTTCCTCATTAATTATGCAAATTATGCTAATTAGCATATGATTAAAATGGTTGCCAGGTGATTGCTGCTCAGAATTGATGCACCAGGGTCTTCAGAGCCATAAAAACCCGAAATACCTCTGTTAACAATTTATTCCAGGTTGAGATCATTTTGAGGCTAGATTTCCTGAACTATAAGACAATTAATGTAATCGAGCTTTTGCGATCTCTGCTCCAAAGCTGTGGAACTCTCTCCTCACATTACTGAGGGATATTCACGACCCCAATATATTCAAGCGGTCCCTAGAGACATATTTTTTTGAAGAGGCATATCATAGCCTAATGGTGTAAAGCATATCAGTGGCACATTTGTTTGATTCGGTGCTAATGCTTCACTTGACTCAGGTGAAAATGAGTACCTGGTAGGATAGAGATGGCAATGTGTACGATAAGTTCAATGCGCCGAAACGGCTGCAGGACTGTATGCTCCCCGGGGAGTTGAAATGGCTCACAAATAAACAGGTTCCGTGACCAGGGGGTAAAATCGAAATTCCGATGATAGGTCTTCAGACTTGATATCAGACTATAAAAAAACTGCACCTAAATGTTGATTTTGATGTCTTGACATTATCAAATATTTATCACTCTGCTAAATCCCTTCGAAGTAATTTTGACTACCCTGGATCTGCCTAATTAAAAAAAATTAGCCTTAACTCAAGCTCCGCACGGCCAAAGCTAGTAAGTAACAAGCCCTGACATAATTGAAACAATGCAGCCTGTGCACAAACAACATAAATATTCTCAGGGGTCATACCAGAAATGCATAAAATATTGTCCGACATCGGTTTGAGAAAATGATGTTGGATGAAAAAAACTAATTCTATGCGTTTTACAATGACACCTCCGCAAAAGGTTGATTTCACTACAGTCACACATGTTTTTGACCACATGAAATAGAAATATAAATATTGACAATGTATAAGGATCGGTGAATCAGTGAGCTAGTAACATGTTTTCCATCCGTTGTAAATATTTTTGCCAGGCCCCAAAAGCCACTGTGTGAATGATTAAACACTGGCATATAAACCTGTGTAGCTAGGACCTGATACAGAGAAGTTTATGAATCACAAACATGATAATAGAGCCTATACCTGATAATCATACTAACGTTTTTTTCTGTTATATATACAACATCATGTGTATGCAGCGACGTGCATATGCAAGGTGTGATTTGTAAAAACACCATTCAATTATCAAGCGGGCGGTGGGGGGCGGGGGGTGTTGGCGGGGGTTCTGCAGTATATCTGAAATAAATATTTTGGGACTGAAATTTTATGAAATAAATAATTGTCTTACGGACATGTTTTTGTAAAGAAATATCTATAATGGCACTTAAAAAAAACTTGATTCACTCGGCAACATTAAATGACTTTTACATTTGTGAAGCCTCGCTTCGCTTGTCTCTTTAACCCCCTACACCAATGCTAAGCCTAGTTTGGGATCTAACTTTGTGCTAGTGCAATTGCTTGCACTGCTTCCCAAATATTAACCCAATCTTGAGATTAAATGCCTTGTGGTTTTGGTCGCGCTGAAGACAACCTACAACCTTCACTGGCACAGCTCCCTGTTTGTGGACACGCTGTGTGGCACAATGCTGAATTGGGGTTGTACGACGTTACAGACGGTGGGCCAACGTTAACCCAGCATTGGTTCAATGTCTAGTACTGGGTTTTTCAATCACTAGGACGACCATGCACTGGACTGATGTTGGGCCATCGTCTGCGACACTGGTCCAACATTGAGCTGACATTGCGTCAGTGTGTATCGTGTGTACATGGCGCATTGTAGTCACGCTTCACCTAGCCAGCAAAATGCACTGCCAAGGGGATGTTGGCCAGCGCTGCAGACTGTGGTCTAACATTGACCTGGCATTGGGCTTGTATCGTGCTGACTTGTAGTGGACGGAACCATTATCTGAAAATTGTAATGAAAATTGAATAAAAGCCAAATAACGGTATAAAACATCTCCTAAAACGTTATTATATACGTTGCAACCCAGGTTAATAGTCAAAGCTGTGTGTGAGGTATAATTTGGGAACGCTGATTCCAAATCTGCCCCATGCTAAGCTATATTTTGTGTTTTTCCTACTCAAAATTCAAAAACAAAATGGCCGCCAAAATTAGTGAAAATGTTTCAACTTTACATCACAGCTTGGCTTACAATGATCATAAAAACATAATTTCGGTGTATTAAAACCCACCTGAGCAACATACTTAAAGTCCCCTGAATTTCACCTTGTGCGTTTGCCGCTAAAGGACAAAATCCAAAATGGCCGCCACTGCAAGGCATATACTATAACTTTGCTTTCAAATAACGTAGAGATGTGTTTTGGTGTCTACATATAGGTTTCTCACACCCGGGAATCCAATTCAGAGCCGTGATAACATCTATTATCAATATTTCACAAAGTTATGGGGGAAAAAAACAAATGTTGCGCCAGGAAAACGACACATCGTAGGCCAGTGTAATCACCATATATCCGTTCTAGGCCTATTAGTATGTGGCCTATGTGATATCCACCTGCATCGTGTTTTTACAGTACCGTAAGGAAGAAATCAATAATTTAAATGTGCGTTGGCCACGGGTGGCACCCTCCTGCCCAAGCCCTGTAGGCTACTTAACTAGGGTTAAGCAAAACATGAAGTTAATCCACCAAGGTGGTCTGCATAACCATGGCAATAATGACACACATACATGTTCCGTTCTTATTAAGACAAAAAGTCGTTTAAATTTAACAGTTTATGATTCTAGTAACTAGGTATATTGTGCTGATTAAAACGTACACATCACATAAAAATTATGTTTCTCATTCGGATTGACAATTTACATAATCATGCTAATAGTATCATCTTAATTTCTATATTTTTGATCAGAATAGACACCGTACAAAAGCCTGGTAATGCGCTGATAACACAGTTTTCAGACATAATTGAACGAATAAAGTCCCAACCATCTGTTCAGAGATCCACACAAAACCGCAATATAGGCTACACATATTTATACTCCCCTAACTTGAATGAGATGGATGATATCACCATCAATAACTATGATAAAATACAGTTACACGATATCGGAAATCTGTAATTTGGTGCAGAAGTTGACTTTTATATGTTTTGGACATATACGATTGATGGTTGAGGACACGCTAGGGTAATGTTGAAAATACTGACGATGTATTTATTTTACAAATATAGTATGAACATACACCATTTCAGAATATGTTAGTAACTAACCTAGTCTTGACAACTAAATGCTACAGACTGTCATGAACAAGTCACCAAAGATTATTGGGTACACTATTGCAACAAGATATGATGCAGAATATGTGGTAATTGGGGCAATAATACCGTTCGTAGCACGATAAGGATGTTTTTATGAATATTAACATAAAATACCGAAACTTTCTAGATGTGGTCGTGATATGGTGGAATGTATGTGGAAGCAGTAGGTTCTGGTCATGCATGCTTCTAATTAGATATAAGCTCTCATTCTCACATAATATACAATAACCCAACAGGTTTAGTTTTGTCTTGAAGTGGTATGGGAGCTACCACCCTATTTTGCAGGAAGAGGTATCAATGTCAAAGACAATAAGTTTTACCATATATAAAGTGATGAAATCATATGATGGACGTGAAGATATTTAGGTCCCTAATAACTATATGTCTCCTCCAGACATAGTAGATTTATTATTATTCATACACAGTATTTATTACTTATCTATTACATTCTTTTGTTATAAACATTGATCATCTAATAATCTATGCAAGACACATGTATCCTACATCAAACACATTTCCATGCACACTGCGATGTTATCTCAGATGAATATATAACAGATAAAGTACAGAATCAGGGAGGAGGGCAATACAGTTTCAGTTCAATGTTCAAATTCACCACTTCTGGTAAAGAACAATGCCATTCAACTATTCAATGAACACTGGTATTTAGATGTAAAAAATACATGATGGGAAGTTAAATGTATTACGGCAATCACACTGTCAGATACTGACAATGTGGTAGTCGTAGGAACTGATGTAAACTTGCTCATTCTGCTTTCAAAACGTTCTCATCATAGCAATGCCTAGCTGTGTAAATCTAGAACTGGTGATAATTCATAAACACCCAGAACTAGAACTTAAGCCAACTGGAGTATTTCAATGTATCCTCTTCGTCAATAACCCCTGCCACAAAAAGTGGATATTGTTTCCGTTGTATTTTAGGCCTCTTTAGGGCTGTTCCAGCAAAAATCCGGGCTCCTCCCATGGACGGCGATCGTTTTTTTCCGAAAGGGGTGGTGGGTTTCATTTGAGGCTCTTCCGGTGTGTGTGGGATTTTGTCAATAACTATTTCCGCGGTGGGTGGTGGTAGGCTAGTCAGCGGACTGGAATCCGTGGTGCATGTGGGCGTCTTTTCTGGCATGTATTGTAGGCCTAATACATAGCCTAAATACAAAATGCAGTGTTGACAATCGCATTGTTTCTGTATTAAAATGATATCAAAGCTGTAGACATGATAATTATTATTAGTTTCTCATTTCCCCCCTGTTCACAAAAAATCCGTGAGGGTGGTAGATGAAAACTATGTTCAGCCATGAGAAAATTCAGGGGACTGTGGTGCTAAAAAACTCCAGGCTCTGTGGTGGCACAAGGACCAAGATTTCCGGGAGGGGTGGGGTAGTTTTTCCATTGCCGTCCATGGGGGGAGCCCGGATTTTTACTGGAACAGCCCTTAGCAATAAATACAGCTCTGGCCAGATAACAATATTATAAACATCTATGAGATTGTGGTTGGAGCTTCATTGATGGACAACTGCATTTTACTCGTGTAAAAGCTTCCTGCTCACTATCACATTTAGTTTGATTAAGTGTGAATTAGGACCACGAGAAAGTAGCCAATGGCGTCCTATCAAGGAGTCGCTACATCAATTCCGAAGCTGCACAAATATATGATCAATATATTGATGAGGGTGATTATTCTAGCATTATCATTATGCACGATGATGACATTCATGCAAATCTGAGATATACACAGCAAGCATATGCAGCTACAGTGATGAAAGTTACACATGCTACTTTTGTGCAATTTCCTCATAGTTATTGTGTTGTTTTTAAATAATCATATTTTTTGCATTCCCCGTAACTACATTTATCATGGGAGTTCAAGTTGAGTTTTTCGATGCTGTGTAATTTTTTTGTATTAGAAAACTATTTAAGCGCTAAAAAAACCTTCCTACGACATTTAGAAAAATGGTTATAGTACTTGCTGTATAATTGGCGGCCATCTTGCATTTTTCCCTGAAACTACATGTAATATAAAAGTTAGAGGTTATTACTGTATTGTACTAGATTTATTGGTATTAAAAAGCTATATTTAGTCACCAAAAACAACTTTCTATGATTTTTAGAAAAACGTTATGGTACTTTCTGTATTATTGGCGGCCATCTTGGATTTTTTGCGTGATAGTTGACCAGGTCTTGGAACATGAAATTCCTCAAAACAAAAATGGTATTTTGAACACAAAAGTCAAGTTTGTGTGTCCGCTGTGCACCCAGACATGATGTATAATCCTGATAATTGAGACTTTATCTGCTATTTTGGCGGCCATTTTGTTTTTCAATTTTGAAAGGGAAAAACTAAAAATAGAGCTTGGCATGGGGCAGATTTGGAATCAGCATATCCGAATTGTAGATTAACCTACCTGTTAATTAACAACCCACCTGAATTAGCACTGGCTCTGATTTTAAGCCTGTTTCTGAACCTGAAAATGCACGCGATCGAAGACTCACATATTGTGGAGCACAGCGTCAGAGTCTTCAGAAATAAATCCGTAGAAGTAGAAGAGGCTCGATTTGCGACAGATATGTTTTATCAATAAAATTCATCTATATAACACATTAACCTCCAGAGTTACATAAATGGATATCCGATATGTTCTGAGTATAATAAAACACTGTTGTAAATCAACTGTACAATTATTATATATCTGATATGATCGTCAAATAGTAACGTATTTTGTTTCTACAAAACAGATTAAATCGCGTCTATATTTAGCACCTGTATCGACTTAAGCCACATCATTGTTAAATGTTTCCTCTCCCGCCTGCCCGTCAATGAAGGTTCATACTGCTCAATGACACTGTGAACTAAAGACGTTGGTGCAGGGTTGGGTCGGCGTCGTAGACGCTGACCCAACCCCGCACCAACGTTTTTAGTTTGTAACAAATGTTGAGAAGGAGTGACAGGCGTTGAATAGAGAGGAGATATGGGGTGAGTGTACAACGTGACCTAACTCCTAGACCATGAAGGCACACGTTACGGTACATTCCTCCGACTCACACCGCGAAGACCTCAACAAAAACCCCGTCAGCCACACAGGTACCAAGGTCTGTGCCGACCCGCTGGATAGGTGTACCCGGTACAGGTGTACCAGGATCCACGGACTGGTGATATCTACAGGGATACCACCAAGCGATGGATGCGGGTGCCCATTTTGGTGAGTGATTTGATTTATTTTGGTGAGGTTGTCACTTCGTTGCCGGTCATCAGGTGTCACCTCTCGCATCGACCCGATGCTCCTTGTGTAACCGTATACAGGTTGACCAGATTGTATTATTGAATATATATATTGACACATGATCGTGTGAGATAAATTATCAGTAAATGTACCATTTTGTGTATACCCTGATACATCGTGACATCTAGTTTTTTATAAGTACATGGTATCTTTGTGTACATTGTTGCTCACTGGAAAGCCGAAAAGGCGCCAAAGTACTTATCCCGAATGAGAGCATAATTATGCTCCTTCTATGCAGTAGGATCCTATAGTTTTAATTAGGAACACATAGGTTTGATCTTAGTCAAATATTTCACGCTTGTTCCAAAACAACCAAAACAAATAGGCCCTGGCTTTTTCAAATAAAAAACACAACAATTATTTTACTCGGTTATGAGATATTGTAATTAAAAAATAAGTCATGTTCAGTTTTGGTATTTTGCTTTAAATAAAATTGACTTTATAATTCACCTCCATGCTGAGGAAAAAAACATTTGAATCATGCCGGCTTATTTTCACAGGTTACTTCTTCCTAGCGCTCACTCATCTTTCTTGGTATAACCTACTTAATTAATCCTATTCGCCCCAGTGGGACATAATTGTTCCACAGTTGGTTATACGTGTAATTGTTTATGACATCAAGCAAATATTACGATACCTGAATAAATACTAAAAAGCTTAAAAAAGGGCTTTACGGCTTTTATTATTTAATTTCGCCTAGAAATTTGTTTTAATGTTTGTTTATTGTTTAAAAAATAATTGAATGAAATATCCGATTATACGGAATAAACTCGGATTGTAATATTAAAGATGCTTTACCTTATAAATCAGCGATCGACACCAGTGATGCAATCAAGTAATACAGAAGGACCTTCTATATTCCTTAATGCAATGTATCCAGATGCTCATATCTTTAACAGTTTAATCTCCATGCGTATTAACAGGTGTTTAATCACTGAATACTTCAGTTTGTACCAAAGTCATTTCTACAATCACTTTAAGATGTGAATATTGTTGCCGCAATTTTAGGCCCATGAGCTCGTCCCCTTTGATATGTAAGGTTGTATCTGCCACTTTGTGAAGTGGCAGATAGCCTACTGCCTTTCATATCCAGGGGGACGAATTAGACAAGTGCAACATATGTCATGAAATCCCATTGACTCGTTATATCGCTGGATTATATTATCATTTTTAACCCTTTAAGCTCTTAGCACGACTATAGTCGTTTTTAATCTGTTTTATTAGCGGGTTAGACATGGTAAAGCAAAGTTATTGGGTATAAAATGAGTGCTTAAGCATCAATATTCTCAAAGTTTGGTCTCAAATTAAACAAATGATTATAAGTAATTTTCACCCTCTTGAAGTTGTGGGGCGCGGTAGTGACACATAACTTGCAGTTTTATAAGATAACTTGAGCAGGTAAAGGGTTAACTAATGGTTATAATGTTACTTGTTGTTCCACCCCGGATATTGTAGATTTCTTTGATCGTGAATATGTAATCACTGGTAATCGATTGATCATAATGAATAATGCATTCCTCTGATTGTAAATAATAATAGTCGGTGACGACGATGGCGGACATATTACTTAGCAGTGGTGGATCCAGAGGGTGGTTCCGACTTCACTTTTAGAAATTAAATTGTCCAAAAATTACTAAAATTAAAAGTTGATATAATAATCGAAATGTTCTTAGATGAAGTCTCGTACTCTCGCTTATCAGCTGAGAAAATCAAAAGGTGTTTTGACATCCAAATAAAAAAATGTGCAGGGCCAACCAAATTCACAACGGAATTTGAATTCTGGTTTCGCCCCTGCTTAGCCGCACACAATTAACCTTGATCCCCGCACAGCAAAAACAAGACGTTGAACCAATTTTGTTTTAATGTTGGTCCAGCGTCGTAGACGGTGGGCCAACATTAAAACATCATTGGTCCAACGCCTTGTGTTTGCTGGATGAGACATTTACTCATGTTGTTGATCTGCTCCAAATGAACAGTGGTGACTGAGGGGTGACGGTCAACCCCCGCCAATATCCTTTACCAGCATTTACTTCAAACTCCACAAACACAGGACGATTACCCGACGTTGTTTTAAGGTTGTGCCAGCGTCGTAGACGGTGGGCAAACATTAAAACAACATTGGTTCATTGTCTTGTGTCTGCTGGGAACATGGCATAAGAAAATACCACACGTGGTAAAATATGCCTATTGTAATCAGGTAATACAATGAAAACCTGTTGTACTCCTAAAATATGCATAGGACCTTCTTAGTGCATTGGATAATACACCGGATTATGTCTGTATTAAAACATATCTAAGCTACTGATAAACACTATGTGAGTGGTCTAGGTCAAATAATTGAGGATTTCAAGGTGGTCTACAACCGTTTGATGATTAGGTTGCGAAATAACAACGCACTTTTATATTCCATTATAGGTTTGAGTTAAATATCAATTTAAGCCGAGTGGTTATTTCAATGTTTACAGGTAGTACTAATCTGGTAATAATTTATTATGTCATGTGTGAGATACATTCTCAGTTGACCTTATCAGTAGTTTATGGGCGATGCTTTACGCATTTTCAAACGTATTTACTGAAATTTATTCCATCTGTATGTGGGGATCTCAAATAAATATCACCAATAATATTGTAAGCGGTATAGTTTTAGTTGAAATTAGCTTCGTAAAAATTAAAAGTGTTGAAGATTAATACTGGACTCTAGTTATGTTAATTATGAAATAAGATCCCCCCTTAGCGGCTACTAATTGACACACTAATTAAATTGTATGGGTTAGCATGGTTAGAATGTATTGACCGCATCATGATAGTGATTGTATGCGTGGCTTAGGTACATACATATCTATTTAGTTGCCTATAATCCAACGAAGTCTGACTAATGCTTAAAATGTACTGCTGAGTGCAATGAATTTAGAATTAGAGTACAATACTGTAACCAGGTAACCTTTCAGGAATATTGATAAATTGTAGAGCGACTAAACACGTGAGAATTACAATACAATACTGAGACACTTAGGGCTATTGACACATTCTTTGCCACTAAACACGTATCGGCTCCAATTAAATTAGAATCAACAAGTTCGTGGAAATTTAGGCCAATTTGATACACATACAAGCTACAAGTGTCACACAAAGTGAAGATTTTGAGACGGAAAGCAGATGACACTGCCCAACAAAGACAGGGTACAAGCTTTCAAACTTGAGGCCAATAAGGTCCATATACTATTGGATATGTAGGGAAAAAGAATAACTAAACATTTTGTATCTTTGAAATCTGCATATCGAAGGCGGAGGTATTAGAAGTTTTCCATCGATCATTTAAGCATCAAAATAGCTAGTTAAATGTTCACTACCACAACACAGCTTCAAATAGATTGAAATCACTCTTATTTACTACAGAAAATTTATTTAAGTCAGGTTATTTGTCAACCTACATATTCATGATATTTGCCATAATTTTTTTTTTTACCTTGACAGATTATTGTAACGAAAATGACTTTATTGAACAGTTGAACAACATAAATGTCACACAAAAACATGTAATATATCTGGGTTAGCAGGAATATTTTATTGTTGAAATATGAATTGCCATAAAAATTAATTTTGTTGATCAAGTAAAATGAATTTCATATTTTGTTTTTGTTATCAGAACATAATTGCCACATAGAACTCAATAAGTTTTTTTTTGTCAATACAATCACATTCTGTTTTGTTAACACAACCGAATTGTCATTATTGCCAATCAAAAACATACACATCAAAGCGTTAAGTGTATATACATGGACAGACATGACCAGTGCCACTAGGTAGTGTTGTTGTAAGGGAAGGGCGGGAAAAGGGGGCCACTTAACGTTTCTATGGTATTTAAGGATAATATTTGAACTATTCTAAAACCAATGACTGTTCTATGTAGGCTACATGTAATGCAGGTACATATAACAGACCTACTTAGTGTTTCAAGGATACATTATTTTAATTATAAGCCAAATAGATTTGCTCTCAAAGTGGCCCCCTTTGCCCGCCTCTCCCCTACACTTATTTCAATATATAATTGTAATATTTTTTCCCTTATACGTCATCATTCATTTGACGTTTTCCGTTTTAATCAGTCTCACCCATTTCTTGAAACGTCAGGGCCCGTATTCTCGTACAAGTTACGATATATCGTAGGCTCTGCTTGGTCGAAGCCTACGATATATCGTAACTTGTCCGAGAATACTGGCGCTGACGTATATACGTCAAATTCTGACATCTAAAGTCGGTCCCCGGACTGAGAGAATGAAAAAATGACTGAAAGAATGAAAATAATTCTAATGGTCGTAGCACTCATAACATATCAAATGAAGCAGAAAGAGCTAAGTAAGACATTATTTTATGATGATTTCAAAATAAAAAACCCCTTTGGTCTCCATTGTTCATACAACGATATATCAGAGTTGTAATAAGGTTACGCGCTTTTATGATTGTTGAGTGTGAGCTTAAGCTGATAACATCCGCCGTAGTATAACCTATAGAATGGCGTGTTATTGTTATATATTTATTTTCAGACATGTGTTAGGTGTAATCCCTTACACAAATACTCACCCCAGGAATAACTAAACAGTATAAACCGCGTGGGCAGAAGGCCTACCATATCCGCCGGTGTCACTCTTCAGACACACCCTGTTATCATAGTTATCCTCTACAACGGAAAGCAGTAGGGCATGATAACTGGCGAAGGGCGCAGTATATTTGTCATTGTTTAATAATATTATGTTCATCTAAATAATTACAGCGTCAATATGAACACATAAAAAAAAAAAGATTTTAAGAGCGAGATGAGTATAACATTGCAAAATAAACTCTGTGTAGTTTACCTGTTTAAGGGTTATTTCAAAGTTATTGATTACATAAGTTCCACTGTGATCGATGTAATTTTTAAATGGGGCCTAACATGCATTGCACCATTGCATTGTATTGTTGATTTGATTTTTTAGTACTTGATTGAAAACTGTGTACACAAACATATATTTATAAGGTTAGCATGGTTAGGTCGTAATGACTTCTATGAATTGTTTTTGTTACATTTTCCTCTATCCTCCATTGTCATTTTGAAACAATTTCTCACAGTATAATAATCGGTTGCTAAATCCTGTGATTATGATTCAAGTCAAGTCTCTTTTTTGTTTTACTTATTCAGTGATGACAGTTCAGAGGTTGCGTCCTGTATAACATACCACCTTCTATAATAATGTAAGTCTGATTCAATAACAAATCAGATAACAAATATGAAGTATTTCAGTTATTCAGTATGAGTGATAAGTGACATCGTACAGAACTGATTGATTCCATTTATATATGAGGTGACCACGCTATCAACTCAGCTTCACATGGTTATAGACCATGTAATAGGACAGAATATCATCGTGTGAACCTCACTTTATCATACGACTGACTGACTGTGATTGCTAGTATAGAGTATAACGGCTAGATAACTGCAATTATCTCACCAACATCAATATATTCTCGTGTACAGGTGTGGGGTCTCGTTGTTGAATTACAGGAAAACAAACACAAAATATTGTATTGCAATTGCGAGCTTAAAAATGTTAAAAACATATTGTTTTTATTATTCTTGTTATTTGTATTCATTTAATTTTGCTTTAAGCTCTGACATCATGATTATAACGCCAATGAATAAACAAACTGGGGAATGCTAGCTTTAAACATGAATCGGATGCCCTTTTTATTAAATACCACACATTTATCAGTAATAAAACAACAAATTCTCACCGATTGTCTGATGAAGATTTTGAAGATTTTGATAAAGATTAGATACATCAGTCTCATTATTAATTGTAATGTTTGTAATATGACAGCACCTAATTTGATCAATTGAATATATTTATATTTTCTAAATATATGTGCGTATATGTAAGTGTGCGTAGCGGAATTATTTTTTGTAATATCATTATTGATAGTAGCCTAAAGGTTAAAATATTTTCATTGGACAAGCTTTATTTTTATGGAAAACTACTTGGTCATTAAAAGTTCATTTTGCTGTACTCACACTGATTAATAAGCATGACTTCCTCACATCTGAATATTATTTGTATTTGTAATAAATTATTTCGTATTAACCCTTTCAGCGGGGGGTCCGTCTTTATCATGTTTATACGTCAGAATCTGAATCTGAATCTGAATCCTCGCACTGAAAGAATTAAAATATTTCTAACGGCCGTAGACCCATAACATAGATATTCAAATAAACCGGAAACAGCTAACTAAGACATTGATGAAGATTTCAAATACTGTTTCCATGTTTTAAACAAATATAATTTAGCGTTGTAAGGGTTAATGTCGAATAAACTATTTTCTTGGACAATGATAATCGGAGTTGAGATACATCCACCTGTCTAGATAATATCATTGATCACTACTAATAATTACGTAATATGATAATGCACCATAAGTATGATAAGCCAATATGTACGCCATAAAATGTCGTAAATTACTACTTTGTTCTCTGCTATTCTTAATTCCCCTCATTTATCAACATAATACGTATTACCAGATATTTTATGAATTTCTGGTATTATATAGATACATGTACTGATTTTGGTTTCGGTGAGCATGGTGAGGCTTACAGTTAGCTGTCATTTATAAAATAATTACAGTATAGTTTAGTAGATAAGGTAACCAATTGTGCATTTTATGATTAAAGCATGAAATTTCTACCACTTGTAGAACATATCCTAAGGGTCATTTTAAGATGTGGAGGTAAACAGGATTTGACCTCTGATGACCACTAGAGGTCATTGACCTCGAAAGGTCAAAATATGCACTTGCAAAATTAAAAAAGTATTGAAAATTGTATATTACAATGTCTATGATTTGTTTCTGTGTCCCAAAAGTATGTCAAATCCTCGAAGAGACTGCTTTGAATCATAAACATAACACCAAGGTCATATCAAGGTCACACCGAAGTCATTTAAAGGTCAAACTGCAAGACAATAGTTAAAATGTCCACTTTTTATCAATTTCCACGCTGTTGTTGTGCAGTCATTTATCACAAAGGACTGGTTTTGACATACTCTTCGTCCTATGTATTTTCCACACACATTTTAGGATATTAAGGGCAGTATCAACCTTGGGAAGGAGGCTAGGTATTCTAGGTATTCCACTTATTACGATCCTTCTTCAATATTCAGTTTAACGGGCCAAATTACAATTATGCAGCATTGTAAGACATTAGCTTGGGCTCCCATAGCAAAATATTGATAAATAATTGGGTTTTGAAGTTTGACATGGGGTGTGGTTTTGTTTTACTGGCGTACCATCCGAAAGCAATTTGAAGGTCATGCCAAGGTCATTTCAAGGTCAAGCTGGCAAAAATTGTTACCATGATCACGTGTCTTCTTCAGAGCTGTTCCAATATCTTTTTCAAACGTGTCTTCATTTAAAGGAACCTGAGCTCCAGTCTGGTGGCATGTATACAATTTTTCTAGAATCACATCTATCTACATCAACCTAACTTTATGCAGGTGAGCCATATCTGATAATTTAAAGACAACACAGTTTTATTATCGTGACTTCCATTAATGTAATTGGTCTTAGGCCTATTGGTTATACATTTACTAGCCTTCGTGTAGCAATCATGTCCCCTTTAATAAGTTTAGTCAGTGCTCAATATGCTTCAGATTACATGAGAAAGCCTTTGGAAATAATAAATTTCCCGGGGGCGGGCCCCTCGACGCCCTTACAGCTAATTTTTTTTCAAATGTTAACCCCCCCCCCCCCTCAGTGAAAAGCTAGATCTGCCCCTGCTAGCCTAATGTTCCAGGTAGCTGGGAGTTGTTGAAAGATCACATAAATTTAGAGAAAATGAGAGCATTTATACTGATTATAACTGCTCGATTAGAACATTGAATTGTATATATATATATTCTTAGCGTGACCCTAATATCCTAATAGAAGTGGCGAGCATGTTTTTATTCCCACTCCGCAGGGGAAGGGGGGGGGGGGTTAGTCATGCTAGGATCTATCAAGCGTGAGGCATCAGGCGGTACTTAATTTGTGTGGGTGCACTAACTAAAAACCCAGTGGTCATTTTTTTTTTGAATTTTTAAATCACATTCTCAGCAACATGGGGATGTGCAAGTGAGTTCAACTTCATAATTTGTTGTGGGCGCAAAAGCTCAAACTTTGTAAGAAATTAGTCAAAACCTTAATCAGAAATTATCCAAATCTTACAATCACATTCCCCACGAATGCGACGATATGGAGATGTACAGGCAATTTTTTCAAGATTTTGCTGAAATTCAAAATGGCCGCCACAAATCAACTTCATAATTTATTGTGCCGCAAAAACTCAAACTTTGTAAGAAATTAGTCAAATTGTACAATCAAATTCTCCACAATATGGAGATGTGCAGGTGATTTTTTAAACATACCGGATACTAGAATTAATTTCTAGGCTACATCAATTTTTCAAAAGCTCGGCAAAATATCGATGTCACGACTGCCAAATAATTTTCTCGTTAAATTAAGACCCTGTCACCACGATATATATAAAACTGATAAAAGCTGATATCGTTCGGTATTCAACTCATTCTGAATAGACTCCATTATTTTCTATTAGGACATGACGCTTTTCCATGACTTGTCGACAACAGTTGAATTATAACTAGACTAAACCTTTCATAGCCATCAAATGGGATATATAATATTAACTACTTTGTACATTTACTATTCCGTTATAACGATATAGTACCTCGTTTTAACAGTCTACTTTTTCCGTTATAACAGTCTAGTATTTCGTTATAGCAGTCTACTATTCCGCTATGACGGTCTAGTGTCTCGTTATAACGGTATAGTATTTCGTTATAACGGTTTCTAATCCGTTATAACGAGCTACTGTTCTGTTATAACGGTCCGGTATGCGTTATGACGGTCTACTATTTCGTTATAACGACCTAATATTCCGTTATAACGATGTAGTATTTCGTGATAACGGTCTACACAAAAACATGTAATATATCTGGGTTAGCAGGAATATTTTATTGTTGAAATATGAATTGCCATAAAAATTAATTTTGTTGATCAAGTAAAATGAATTTCATATTTTGTTTTTGTTATCACAACGTAATTGCCACATAGAACTCAATAAGTTTTTTTTTTGGAATACAATCACATTCTGTTTTGTTAACACAACCGAATTGTCATTATTGCCAATCAAAAACATACACATCAAAGCGTTAAGTGTATATACATGGACAGACATGACCAGTGCCACTAGGTAGTGTTGTTGTAAGGGAAGGGCGGGCAACGTTTCTATGTTATTTAAGGATAATATTTGAACTATTCTAAAACCAATGACTGTTCTATGTAGGCTACATGTAATGCAGGTACATATAACAGACCTACTTAGTGTTTCAAGGATACATTATTTTAATTATAAGCCAAATAGATTTGCTCTCAAAGTGGCCCCCTTTGCCCGCCTCTCCCCTACACTTATTTCAATATATAATTGTAATATTTTTTCCCTTATACGTCATCATTCATTTGACGTTTTCCGTTTTAATCAGTCTCACCCATTTCTTGAAACGTCAGGGCCCGTATTCTCGTACAAGTTACGATATATCGTAGGCTCTGCTTGGTCGAAGCCTACGATATATCGTAACTTGTCCGAGAATACTGGCGCTGACGTATATACGTCAAATTCTGACATCTAAAGTCGGTCCCCGGACTGAGAGAATGAAAAAATGACTGAGAGAATGAAAAAAATTCTAATGGTCGTAGCACTCATAACATATCAAATGAAGCAGAAAGAGCTAAGTAAGACATTATTTTATGATGATTTCAAAATAAAAAACCCCTTTGGTCTCCATTGTTCATACAACGATATATCAGAGTTGTAATAAGGTTACGCGCTTTTATGATTGTTGAGTGTGAGCTTAAGCTGATAACATCCGCCGTAGTATAAACTATAGAATGGCGTGTTATTGTTATATATTTATTTTCAGACATGTGTTAGGTGTAATCCCTTACACAAATACTCACCCCAGGAATAACTAAACAGTATAAACCGCGTGGGCAGAAGGCCTACCATATCCGCCGGTGTCACTCTTCAGACACACCCTGTTATCATAGTTATCCTCTACAACGGAAAGCAGTAGGGCATGATAACTGGTAAAGGGCGCAGTATATTTGTCATTGTTTAATAATATTATGTTCATCTAAATAATTACAGCGTTAATATGAACACATAAAAAAAAAAAAGATTTTAAGAGCGAGATGAGTATAACATTGCAAAATAAACTCTGTGTAGTTTACCTGTTTAAGGGTTATTTCAAAGTTATTGTTTACATAAGTTCCACTGTGATCGATGTAATTTTTAAATGGGGCCTAACATGCATTGCACCATTGCAGTGTATTGTTGATTTGATTTTTTAGTACTTGATTGAAAACTGTGTACACAAACATATATTTATAAGGTTAGCATGGTTAGGTCGTAATGACTTCTATGAATTGTTTTTGTTACATTTTCCTCTATCCTCCATTGTCATTTTGAAACAATTTCTCACAGTATAATAATCGGTATACTCATCATTTTTTTTGTTTTACTTATTCAGTGATGACAGTTCAGAGGTTGCGTCCTGTATAACATACCACCTTCTATAATAATGTAAGTCTGATTCAATAACAAATCAGATAACAAATATGAAGTATTTCAGTTATTCAGTATGAGTGATAAGTGACATCGTACAGAACTGATTGATTCCATTTATATATGAGGTGACCACGCTATCAACTCAGCTTCACATGGTTATAGACCATGTAATAGGACAGAATATCATCGTGTGAACCTCACTTTATCATACGACTGACTGACCGTGATTGCTAGTATAGGGTATAACGGCTAGATAACTGCAATTATCTCACCAACATCAATATATTCTCGTGTACAGGTGTGGGGTCTCGTTGTTGAATTACAGGAAAGCAAACACAAAATATTGTATTGCAATTGCGAGCTTAAAAATGTTAAAAACATATTGTTTTTATTATTCTTGTTATTTTTATTCATTTAATTTTGCTTTAAGCTCTGACATCATGATTAGAACGCCAATGAATAAACAAACTGGGGAATGCTAGCTTTAAACATGAACCGGATGCCCTTTTTATTAAATACCACACATTTATCAGTAATAAAACAACAAATTCTCACCGATTGTCTGATGAAGATTTTGAAGATTTTGATAAAGATTAGATACATCAGTCTCATTATTAATTGTAATGTTTGTAATATGACAGCACCTAATTTGATCAATTGAATATATTTATATTTTCTAAATATATGTGCGTATATGTAAGTGTGCGTAGCGGAATTATTTTTTGTAATATCATTATTGATAGTAGCATAAAGGTTAAAATATTTTCATTGGACAAGCTTTATTTTTATGGAAAACTACTTGGTCATTAAAAGTTCATTTTGCTGTACTCACACTGATTAATAAGCATGACTTCCTCACATCTGAATATTATTTGTATTTGTAATAAATTATTTCGTATTAACCCTTTCAGCGGGGGGTCCGTCTTTATCATGTTTATACGTCAGAATCTGAATCTGAATCTGAATCCTCGCACTGAAAGAATTAAAATATTTCTAACGGCCGTAGACCCATAACATAGATATTCAAATAAACCGGAAACAGCTAACTAAGACATTGATGAAGATTTCAAATACTGTTTCCATGTTTTAAACAAATATAATTCAGCGTTGTAGGGGTTAATGTCGAATAAACTATTTTCTTGGACAATGATAATCGTGTATAGGAGTTGAGATACATCCACCTGTCTAGATAATATCATTGATCACTACTAATAATTACGTAATATGATAATGCACCATAAGTATGATAAGCCAATATGTACGCCATAAAATGTCGTAAATTACTACTTTGTTCTCTGCTATTCTTAATTCCCCTCATTTATCAACATAATACGTATTACCAGATATTTATGAATTTCTGGTATTATATAGATACATGTACTAATTTTGGTTTCGGTGAGCATGGTGAGGCTTACAGTTAGCTGTCATTTATAAAATAATTACAGTATAGTTTAGTAGATAAGGTAACCTATTGTGCATTTTATGATTAAAGCATGAAATTTCTACCACTTGTAAAACATATCCTAAGGGTCATTTTAAGATGTGGAGGTAAACAGGATTTGACCTCTGATGACCTCTAGAGGTCATTGACCTCGAAAGGTCAAAATATGCACTTGCAAAATTAAAAAAGTATTGAAAATTGTATATTACAATGTCTATGATTTGTTTCTGTGTCCCAAAGGTATGTCAAATCCTCGAAGAGACTGCTTTGAATCATAAACATAACACCAAGGTCATATCAAGGTCACACCGAAGTCATTTAAAGGTCAAACTGCAAGACAATAGTTAAAATGTCCACTTTTTATCAATTTCCACGCTGTTGTTGTGCATTCATTTATCACAAAGGACTGGTTTTGACATACTCTTCGTCCTATGTATTTTCCACACACATTTTAGGATATTAAGGGCAGTATCAACCTTGGGAAGGAGGCTAGGTATTCTAGGTATTCCACTTATTACGATCCTTCTTCAATATTCAGTTTAACGGGCCAAATTACAATTATGCAGCATTGTAAGACATTAGCTTGGGCTCCCATAGCAAAATATTGATAAATAATTGGGTTTTGAAGTTTGACATGGGGTGTGGTTTTGTTTTACTGGCGTACCATCCGAAAGCAATTTGAAGGTCATGCCAAGGTCATTTCAAGGTCAAGCTGGCAAAAATTGTTACCATGATCACGTGTCTTCTTCGGAGCTGTTCCAATATCTTTTTCAAACGTGTCTTCATTTAAAGGAACCTGAGCTCCAGTCTGGTGGCATGTATACAATTTTTCTAGAATCACATCTATCTACATCAACCTAACTTTATGCAGGTGAGCCATATCTGATAATTTAAAGACAACTCAGTTTTATTATCGTGACTTCCATTAATGTAATTGGTCTTAGGCCTATTGGTTATACATTTACTAGCCTTCGTGTAGCAATCATGTCTCCTTTAATAAGTTTAGTCAGTGCTCAATATGCTTCAGATTACATGAGAAAGCCTTTGGAAATAATAAATTTCCTGGGGGCGGGCCCCTCGACGCCCTTACAGCTAATTTTTTTTCAAATGTTAACCCCCCCCCCTCAGTGAAAAGCTAGATCTGCCCCTGCTAGCCTAATGTTCCAGGTAGCTGGGAGTTGTTGAAAGATCACATAAATTTAGAGAAAATGAGAGCATTTATACTGATTATAACTGCTCGATTAGAACATTGAATTGTATATATATATATTCTTAGCGTGACCCTAATATCCTAATAGAAGTGGCGAGCATGTTTTTATTCCCACTCCGCAGGGGAAGGGGGGGGGGGGTTAGTCATGCTAGGATCTATCAAGCGTGAGGCATCAGGCGGTACTTAATTTGTGTGGGTGCACTAACTAAAAACCCAGTGGTCATTTTTTTTTTTAATTTTTAAATCATATTCTCAGCAACATGGGGATGTGCAAGTGAGTTCAGCTTCATAATTTGTTGTGGGCGCAAAAGCTCAAACTTTGTAAGAAATTAGTCAAAACCTTAATCAGAAATTATCCAAATCTTACAATCACATTCCCCACGAATGCGACGATATGGAGATGTACAGGCAATTTTTTCAAGATTTCGCTGAAATTCAAAATGGCCGCCACAAATCAACTTCATAATTTATTGTGCCGCAAAAACTCAAACTTTGTAAGAAATTAGTCAAATTGTACAATCAAATTCTCCACAATATGGAGATGTGCAGGTGATTTTTTAAACATACCGGATACTAGAATTAATTTCTAGGCTACATCAATTTTTCAAAAGCTCGGCAAAATATCGATGTCACGACTGCCAAATAATTTTCTCGTTAAATTAAGACCCTGTCACCACGATATATATAAAACTGATAAAAGCTGATATCGTTCGGTATTCAACTCATTCTGAATAGACTCCATTATTTTCTATTAGGACATGACGCTTTTCCATGACTTGTCGACAACAGTTGAATTATAACTAGACTAAACCTTTCATAGCCATCAAATGGGATATATAATATTAACTACTTTGTACATTTACTATTCCGTTATAACGATATAGTACCTCGTTTTAACAGTCTACTTTTTCCGTTATAACAGTCTAGTATTTCGTTATAGCAGTCTACTATTCCGCTATGACGGTCTAGTGTCTCGTTATAACGGTATAGTATTTCGTTATAACGGTTTCTAATCCGTTATAACGAGCTACTGTTCTGTTATAACGGTCCAGTATGCGTTATGACGGTCTACTATTTCGTTATAACGACCTAATATTCCGTTATAACGATGTAGTATTTCGTGATAACGGTCTACACAAAAATATGTAATATATCTGGGTTAGCAGGAATATTTTATTGTTGAAATATGAATTGCCATAAAAATTAATTTTGTTGATCAAGTAAAATGAATTTCATATTTTGTTTTTGTTATCACAACATAATTGCCACATAGAACTCAATAAGTTTTTTTTGGCAATACAATCACATTCTGTTTTGTTAACACAACCGAATTGTCATTATTGCCAATCAAAAACATACACATCAAAGCGTTAAGTGTATATACATGGACAGACATGACCAGTGCCACTAGGTAGTGTTGTTGTAAGGGAAGGGCGGGCAAAGGGGGCCACTTAACGTTTCTATGGTATTTAAGGATAATATTTGAACTATTCTAAAACCAATGACTGTTCTATGTAGGCTACATGTAATGCAGGTACATATAACAGACCTACTTAGTGTTTCAAGGATACATTATTTTAATTATAAGCCAAATAGATTTGCTCTCAAAGTGGCCCCCTTTGCCCGCCTCTTATTTCAATATATAATTGTAATATTTTTTCCCTTATACGGCATCATTCATTTGACGTTTTCCGTTTTAATCAGTCTCACCCATTTCTTGAAACGTCAGGGCCCGTATTCTCGTACAAGTTACGATATATCGTAGGCTCTGCTTGGTCGAAGCCTACGATATATCGTAACTTGTCCGAGAATACTGGCGCTGACGTATATACGTCAAATTCTGACATCTAAAGTCGGTCCCCGGACTGAGAGAATGAAAAAATGACTGAGAGCATGAAAAAAATTCTAATGGTCGTAGCACTCATAACATATCAAATGAAGCAGAAAGTAAGACATTATTTTATGATGATTTCAAAATAAAAAACCCCTTTGGTCTCCATTGTTCATACAACGATATATCAGAGTTGTAATAAGGTTACGCGCTTTTATGATTGTTGAGTGTGAGCTTAAGCTGATAACATCCGCCGTAGTATAACCTATAGAATGGCGTGTTATTGTTATATATTTATTTTCAGACATGTGCTAGGTGTAATCCCTTACACAAATACTCACCCCAGGAATAACTAAACAGTATAAACCGCGTGGGCAGAAGGCCTACCATATCCGCCGGTGTCACTCTTCAGACACACCCTGTTATCATAGTTATCCTCTACAACGGAAAGCAGTAGGGCATGATAACTGGTAAAGGGCGCAGTATATTTGTCATTGTTTAATAATATTATGTTCATCTAAATAATTACAGCGTTAATATGAACACATAAAAAAAAAAAGATTTTAAGAGCGAGATGAGTATAACATTGCAAAATAAACTCTGTGTAGTTTACCTGTTTAAGGGTTATTTCAAAGTTATTGTTTACATAAGTTCCACTGTGATCGATGTAATTTTTAAATGGGGCCTAACATGCATTGCACCATTGCAGTGTATTGTTGATTTGATTTTTTAGTACTTGATTGAAAACTGTGTACACAAACATATATTTATAAGGTTAGCATGGTTAGGTCGTAATGACTTCTATGAATTGTTTTTGTTACATTTTCCTCTATCCTCCATTGTCATTTTGAAACAATTTCTCACAGTATAATAATCGGTTGCTAAATCCTGTGATTATGATTCAAGTCAAGTCTCAAAATCTCATTTTTTTTGTTTTACTTATTCAGTGATGACAGTTCAGAGGTTGCGTCCTGTATAACATACCACCTTCTATAATAATGTAAGTCTGATTCAATAACAAATCAGATAACAAATATGAAGTATTTCAGTTATTCAGTATGAGTGATAAGTGACATCGTACAGAACTGATTGATTCCATTTATATATGAGGTGACCACGCTATCAACTCAGCTTCACATGGTTATAGACCATGTAATAGGACAGAATATCATCGTGTGAACCTCACTTTATCATACGACTGACTGACTGTGATTGCTAGTATAGAGTATAACAGCTAGATAACTGCAATTATCTCACCAACATCAATATATTCTCGTGTACAGGTGTGGGGTCTCGTTGTTGAATTACAGGAAAACAAACACAAAATATTGTATTGCAGTTGCGAGCTTAAAAATGTTAAAAACATATTGTTTTTATTATTCTTGTTATTTTTATTCATTTAATTTTGCTTTAAGCTCTGACATCATGATTATAACGCCAATGAATAAACAAACTGGGGAATGCTAGCTTTAAACATGAACCGGATGCCCTTTTTATTAAATACCACACATTTATCAGTAATAAAACAACAAATTCTCACCGATTGTCTGATGAAGATTTTGAAGATTTTGATAAAGATTAGATACATCAGTCTCATTATTAATTGTAATGTTTGTAATATGACAGCACCTAATTTGATCAATTGAATATATTTATGTTTTCTAAATATATGTGCGTATATGTAAGTGTGCGTAGCGGAATTATTTTTTGTAATATCATTATTGATAGTAGCCTAAAGGTTAAAATATTTTCATTGGACAAGCTTTATTTTTATGGAAAACTACTTGGTCATTAAAAGTTCATTTTGCTGTACTCACACTGATTAATAAGCATGACTTCCTCACATCTGAATATTATTTGTATTTGTAATAAATTATTTCGTATTAACCCTTTCAGCGGGGGGTCCGTCTTTATCATGTTTATACGTCAGAATCTGAATCTGAATCTGAATCCTCGCACTGAAAGAATTACAATATTTCTAACGGCCGTAGACCCATAACATAGATATTCAAATAAACCGGAAACAGCTAACTAAGACATTGATGAAGATTTCAAATACTGTTTCCATGTTTTAAACAAATATAATTCAGCGTTGTAGGGGTTAATGTCGAATAAACTATTTTCTTGGACAATGATAATCGTGTATAGGAGTTGAGATACATCCACCTGTCTAGATAATATCATTGATCACTACTAATAATTACGTAATATGATAATGCACCATAAGTATGATAAGCCAATATGTACGCCATAAAATGTCGTAAATTACTACTTTGTTCTCTGCTATTCTTAATTCCCCTCATTTATCAACATAATACGTATTACCAGATATTTTATGAATTTCTGGTATTATATAGATACATGTACTAATTTTGGTTTCGGTGAGCATGGTGAAATCTGTCCCTGTTACCCACTGTTGATGATAAAACACGAATATCAACTTCGAATAGAAGCATACAATTACCTAGTGTGTTTCTGCTTATCATAGGTATGTTATAATGTTGTATATCTCCAAAGATATCAGGTTATATGGATGTAAATTCGCCCTTTTTAGTATTTTATAACATTGTCTAATTAAGAAAAAAATCACCTACCGCGACACACAACTTCATGTGATTTATAAATTACTCATTTTGTGAGAATTTGATAGCTAACTTTTGAAAATCTTGATGTTTAACCCTTTAACCGCCAAATTATTCAATTTGAATTTTCACCCACTTGAAGTTGTGTCTCGTTGAGGCGATCCACACCTTCAAGTGAGTAAAAATTATTCAGATTTGACAATGCAGGTCAACTGTTTTCAAATATTGCCGCTTGATGTCACTTTTTATCTTTAACATGTTTAATTAAAAGGTGGTACTCAATGTGCTAATAAAAAATGAAAACCCGAATATATGCGGCACCGGCAGTTAAAGGGTTAAGCACACGTTACGTTCCCAATAACTGCGATTTAAACAAGATAAACCCCTAATAGAAATGGATTAAAAAACGACTATAGCGGTGTAAGGGTTAAAGCTGAGAGATGAATGTTTTGTTTTATAAATAATATGATGATGCATTTTCCTCGCACACACAGTAGGCCTACTGTTGGTGACGGAGTAAGCTGACTTGTGTACTATGTCACAAGTCATTTACTCCGGTCACCTGGTCACTGGGTACGTTCAGCAGTTCAGGGCCATAGGCTGTTTGAACTACTCCACTCTCACAGCTCACAACTCTAGTCACGAGGGTAATGTAATCCGCCCACTGACTTAAAATAGTCAGTGAAGAGTGGCAACTCCATCATGTCCTGATTTACGTCTTGATTTATAACGGCCGACTTTGGAACTCGTAGTTAAATGTAGAAAAAATAGTTGATATGTGCGATGATGAATGAATGAATGAATGAATGAATGAATGAATAAATGAATGAATGAATGAATACATGAATGCATGAATGAATGAATGCATTAATGAATGAATCAGGAATGAATGAATGTATGGTGTTTACGCCAGTTTTCTGAACATACAGGCTTCCAGCAAACATGACACATTGGGCCGATGTTGTTTTAATATTTTCCAACGTTGAAGACGGTGGGCTAACATTAAAACGACATTGGTTCAATATCTCGTGTTTGCTGGGCTAAACTAAGTCCAGAGAACCTCATGCGATTGATGAGATAAATCAAGTGACACTCACAATTTTCACTCACTTGAAGTTGTGGATCGCGTCAGCGAGACACAATTTCAAGTGGGTGAAAATTCAACACCAGACACAATATTCTAAATACCGCAGCTTGAGAACTCAGGCGTGTCAGTTGGTAGTGTTAACCACTACATCAGGGTAACTTTACATTGCAAATGTATCACTTTTTAATAGAAAATAAATAAATCGTTTCTTATAGCTAGATATGACACAGGTCTGCACTATGACATCTGTAATATGGCATCAATATCTGATGTTTGGTGATTTATAGTGAAATGTGGAGTAAAATACAAAAGGAGATTTTTTAGCAATGTGGAGTAACTTTATTTGTCGCAGTTCGGAGGATAGAGGTACATAATTATCTTAGTCTATGCCACCCTAAAAGCAAAGAGAAGTAACTGTTCACTTAAAAAGTAACAATATTCTGTTGTTTGCTTTGTATGACAGTTCAGTTAAATCGAGACGTGTCAGCTGTCAGATGTATACAAGAAGACAGGCTTACGGTGGTTATTCTGACAACCGGTCATTTACTGTGGTCAATCATTGACACGATGACCGCTGACCACAATGGTCATTTCTATTCCTGTATACATGGTATATCATGTGTATAAAGATATCCCATAACACTGGAATTTAGTCGTCTGAGTTAACCCTTGAAACTTAGAAGTCAAAGGGTTTTCTTCAATTTGAAATCATCCTAAATGTCTCAGTTAGCTCTTTCCGCTTCATTTGAATACCTATGTTAGGCTATGGGTCTACGGCCATTATAAATATTTTTACTCTTACAGTGCGCGGATCGACTTTAGACGTCAGAATCTGACGTCTGTACACGTCAGATTCTGACGTCTAAAGTCGATCCCCGCGCTGTAAGCTGGTAAGGGCTAATAATATTATAACCTACACTGAAGGCGGACGAAGACAAAAGCCGCATAGCATGTTTTCTTTAGGAAGAGGAGACAAAAAATATGTGACTTTAAGGAACGCCTACTTTGTCGTTCGTGCGGAAATGCTATTCGCTGTGGTTAGTGATTAAACATGTACAAGATGAAAGTGGATGGGTGGAGAGTTTCACAAGAGTAGCCATAAAAAACACGAATCAAGAGTTGCCATACAAACACGAATGATTGTGTTTAAACTTCAAAACATAAATTATCAACTAGGCCTCACTCTTTTGATTTTAAGAAATGATTCTGGTCTTATAAGCAATTCAATTTAAATCTGTTCGGTTTTCTAATTACTCGACGACCGACTGCCATTTGTATTGGACGTTTTACTCAAATTGACACTGGCGTCCAGAATTCAACCTTTCTGATATTCTTGAAATATTAATTTTATTAAAAAAAAACCCAATTGGTTACAATGATGAAAATATTAACAGCTATCCTACTTTAAATTCACTTGCTGAGCCTCGCTTCTCTGTTCGTGTCAAACGCTTGTGTTCTAAAGCAGAAATAATCGCATGCATAAAACTAGTAAAAGTTGATTGTTTCGTTGCGCGTTTCCACATCACCTGTAACATGTGTAATGCTTGCCTTATTCTGGATTTGATTAGTAAGAGTAATTAGTTCAACCCTGGTTTACTATAACTGTATAAGTCTCAGCTTTGAACCAATATTAAATTCGCATTAATTTCCTCTGATTATTTTTTTAGCCGCCAAATCTGAATAAATTTTCACTCACTTTAAGTTGTGTCTCGCTGACGCGATCCTCAACTTCAAGTGAGTGTAAATTATTCAGATTTGACAAAATGGAGATCAACTCTTTTCAAATCTTGCTGGTTGATGTCACATTTTATTTGTAACATATTTTAAATGTGGTACTTAATGTGCTAAGAAAAAATGAAAACCCAAATATATGCGGCACTGATGGTTAAAGGGTTGAATTCACATAAATTTTCTCTGATTAATAAGGCTGTTGGGCCTATCATCTGTCATCGTTGTCCAGTCTCGTCTGCATTCTTGATAATTCTTATACCAGTAGGCCTAACTAAATTATATATCTAATAATCAACCAAGTTCACTTGTCTTATATTGTGCTAAGGTCAAAGAAAGGTAATATATAATTATGAGGTGAGCGTATCTTTCTCTTCTTTGAAGATGGAAATTGCGCTAGCAATTCCAGTTTTAAACAATTAAAAAATATAGACTTTTCAACAATTAAACAGTTAACAGCTGTACATCTTATTTTGGGCAATTTTTCAGGAACTGTTCAGGTGGATATCTTCTCAACTGTCAGACAGAACCACAAATATGTTCACATATCGAAGAGGGTACTGGTTTTGTCATACATGCATGCCACACAGTCTACCCTGTGACTGCAAATCTTCATCAATTTTTTTTTTTACATGGATTGTAGTCTTAACCAAACGTTGACTTTAATAATATTCACTTAATAGCATAGTGTGATGCTAGTGATGTTATAATAATATTTGATTCCAGAGATCGTGGACTTTGCTAACAGGTATGCCACAGTGATCATTTATAGACCACCACGCCATCACAGAACGTGTTTAAAAGAGTCCAACAATTATACTAAAACGTTACTTTATGGTGGTAATTATATTGTTTAAACATTCTACGCTTATGAAAAATATTAATCACGTTATTAAAACAGATATTCCTGATATAGAACTTCAGAATAGGCTTCACATCTAGATATATCAATTTTTTTTCTCCATTTACAAATAAGAGTTGTGCTAGCAATGTCATATTGTATACGGAGTAAAAGGAGATTATACTTTCATTTGTATGACATCCAATATGAGCTGCTATGGGATAAAGTAATGTATTTAAACTTTACCCTTTCAGCGCAGGGATCGACTTTAAACGTCAGAATCAGACGTCTAATGTCGATCCCCGTATTGAAGGAGTGAAATATTTATTATGACCATAGCATATATAATTAAATGAAGCGGAAAGAGCTAACTAAGACATTTATGATGATTTCAAATTGAATAATCCTATTGGTTTAGAAAATGGTTTATATCAAAACATTCCAGCGCTTTAACCCTTTAAGTCCTCACGATGCATTAAAGCATCATTTTACATCCCTGAAAATAGACTTGATTTCCCTACAACAAAGGGTTTTAAAACGAGAATTCCCATGAAACTGGTTTACCAATACATGGAAATTTTCTTTAATTTCTAAATCACATCAAATCATCTTTATCCACTACAAGTCGAGAATTGCGACATCAATTCGCGGCTTGTAGTGGATGAAGATGACTATGGTAAATTCAGGCCTGAAAGGGTTAAGGGTTCAAGTTTTGACTTCGCTCCATTATCTTACTTAACTACATAATTTGAAGTCAAATTGCGTTTGGCGAGTTGACAATGTGAGAAGCTTTGACTTACGGCTGGCTAACTCAGCAATAAATCATTTCATCATCGTCTTCCATCGACCCTCGGAGTTAACCTCATCGCGATGGCTCATCAGGTTGTGTAACCTCAGCTATATCCAGCAATTACGAGACGTTGAGCCAATAATTGACGATGTCCTAACATTGAGCCAGAATTGGTCCAATGCCTCCTGTCGGCTGGCTACTGTGTAACACTTATGTATCCAATCATCTAAACTGTTCAAATGCTGGAAGAGTGCAGTGCCGCAAATATTTATTTAAAAATGCATTGTTCCGTCATCGGGGTGCCTCCTGTCAGAACACGAAATGTTGGTTCAATGTTGGCCCGCCGTCTACGACGTCGTTCCAACATTGAACCAACATTTGGTAAACAACATTTGGTAAACGTCCCGTGTTTGCTGGGAGAGTGCAGAAAACGAGGTCAAGCCGGTTGCACCGATTCACCTGGGAGTATAACAATGTATAAAAATTAGGAAATAATTGTAGGCCTAATCATTGAACATAGATTATAGAACACGTCAAAGAGCACTGTCCACGTCACATAACAATTGTGTTGGAGGAAATGTTTTTCCTCGTCAGAAACACAACGGTTTTCCTTGTAAAGTCTTGGCTGTAATAAATAAGCATCTTTACACAAGATAGATAATGTTTTCTTTACCAGTTTATCATGTTTACACCGCATATTATTTTGCAATATCGTGGGGATTATCCATGACCCTGATGTATGATGGAGTGTTAGCTTGTAGCAAAAGTGGCTTAAAAGCTCGTTTGTTCGTTCGTTCGTTCGTTCGTTCGTTCGTTCGTTCGTTCGTTCGTTCGTTCGTTCGTTCGTTCGTTCGTTCGTTCGTTCGTTCATCCACAATCTCAATCCCACAGCAAATGAAGATTACAGTTTTATAAAACATTAATGTTTAATTAGTTTGTAACATCCTAATTTGGCAAGTGCAATTTTTCTATTAAATTGATCACAGTTGTGTTCACCAGCAGGGCAGGGGTTAATGTGATCTAGACGATAATGACCACTAGTGTGTACATAGTGTCCATGTAGTAATCATGATTTGTTTGAATAATACACGTAGTGTGAATTTAGATGCCATTACAAACGCACCTTTTCACACGACGAGACGGTGTGCTTGAATGGTATTTAAGCTGCTAACATGTGAACGATAATGAGGGTATTTATCAACATACATTTAATTAGATCATTACCAGATCGCTCGTTCATCAGATGGCAGTCGGTGAGTTCGTTGTTCAATTTGCGGGGTCAGAAGGTTCATTTTTACTGTGGGAAAGCAAACAGCTTGTATCAACTGATCATGGTAACC